>JAPKLW010001151.1:199769-219365 GCA_026898455.1 Plectranthus barbatus | reverse complement strand
ACAAGTAAGCTACTGGGAAAGGAAACCTTAGACAGATTTCCCAACAGAGGGTTTCAATAAATACAAATGATGATTGATATCGAGCTATTGAGGATAAAGAGAGGCAACAAAACCAATGGCTAAGATGAGGCGACGATTGAGATCGTCTAGGATTGATTTGACCTAAAGGTGTGCCTTTACACGTGGCAAAAGTGGATTTATTTACGTCTATTTGGCAATAAATGCGTTGTATCGGATGGAATATTCCTTGGATTTCGAAATCCCGCCTTTTGAGTTTCCAAATTGACTACTAATCAGTTCTTAAACTGAGAGTTGAAAATCAATATAATTCTGCATCCATCCTTCAACAATTCTCTAAGTATGAAAACCAGATCTTGTTTTCACTCTTCATCAAGTAAGTTTCATCTTATTTCCTTAGTTGTGTAATGGACTTCATACTGACCTCGATGTCCCTATATCTGCAACACAAGATAGTTTAGATTAAAGGTACCCGTGTTTCTGCGGGTCCTGCAGGGTTAGTCTTATGGATCCAGCCTTTGGGAATCCATACTTGCTTCACCTTGAACCGAGGTGTTGTAGGGTTTGAGTCTACGATGGACAACATGAATTGCCATTATTGAATTCTTTCCAAGGATCGTTCTTAGGATACCAGGAATAAATTTCAATCAAATCAACCATGCGAACCTATGCATGCTCCTACAAAATTAATTCCAGAGGATGGAATTTAGGAATACCTGATCTTCACCGTTTGATCTACAGTTCTAGATCGAAGCCTGGATCTGAATCTGAACAATGGTGTTGGAAGCTGTTCCTACAGATCTGATCTTCTGATATGTTCCCTTGCTCCTTCGAAATCTGGTGAGGATTATCTACCAAGTTGGATCCGAGATCTAGAGAAATCGATCAGTTTCTCCCTCTGGATCAACCGTGCCGTTCTCTCTCAATTTGCTCAATATACTGAAAAAAATCATTTGATCTCGCTCTTTATTAATTAAATCTTCCTTCTTCAACCCAGAACATAATTAATTAATAAAACATTATTTTAACCTTCACCACGGTAACAATGCTGACTCACCCCTTTATTAGGAACGGGTTGCACCAAACTAACATGATCCACATATTTAAGGTTTGGGACATTCATTAATTAATTTGGCTTATGACAATCAGCCACAATTAATTAATCTCTTATTTCCTGAGTAATACCACTCACTCCTTTTCACTTATGCCTGAATTAAATAATTCAACCTGCAGGGTTTAACATAATGAACCTTGTGAGCTCCTCAAGGAATGTCACCATCCTGAAACGGATATGCTTACCTAAACGTCCGGCCTAAGCAGGCCACACACAAATTGCCAACACCCAAAATACGGGTATAAGAGTACATGTAAGACTCGCCACCATGGTAAATCAAAGTGTGGTCAATATGTGTGTGCCCCTTATCCTTCGGTTAGGTCTAAGATCATAGGAAGTATTTTAGGGATTTGGCTCATTCTTATGTCAATGAGAATGGCACATCCCACTGTTGATCCCATCAATACATAACCATGTACCGACACATCAACCGATGTGCCACAGCTTAGACCGACAGCATATCCAGGGACTGTCTCAGCTGTGATACTGTTTATATCTCGCTAGGTCAAACGATTCATATGATCCTCTGTGATCTCCTACACACCATATGGTTATCCCTATAGGCGAGATAATAGGATATTATGGTTCGTTGTATGTTTGTTTCATCAGACAGCGAGCATCGTTGTAGCGACACATGTATGAAGACTAGTGTACAAAACACTTAATCATATATGCTTTCAGTATACAATCCCAACAATCTCCCACTTATACTAAAGCATAATACCATTGCTTTATCAAAGTAGTAAGTGTGTTTATACTGGTCCTAGCCAATTTACACATCTACGATCAACTAGTTATCGATATTGCGTTCAGATTCAGACTATGGACATAACCCTCATAAGTTTTTTGAGATAGGCACTGTGTAAATAAATCCACTAGACCTTCATGTCAATCACTCCCACTGCATTCACGTCACCTCTTGTCACGATTTCTCGTATGATGTGATACCACACATCCTATGTGTTTTACCACCTTGTGAGTCTTGGGTTCCCTTGAGTTTGTCATTGCACCAACATGATCACAATTCCATGTGATTTTATTAGACGAACTCAAAACACACACATCTAGAGGATAACATCGGAGTTATACTGCTTCTTGCGAAGCTACTGAAGCTGTCAAAAACTCAGCCTTCATACCAGAATCCACAACACACTTCTGTGTTAGATTCCTATTACTCCTCCTCCAAGGCCAACACATAGTTAGAGGTCGATTTCTTTTCCTTATGATCCTCCTGGATATCCGATGCCATTCAATTCACATGGCACATTTGTAAACCAATGTGCTTGTCCTGAGTTGAATTGATATCCGTTTAACATGCTTATAGCATTACAGATATCTAACTTTGTTCATTTACAATATAGAAAGACAACAATCTTTCTTGCTATGAACGACTCACCACATAATCAATTTAAGCGACTTGAGATACCTGAACATCCTTTTCTTGTGACAACACAAGACCTTAATTAAAAGATGTTCTAAAATCTCATAAGTCCTACTTCTAAAACTGTTCGGTTAACCATATCTTTATGCCTGATAATATCTCCACTCCGTTTCCGAATGTGAAAATATCATCTACATAATGTGCAAGGAAAACCACGCTTCCGCTGACACATAACTGGTACATCAAACTATTATTCTCGATAGACAATATTGAAATGTCTGTTACATGACCTTGAAGCTCCTTTAAGTTCATACTTGAACTACCTTGGCTTCCAGACATGATGCTTTTCACTTTACTGCACATAACTTATCTGGTTGTTGCATATAAATGTCGTCACCTTTAATCAAGGTACCCGTTTATAAAATATGGATGACGTCATCTATCTTTCAGATATTTAGATTCATATGTGCTGTTATGGTTAAAAGAATTCGAATGGGTTTAATAGTTGCAACCAGTGAGAAAGTCTTGTTGTGAAACATACCTTACTCACTAACCTAGACTCTCGAATATACTAGGTTGCCATTCGAGCACTTTTCTTGTATATCAATCAGTTTCCTATAGCTGGAAAGTTATTTGGCGATCACTGATCTTAATATACAACCATAACCTTTACTGATTCATTTTTGAATTCATGACTTGACGTTATTAAACTGCATCGTTTGTCTTAACAGCTTTGTTGCGCTTTAAGGGATAAGTACGAGGTTGTTCGTGAAGCTGGGAACAAGTCCAGAGACTGTTTCCACGAACTAGTACCATTAAGCCTGTTAAGGCAACCTCCCACTGCAACGATGCTCCTTTTACGTTGTCAGTTAATGGTGCATTGATTTGTGGTTTGCCACCTTACACAGGTGACCGTGCAATTGGTACCATATGTTCCAAGGTATGCTCAATATGCCACGGGGTATTTCCTGATGGATTTGAATTGTCTTCTCTAAAACGTTAGAGAACAATCTGACATTTGGATTCATGGTTTTATCCTATACAACTTGCTTGTATCTAGGATACACAAAGCAACCATCTTTTTCGTTTACCTGGAATAGCCCACAAAGCAGTACTAGCTTAAACATTTCTTCCAACCAATCAGTTTCCTATATCAGCTTAACAGCCGAATTACCCATCATTGCCCTTTTGACAGAGTCAAGGTCTGCTAGGGTATTTGGAACTGATTTAGAAGACACTAGATTAAGCAAACATACAAGTGCTTTTGGTGCTGTTCCCAAAACAAAAATTTTGCAAAGCTGGCATAACTTATACACTTTTAAAGAATCTTCGTTTTACCTACACTATCCCAATCGAGGAATAATAGGTGTACTTAACTGGGATGCAACCCCTTTGCTCTACCAGATACTGAAAAAAACCCATCACTTAAGATACACCATTATGAATGAACCATAATGTTTTTACGGTCTTGTTTAACTTATTCTCTACCTTAGTCTTGAATCTTGATTAAAGTAAGAGACTAAGACTTGTAGTGAACTAGATAAACATATCCAAATCTTAAAATGATTACAGTATCAATGCCTGTTAAGGCAACTGCGGAAGTAGACTCAAATCAGCAAACTAGAGCAAACACGAAATAACATATAGAGATAAAATCGCCTATTAAAAGGCCTGGTTACCATCTTATACCTCTAAGTATTTGTCATAAGTACCATTCTTAGGAATACCTGGATTAAATCCATAATTCCATGAATTACTTAAAACTACTTAGACTGATGTAACCTATCTCTATAGAGATTCTTTTAAATTAAACCTTAGAACACTGATAGTTTATGTAATCAAGTAATGAAGAGATAAACATCCATAATAGAAAACACTGTTATTCATCATGATAGAAAAACTCTATCGAATAACTGATGATCCATAACAATAGATGAAAAATATTGTTTCTCAAAACAACATCTCTTCAGAATCTTGAATTAAAACAGAGTTTTTAACATAAACTCAAAGTAAAATCTCCATCAGCTGAAGTAGCAACTTCCAGCATCAATCTTGGAGATGGTAATCCCGCCATCTTCAAGCCTTAAGCTTGATTCCCTGCAAAGTGTAGCAAACACGATTAGTGACCTCAGTTAACACTACCTACTAAGGAGTAGAAAACCGATACTAAACATGTTTCAACAAGCAATGCAAAAGATGATGTACCTTGTCCCTTAGTTACCAAACTTGGACAATTTACTTTCCAGTGACCCTTCTTGCCGCACTTGAAACATTTGTCCTTATTGTTATCTTTCTTTCCTTTGTTCTCTCCTTTACCATTCTTCTTCTTCTTCTTCTTCTTCATGTCATTATGACGCGATTTAGAAGAACTTTTAGCAAGAGATCTGGAATAAACTGATAAGGCAAGCTGCTCCCACTGCTTCCTTCATTCCTCTTTTGTTTGACATCACTCTTTCGACTCGGAAGCAAATCCGAGTGACTCACAGAAAAGACTGAAGAAGCTTCTGTTGATACAAGATCCTTGAGCAAATTGTGAACAGTATACTCACTCTTGTTTTTCTCAATAGAAATTCTGAAGTCATCAAATGAATTCGGTAACATGTTGAGTATCAAGTCAATTTTGACATCATTGTCAATTTGACCACCCATTAATGCGTACTCACCTATGAGCTGGATGAGTGATTCCACATGTTCACGTACCGAACAGTTCTGACCCATTTTCTGTCTTACAATACGCTTGATAAGACTGGATCTAGCATGTCCATCGAGTCCACTGTATGCTACGTCAAGACGTCGCATAATGTCACGCGCAAGCCATACATCACTATAACAAGGACGCAGTGCATCTGACATACCAGCCAAGATATATTGTCTGGCCATGCCATTCGACCATATCCACATGTGATACTGTGCACGCTCCTCATCGGAAGATGTGTCAATCGGCGAACTCAGACAGGGAGTTTGCAGAACAAACAAATGTCCAAATGAATCCAAGAGCTTGACAATGTCACTTTTCCATCCAGGAAAATTCGAACCAGTTAAGGTATTGTGTACGATTGAATTGATGAGCGATGCAATAATAGACATATCTGAAAACAAATAAGCGAATTAAAGTAAGCACATACTACGAACAATTGAAACAAATATGCATAGAACCTTTAGATAAAACAATGCAATTTGCTTCCTACAATTGCCCAAGCTAATTTACCGCAAGCTACTTGAGTAGACGTTTACGACAAACGCTCAACCAGACCAAAATAGGGCCTTTAATTTCTTAACATGCCAGGTATCTTTAGCAAAAGAAATTAATATTAGAGATCTTAAGACCATGTTCACCTATCCGGAGCAGGGACTTCATTCATGAGTTATACTCCAGGCAACATCTAAGCCAAAAATAACCACAAGCCTAACTCCGGACGTTTAGAGCAATTTAGCATACGTACTGGACCCATGCCGCATGCCCCTCACATCCTTCGTTGTCTCATTTACTTTAATCTTAGAGACCAGTGAAAGTTGTCTCAATGCAAGCTACTTGAGTAGACGTTTGCTCAGAGGTTCCCACTTCTCATCTCAAACTAAATGTTTTATTTAGAAACCTCATCGCACTAGAACTGGTGAGGGACCTCTAACGCAAGCTACTTAAGTAGACGTTTACGCTTCAAGATGCCTCACTTCCAGTGAGAGGTCGTATTAGTGGAGGTCTAATGATCTTGGTTAGAGAAGAACCAAAATCCAGCTTAGTATTTTAATTCTAAAGGTTTCATTCGCACACAATATTTTATGTTGCCATAAATTATGTCATATCTAAAATTCCATCATAAATTAATATGAATTCTGGAATTTATAGACACAATTTAAAACATAAAATAAATCACATAAAGCATGCTTGATAATTTAAAAATTGCAACATGCTTAAATAGTAAATAATTAAAGCAAATAATCATGCTTCCTATTATTTACTAGTGCGCATATAATAAATCACATCAGTACGAGAAATAATTAAATAAACAAATAAAATTTCTCGTGGCCCCTCAGATGCGATTACAACTGAAAATAATTAAATCTAATCTATTACAAGATTTATTTTCAATACAGATCTTCAAAGTGGGCCTCCGTTGGACTTGAAATCTGATTTGAACTTTGCATTAACTGCAATTGGGCTTTAATTAGGGTTTCAGGCCCAAAGGGGAGTGCTAAACCCTAATTTCAGACTACGGGCTGAGAAGCCCGAGCCACGGGCCGGGCTTGGAAACCTTAGTTTCCACACCAGCCGCCACCTACCTTGCAGCCCACCGCTGCTGCCACGTTCGGCCGCCGCCTAAGGCCAGAACTCGCAGCCGGCCATCGCCCCTGCTCAGCCTTCGTCGCCAGCCCGCTCGACTGGAGTTGCCATTTCCGGCGACTGGAAGTCCGCCCGACGCAGCAGCCTTCTCCATCACGTGCGGCAGCGCGCAGGTGCCGGAACCACCACGGACGCACGCCCGCACACAGTGCACCATCTACCGCCGCGCACAGTTACACAGGGCCCTGCCTCTCATCCGCGATCACCGCCGGTCGTCTGCGTGTGGCCGCCAGATCTGGGAGGCTCCAATGCGAGCAGCAGCAGCCTCACATGCCGGGTGCGGCCCAACCGCATGCAGAGATCCTGCCCGCCGCCACTGCCCCTCGTTGGTGCTGCCTCTCCTGTGCTCGTCGTCTGCCGTCGTGGTCGACGCCGGCGGCGGTGCAGCCGCCGGCGAGATCTGAGTGGTGAAGGGGCTGAACCCTAGGCATTGTTCCTCCATGTCTGTTCTTCATCCTCTAATTCTCGTTCTCTTTTGGATCCAATTTTACAGATTTGAATAATAAAATACAAAAATTACAGATCTACAATCTATTACAATTTTTGCCTATCAAATCTAACCACGGATTTTCTCGTGGTGAAAAACAGAGTACATGTAAGACTCGCCACCATGGTAAATCAAAGAGTGGTCAATCTGTATGTGCCCCTTATCCTTCAGTTTGGTTTAAGATCATAGGAAGTATGTTAGGGATCTGGCTCATTCATATGTCAATGAGAATGGTACATTCCACTGTTGATCCCATCAATACATAACCATGTACCGACACATCAAGTAACTAGGATAAGCCCACTTATGAACTGATGTGCCACAGCTTAGACCGACAACCTATCCAGAGACTGTCTCAGTTGTGATACTGTTTATATCTCGCTAGGTCAAATGATTTATATGATCCTCTGTGATCTCTTGCACACCATATGGTCATCCCTATAGGCGAGATAATATGATATTATGGTTCGTTGTATGTTTGTTTCATCAGACAGCGAGTATTGTTGTAGCGACAGATGTATGAAGACCAGTGTACAAAACACTTAATCATATATGCTTTCAGTATACAATCCCAACAGGTGTCGCAATGTCTTCTACCTTTCTCTTCCCCTTCAAATGATTGGCACAATTTTTGTTCATGTTTGAAGGAAGGTAGTGAGTGTGTGAAAACTTTCGAGAAACTATGTTTCCTGAAACTGAATTTCTAGGAACTAACTTCCTAGAAACTGATTGCCGAGAAACTGAGTTTTTGCCAGGTTCTCGGAAACTGAGTTCGGAGTGTACAGTCTTCATAGTCATTAAAATGGAAAGATGATTGGGCTCAGACCTCGTATAGTTGTTCCTCCTATATGGATAAGTTCTCCTCTTATACGAATTATGAGCTGGGAACCTTGGATTTCTTGAATCCAAAAATGAAACTGATTTTCTATAAAGTCTAGTTTTGATTGTTGAAGTGGGTTTCCTAGCATTATGAACACTCAGCTTATCCCACTTCCTAGACATTCTGGGCTTCATCTCAGGTTTGTTTGACTTGTAAGTCAAACCGTTTCTAACCTTGGGCATCGAGGATAGTTTTGAAACTGACTGTCCCCTTCTATCCTGATTGGCCACTGGGGAGTTTTTGTCAATACTGACTACCCCTTTGCCTAACAACTGTATTTCTAAACTAGAATTCTTTTTAAAATGATGATTCGAGATATTTCTAGTTTCAGAAGTAGATGCTTGATTGCTCAAATTATTTTTTGAGAAACCTAAACCTGATTTATCAGAGGCATGCCTTCGTAAACTTAGAGATTCTGAAATTTTGCTAGTGCTAGAATAAAGTGAACAGATAAGTTTTTGATCACTAGCAATTTTCATTTTCTGAGACTCGCATTCTTCAGATATAGATTTAAAAGATTCAAGTAAAACAGAATGCTCTTCTCTAAGTTTGGCCAGCTCTTCACTTACTGGTGGCTTTGACGAACCAGTCTTCCTTAGGCATCTTGGAGATAATTTTTGCATTCATATCAGCAACTTCATATGTTCTCCCCAAGTTTTTCAGCTCACAGATAATTGCATTGTATCATGCCTAGCTATAAGACTTTGCCATAGTATCTCGGTATTCTAGCGGGTGAAGCGGGGAAGGACCTGGATTTGACAAATTTTATTCTTGTGTAGTTAGAGGTTTAATTTGATTGAACTTTTAGCCGCATCATGTTTTGGCGCCGTTGCCGGGGACTTCATTTAGTAGGTTGCTAGATATTGGGGGAAAAGTGAAGCTTGTAGGCTAGGTGTTTGTGTTTTTGTTTGTGTGAATATTGTTACTAACATTTGTTTGATAATTGTTCTAATTTTGTTTTCTTTTGGATTTTTGTTTTTGTTGGAGACTCGCCTTTGTTGAACTCCTGTATGTGTCTAACATGGAGAGACTTATTAATGTGCAAAGGCAATTGGAGGAGATTAGAGACCTCATGATGCAAAGACAAAGACCGCGAATGCCTATCCGAAATGTGTATGAGGAAATGTTTGAATGTAGTAACCAATGGCCGGAGGAGGAAAGAGCTTCTCAAATGGTGAATGTTGTAAAGGAATCTCATGATGATGATTTGTGGAGGAGACAATTAGAGCTCATGCAAGAAGAACTTAAAGTGTTGAAAAGATCAAGGAAACAGCATGAGGAAAGACAAGAAATAGAGGTGAAGGAAGAAGATGAACCAGCAAGGGAAAGAGAAGTAATACTTCAAGTTGATGAGGTAAATGAAGATACCAAGGAGCCGGCACAAATTTTTGAAAGTATGGAGAATGATGAGAGTGCGAGTATAGAGATGAAACTCGAGGAAACATTAGGAGATGGCAAAGAAAATGAGGAAACCAAAGAAATTAATCATGAAAGAGTTAGAGAAGCGAGATCGTCTCGGGAAGCTTTGAAGAGGAGACAGGATCAGTTCACGGGAAACCTTTTGGAATTAAAAAATCAATTATCCGAACTCTTGAAGAAGGTGAGTGAGAAGAATGGTGCTCTTGAGATACTCTCACTTGAGGACTTGCAAAAAGTCCCGACCTTGGTACAACAAAATGAAGAAGGAGAGAAACAAGATGAGGAACTTATGTCAGAAAGTCCATGTGGCGATGTGGCACCTACATTTCCTTCAAGATTGATAGACAAGGTGGAAAAGGAGGTGATCCTAGGAGACAAAGTGTATGAATTGGATGATTTGATCGGAAAAGGAGGTGAGAAGTTGTTGATTAATCCAAATGAGGGACAAGTTGAGACGTATATAATTTGGATTCCGTTAGATGATGCCTTGGAGATCAAATCAAAGAAGGAATCACCACCTTGGACATTCGAGATTTTTAAGATAATCAATCTTCCTTGGAGAGATAATAGGGGTGAAAGAAAAATTGCTTTGGACAAATTGCTCCCAAGTAAATGCAGATTAAGGGAGAAAGGTGTATTAAAAACCCACAAGGTTTTTGACAATGGGTGATGTGGTAAGGTCGTCTAGCTACCGATGTTAAGGAAGCGCTTGTTGGGAGGCAACCCAACCAATTTTCTTTCTTTTGTTTAATTGCTTTTAGTTACTTTGATTTTGAATAAATGTCTAGTTTGTTTGGTTTTGTGTTTGTAGGTAAGAATTACAAGATCGAGAGGAGTGACGATGCACCGTCCACCGTCCACCGTTTTGCAAACTTAGTCTCACTTGACTAAGTTTGGGGGGATGTTCCGGTAGTTGGTGCCTCGGTTTATTCTTCTCTATCTCCTATCCTTTATCTTGCAATTAGTTTAGGTTGTTGGATATTGTCCCTTTATTGAGATTTGATTCGATTTGGTTGTACCTATATTGATATTCTACCTTGGATGAATGTTTTGGATTATGCTCATCTTGATGATATGTATGGATATTTTCATTGGTTTGAGTTTGTTGAACATTGGTTTTGATGGTATGTTTGGTGGAGCTAGTGGAAAAATGGTTTATTTGTATAGATTTTTGGATAGTGGAATGACGGTGGAAAGAGGTTTTGGAAGTGAATGTGGTTTATGCTTGTTATTGCTTGATATTTGATGATGGAGGGAATTATTAATGAGTTGGCATGATTGAATACTTCCTATTATGCATGGTTTGTGGTTTGGATTATTGGTTTGGTTTGAATGGTGGAACTATTAGATATGATCTTATCATTGTTGATATTTGGTTTGTGGATAGTTTGGTGGATATGAGAGCTTTATTGGTTTGTTTTATGCTCATGAGTTTGGTAGTGTTTGTGTGTTTTTTAGTAGGTACAAATAAGGCATGGAGAGCGGTTTGATCGGGTGTGCCGTTGGGTAACGCTTTCTATCATTCTTTCTACCAATTAGATTCATTACATTATTTTATGGCATGTAGATTGTTGTTAGGATTGTTGTGTGCTTGTGTGTGTGTGATGAACCCGAACTAGACTTGAGATTTAATCATGATTTACTTAGTGGAGTTTGATGTCTACCTCAACTTATGATAGGGCGGAATCTAGTTTTCAAAGCATGATTTAAGTTTAACTTTTGAATTGCCGAGTTTTGTATGTGGTTAATGCATAGGACTTGACAAAAAACTGTGAGGTTTGAGCCATGATATTGTCATATCTATATTGTTTGTGAGTGGCAAGATTGAGAGTACGAGATCTAGAACTTGCATCCGTTCTCTATCTATTGGCATGAGTGTGTAACTAGAAAATGATCTTAGGCCATCGGTTCTTAGTCTAACCTTTCACACCGGAAGTATAAGGTGGTTGTTATTATAATTTTGCCTTTCATATCTTTGACCCCCGTGATTGAGCTTTATTTGGTGAATCTTCTTGATATAATTAGGACCATATTGGGGGGAAAGAGTGTATGAGGGTGAATACGGTGATGAGAGTTGGGCTGGGAATTGAATGAATTTGTATTGATAGGAAATGTTGAGGCATGAAAGATATGAAATAAAGGATTGGTTTGAATCCTAGAAAATGTGGCACCAACGAAATTTTTGGTGTAAGTGTTTGAAAAAGAAAAAAAAGAGGGCACCAACAAATGAATGAATGATGGTGCATTTGAAAAATGATGAAAAAGAAAAGAGAAAAGAAAAGAAAAAAAATGTGTTGTGAAATGAAAAGGCCTCGGGGTTTGAAGTGGTTCGAAAAGAACAAGTTTGGGGGTTTTGGGAAATCGAGAAGTTTAGTCACTTTGACCCAAAACCACCCACCTTTTAGTTAGCCACATTACAACCTATGAAAAGACCTTTTTGATTCTAGAAACTAACTCGTTGTAGTATAGTGGTGAGAATAGATGCAAGCCTATGGAAATCAAGCTCGATATCTTGTGATTGAGTGAATCTCATCGTCCCTAAACACGTGAGGGAGTGCTTTCGTTCCTTGTATCCATTTTTGATGAGTGGTTCATGTCCTTAACATTAACCTTGTTACAAAGTTAGGTGATAATCTCGTTTGACTTGAGCATGCTAAGATGATCTTGATGAGCTATGAGGTATTGCACGAGGTAGATTAATGGTTTTACTTTGTTTTGATTGAGGACAATCAAAGGTTCAAGTTTGGGGGATTATGATATGTGTGTAAAATGACCTATTTTTCGATGTGTGAACTTGCATGTTTGTGGCCATTTTACCCTCATATCATATGTTTTTGTTGTTCTTTTGTCTTGTTTTCGTGTTTTCACGTTTGAAATGTTGTAGGATGTGTTTTGAGCATAAAACAACTCTTTTGGATGAGTTTTGGATGGAAATCGCCGGATCTAGGAGTCAAAGGGAAGCAGGATCAACCGAGCGGTGCAGGAAGGGTGCTGGGGCTGTTCAGAGACTTCGCTCGGCCGAGCCACACTTGGCAAGGTCGAGCCAAGCCTTCAAAGAGGTGGCTCGGTCGAGCCAAAACGCAATTTTCAGCATTTGGCCATTTTTAGCATTTGGTCATTTTCAGCATGGCTCGGGCGATCCATGGGTGGCTCGGGCGATCCGAGGCCCTGTTTGCTCATTATAAAAGGTGGAAAAACGGTTATTATGTTAACTTTTGTCATATCTAAGGGGAAACTACCTAAATTCTCTCTACGATTCCCATTTCCATCTCTTCCAAAACCTCACCCAAGGTATCAAGGAGCTAATTCATCAATCCTTGGAGGAGAATTGAAGATCCAAGGTGGTAGATCAAGGCATACAAATCCAATTGGGGAAGATTCCAATCTCTACTTTTCAAATTGTAATGGATGTATTTGATTTCAACTTTGTATTGTTAAAATTGAGAGGTATGATGTTCTAATTCAATTTGGATGTTGATTTGAGTAAGGATGCATGAAGATTTGGTTTGATTATTGTTTGTTTACTTTCCTTTGAGAGCTTGGATTGCACTAGAACTTGTTCTTTACCTCTTAGGTGTAGGTAATAGCCACCTTAGGAGGTAGTCGATGTGAACGCTGCAGCCAACACGCGGGCGGAATCGTCGTGAATAGTGTAGATTCATACGATTTTAGTTCCAATCCATGTGCGGTGCTAGGTCGTAGGGCAATAATTGACGATCTATTTGGAGTGGTCTAGGGCTTAATAACGTGACTGTTTGCAAGTCTCAGATCATCAACCGTTAGCTCGCCGTGACAAGGGGTTAACGAGTGTAGGGTCGATTGCTCAATCTCCTAGGGATTAAAATGTGGTTACATCAATGATTAACCTAATTGGATTGCATCTACATTCATTTCAACATCCTATCTTCCTAATTTGAGTATTTGCTTGTCTTGGTTTACCGATTTGTGGAAAGAATTGATTGAATGATGATTGATGGTTTAATTCAATGTTAGTCATATGTTGTTAGCATAGGTTTAAATTGAATGCTTAGGTTGATAGAAACTACTCAACGATTGTATCATGCCTAGCTATAAGACTTTGCCATAGTATCTTGGTATTCTAGCGGGCGAAGCGGGGAAGGACCTGGATTTGACAAATTTTATTCCTGTGTAGTTAGAGGTTTAATTTGATTGAACTTTTAGCCGCATCATCCTTTAGAACCTTGGCGCGTGATACCAGTTGTTGGTCCTGAAATCAGAGTGCAAAATTGTGCTGCGAAAGGTAATGTATATGCAGCGGAAGTAAGTAGATAGTTGCACTTGTTTAACTAAAACAAAGTATAGTCAGTTTTGTGTGTTTGAAAGAGTTAAGATTAGTCATGTCCTAGATAAGTAAGCTTCATAGTATATACTCTTCAATACATAGAAGTATTGAAGGTTTCAAAGTCAGGAAGTGAAACAAAAAAACCGAGCAGTAAGTAACGAAAGTTGTAAATGAACACACAGGACTTATAGTGGTTCGGATCTCAATATCTTACATCCACTCTTCATTCCCAAGGTCTGGATAGTTCACTAAGTTAGTACAAGCCTCCTTACGATCTATACACAGTCCAATGGCACCTCCATCCTTCGGTCAGCTGTGGCACTCACCTAGGAACTTTTTGCAGACTCAGTCTTCAGGTTGAAGTGGGGACGCACCCCACAGCCTCATTCCCGATGCTTTGATGTTTATTTATTCTTCCCAGAACTCAGGTGGTTGGCTGATAAGCTCATTATTTTACTCGCTCATCTATATTATTTTCTACTATTTTATGTAGTTTTATTGAGTTTATATATATATTATGTGCATGAGTCTATATTAGGTGGTATTATGCGCGTTTTGGTGTTTTTGTAGGGTTTTAGGCCTAAATTCACGAGAAATCCGTTCCGGAAGCAGTGACGTGTAAGAGTAGCAGTGACGATTTCATCTACAAGAGGATTTCGAGCTATTGGCACATGGCAATGGATGATTCTTTGAGTTAGCTCACTAACGCAACTGGAATCGGGTCGATTGGAGTTCGGGAGAGGAAGTTATGGCCAAAACCGTGAGACCGCGCAGGAGGGGCGAGAAACTGCGTCGACAGATGCCAATCAGCATCGATCGATGCCATCCAGGAACTCACGTCGGTCGACGTGGATCAGCCACGATCAACGCGAGATGTCTGCTGGAGCGGAAATTCGAGGAAATTCGGATTTATTCATATCTTTAGCCCTAGATTTGATAGGATACACATCCACCCCTATAAATACCTAATTAAATTCGACTTTTTGAGGCATGCAATCATATTTTAGAGTTTTTAGAGTTTGGAGACTTGGGAAACACGAAACCCATTATTTTTCTTGTAAGTTTTTTTACTTTTATGCAATTTAATATGTTTTATTTTGGATTTCTATCTACGATGAGTGGCTAGAAACCCTAGCGGGTTCTAGGGGTTGATATTATTATGGATGCATGTTAGGATTAATTAATTAGGTTCATGATTCCTGTGTTTATTTCATAATTCTAGATTAATTCAAGGACCGAGAGGTGACAATTAATTTAGATGTCTAGCTATTGATAGAAGGACCGAGAGGTGAATATTAATAGTGGGAATAGGAATACATGATACGATCTACACTATCCAAACAGATGTACTAGATGTAGGAATTGAACTGATTTGCTTATCAGATTGACTAAATTGGTGTACTTTGAGACCGAGCAGAGATGAGTCACTAATTAGTAATCTAGGTTATATTTGCCAAACAAGAAAATATAGCATTGTTGCAGTATTCCACCTGTTAAATTAATTGATTCCTACATGTTATCCATAATAAGAGTTCTTCCCTAGAATTAGTGCTCCTTTAATTTGCTTTCAAAACTCCTTTAATTTTCAAGTATTGTTATCTTTATTTTCCAAATCAAAACCCTAATTTTCTGTTCACTCAAACAATGAATTTTAGAACCATAATTAGTACATAGGATAATTTCCCCACACAATTCCCCTGGATCGATAACCTTAGGGTTTACAAATTTATTTGCCGCTGTTATTATAATTAATCTGTTAGAAATAGCAGTGATCAAATTGGCTCCTCAAATATATCAACAAATACACAACCTCTTTTTTTTTTTTTTTTCTAGCTCATTATGAATCTCTTATGCTCTTTACATAATTTTGTATTCTTTTCTTTTCAGAGAGCTTATGAGAATTCTAATTATTTCTTTGAGCTTCTTTTTCACACATCTTTTCACCACTAATTTATATTTTCTTATCTCCATATCACAATCATTCCACCCATATACCACAACTCAAGACATGAGCAAAACCAATACTTCTTAATCTTATAGACAAGGAAAGAAAAATTTTGTATAGGCTCAAAAGTGGCTAACTAGGGAAAATTCAATGTGAAGGGACAGTGTTTAGGGAATTGGGCTACCAAATATGGCCTAAGATCATTTCCTAAACTTGTGCACACTATGCAGTCTCAACACAGAAAATAGGCAAGTTCTAGAGAAATAAAAACACACATGTGAATCTCACATCAAACGAATAAAGGCTCAAATTTCTCACACAAGGATTCAAAATTTTCTTCCACAGTCAATTTCAAATCAGCTCAATCAGCAAGCAAGTATAAGTGTCAAATCAATCCTATCATGCGGTATTCTACATTCATAGGCATCTAACCACAATCACAATCAATTCGAACTCAACCCTCAACCAATTCTAATCTCACAATCTCATTTGGGTTATATCAAAACTCAAAAAATTTTGCCCACAAAATAGAATAAAATTTTAAAATTTAAGGCAAAAATTAAAGACGGAAAGCAGAATAAATAAAAGATAGAACGTTCCATCTCTTGTCCACATCCCCCCAAACTTATTTCCAACTCGAAGAGTGGAATAAGTTTAAAAATTAGACAAAAGAGGGAATGATACCTGGTAGTTGATCTCAGACATCAACTTTTTATCCCCCGGAGTCTTCGAACATTGCTCGGCGTGAAATAGTTTCTGCTGGCACTTCGCGTCGATTGACGTGAAGCCTTTTTGCGACCCTCTCCTTGGATCAAGTGTATCACGCCGGACTGCTCGGCGTCGATCGACGCCAGGCTGCGTCGATCGACGTCGAGCCGATCTCCAATTTTTTTTTCAATGCTGCAAAACAACTGTTAGCAAAGAAATAAAAGAAGAAATTCGAAATAATAATAAAAAAACGAAAATTGAAAAGAAAATATGGAAAATGTTGGGTTACCTCCCAACAAGTGTTTGATTTAACGTCGCAGCTCGACGATACCTCAAATCACTACCTAGGAGGTCGGGTCCAGACTCGCCGACCTTTGTCATCCACCATGTAGACTTTCCGGTCTTTGATGATGGTGGTGAGCTCAGAAAAAGGTGGCGCAGTTGACGCTGCTACCCTATCGTTTCTTCGCTCCCACTTAATGGCAGCAGCTTCTTCCTCTTCAGATTCATCTCCTTCGTCAGTAGTGGAGATTCGATTGCACTCTGCCTTCTTCTTGTTCTTGTCGATCACAAAGGTGATCCTCTCGTCGTTCGCTCGGAGTGTGATCTCGCCGCCTCGACAGTCAATGAGAGCAGCGCTAGTGTCGAGAAACTCACGCCCCAAGATCATGGGCATATTCTCGTCCTCCTTCATCTCGTGCACCACAAAATATGCAGGAAAAATGAGATGGCCCACGCGAATGAGCACATCCTCTAGTATACCTTTCGGGCGGGACACAGACCGGTCCGCCATCTGCAGGGTGATCGTCGTGGCCTCATCTCTCCGATGTTGAGACGCTTGTAGATGGAGTACGGCATTAGGTTGATACTGGCCCAGTATCACATAATACTCTCTCGAATGTGTCCCCCAATCTCAACCAGAATAGAGAAGCATCCAGGATCGCTTCTCTTGATGGGCACCTGCTTTTGAAGTAGCAGGCTGCATTGCTCGTGGATCTTCACCGTCTCATTCTCCACGAACTGCTTCTTTCCACTATCAATTTCTGGAGGTATTTCATGTACCCCGTGATTTCCTTCAGTGCTTCGATCAGCGGGATGTTGATGCTGACCTTCTTCAGATTCTCTACAAATCTAGAGAACTTCTCGTCCTCTTTCTGCTTTGCGAACCGTTGTGGGAATGGTAGAGGAGGGAGCTGATCTTCAAACTGCTTCAACTTCGTGCCTGGAACAGACTTCGGCGTCGATCGACATAGGGTAGCGTCGATCGACGGGCCTTTTTCTTCTGCGTCGATCGACGTGGATTCCTCTCTTGTGCATTTTTGCTCCTTTTCACCTCCAGAATCGTCTACAGCCATCTCGGGACCCTTGTAGCTTCTCCCAAACCTCAGAGTAACGACTTTGCAGTCTTTTTGGGCCTTTGGGTTCACCTCTGTCGTACTCGGAAGCTATCCCGACTTGTGTTGGTTGCCGAGCGTGGTGGCAATCTGGCTCAATTGTGTGTCCATCATCTGAAGATGTTTCGTCATCAGCTGCATGTGGTTTGCCATTCCCTTCACCTCGGTTTCTACTTTCCCAAACCGGTTATCCGAGCTCTTGATGAATTTCTCGAGCGTCTCCTCTAGCACGAATTTCTTCCTTTCCACGATCTCTCCTCCAGTACCTGCATCAAAACCAGGCGGAGGGTGTTCTGCAGCAGAAGGGTTAGCATAGGAAAAACCAGGGTGAGATCGCCCATGGTTGTACTGATACCCTTGATTGCCTCGGTAGTTATTGTGATAACCACTGCCTATGTAGTTCACCTCCGTACCGGCAGTTCCAGACGAACTGCTTGCACCCCTGTTGATGTAGTCAGCCTCCACGGGTACTATGGCCATGCTTGGCTCTGCAACAGCTGCAACTTGTGATTTGCCCAATTTTTCAATCTCCTCCCGGAGCTTTTTCACCTCAGCGACCACGTCGAATTCTGGCTTTGTCTCGACTGCTTTAACTGGTAGCTGCCTATCAGTTGGCTGTTGGTGGCTATTCAGCGCCATATCAGCCAGCAACCTCATACTCTCTGCACCACTCTTCTTCATCAGTATTCCTCCAGCAGATGCATCAACCAGCTCCTTCATGCGAGGGTTCAGTCCCTCATAAAAATGACACACTTGCATCTCTAGATCGATGCCATGCCCAGGACAGAGTCGTAGAAGCTCTTTTTATCTCTTCCAGGCCTCGTAAAGTGACTCGTCATACATTTGCTTGAAAGTAGTAATGGCAGCTTTCCTCTTCAGCAGCAGGCTCGGTGGGAAGTAGTTGGTAAGGAACTCTGCTCGAAGCTCCTCCCATGTCCCGATCTGACTCTTATCCAGTCCAGCGAGCCAAGACCGTGCCTCGTCTCTGAGTGAGAACGAGAACAGTCTCATCCTGATCACATCTTGGGTTACTCCGTTCTGCTTCACAGTGTTACACACCTCAATGAATTGGTTGAGGTGGGTATATGGGTCTTCTACAGCTCTTCCCCCAAACTGGTTTTGCTGCACCATCTGAATAAGGCTTGTGCGTATCTCAAAGTTGTTGGCATCAATGCCAACTCTGAATCCTGCCTCCGCTTGCTGTGGAAGAAATCGATCCAAGATGGACCTTTGTGGGATCACAACCTGCCTATCGTTCAACTCTGCCAGTCTTGAAGCTTGTTCCGCCTGAGTAGCTTGGGCTGCTTGTAGTTGTGCTCTCAGCTGATGTACTTTATTCACAAATTGCCTCTGCTCCTCGGGAGTCATATTTTGCAGAGGTGCTTCAGGATTTTCAGCCATCTCTCGTTGTTTGTCTTTTCCTTTGGTTCGCGTGTTCATGCACCTGCACAGGAAATAGGTAAATATCAGTTCAGCGTCGATCGACGTGGATTCACGTCGATCGTCGCAAAAGAGTGGTCGGCGTCGATCGACGAAAGGTGTCCGTCGATCGACGCTGTGATAAGCTCATTATTTTACTCGCTTATCTATATTATTTTCTACTAT
>JAPKLW010001151.1:167440-199759 GCA_026898455.1 Plectranthus barbatus | reverse complement strand
TGATAAGCTCATTATTTTACTCGCTTATCTATATTATTTTCTACTATTTTATGTAGTTTTATTGAGTTTATATATATATTATGTGCATGAGTCTATATTAGGTGGTATTATGCGCGTTTTGGTGTTTTTGTAGGGTTTTAGGCCTAAATTCACGAGAAATCCGTTCCGGAAGCAGTGACGTGTAAGAGTAGCAGTGACGATTTCGTCCACAAGAGGAATTCAGGCTATTGGCACATGGCATTGGATGATGCTTTGAGTTATCTCTCCAACGCAACTGGAATCGGGTCAATCGGAGTTCGGGAGAGGAAGTTATGGCCAAAACCGTGAGACCGCGCAGGAGGGCGAAAAGCTGCGTCGACAGATGCCAACCGGCATCGATCGACGAAGACCAAGAACTCACGTTGATCGACGTGGATCTGCCACGATCGACGTGAGGTTCTCTGCTGGAGCAAAAATCTGATTAAATTCGGATTTATTCATATCTTTAGCCCTAGATTTGATAGGATACACATCCACCACTATAAATAGCTTATTAAATTCGATTTTTCAGTACCAATTTTCAGAAGGCAATCATATTTTAGAGTTTTTAGAGTTTGGAGACTTGGGAAACACGAAACCCTTTATTTTTCTTGTAAGTTCTTTACTTTTATGCAATTTAATATGTTTTCTTTTGGATTTCTATCTACGATGAGTGGCTAGAAACCCTAGCGGGTTCTAGGGGTTGATATTATTATGGATGCATGTTATGATTAATTAATTAGGTTCATGATTCCTGTGTTTATTCTATAATTCTAGATTAATTCAAGGACTGAGAGGTGACGATTAATTTAGATGTCTAGCTATTGATAGAAGGACCGAGAGGTGAATATTAATAGTGGGAATAGGAATACATGATACGATCTACACTATCCAAACAGATGTACTAGATGTAGGAATTGAACTGATTTGCTTATTGGATTGACTAATTTGGTGTACTTTGAGACCGAGCGGAGATGAGTCATTAATTAGTAATCTAGGTTATATTTGCCAAACAAGGAAATATAGCATTGTTGCAGTATTCCACCTGTTAAATTAATTGATTCCTACATGTTATCCATAATAAGAATTGTTCCCTAGAATCTGTGCTCCTTTAATTTGCTTTCCAAAACTTCTTTAATTTTCTGCATTGTCTACTTTACTTTTATAAAACCCTGATTTTGGATCCATCAAACAACGAATCTTAGGATCATAGCTAGTATATAGGATAGTTTCCTCACACAATTCCCCTGGATCGATAACCTTAGGGTTTACAAATTTATTTGCCGCTGTTATTATAATTAATCTGTTAGAAATAGCAGTGATCACGCTGCAAAGTGATCAATGTCGATCGACGCTAGGTGGCGTCGATCGACGCGAGATGTAGACTCAAAAACTCACACACGCACACGTACAGAAAATTAAAACTCAATCCAGCAAATCCTAGAACGAACTAGTAACAAGATAAAATCTAGCAACTCCCCGGCAACGGCGCCAATTTGATCACTGCTATTTCTAACAAATTAATTATAATAACAGCGGCAAATAAATTTGTAAACCCTAAGGTTATCGAACCAGGGGAATATTGTGGGAATAGGAATGCATGATACGTCTACACTATCCAAACAGATGTACTAGACTGTAGGAATAGAACTGATTCGCTTATCAGATTGACTAATTTGGTGTACTTTGAGACCAAGCGGAGATAGTCACTAATTAGTAATCTAGGTTATATTTGCCAAACAAGGAAATATAGCATTGTTGCAGTATTCCACCTGCTAAATTAATTGATTCCTACATGTTATCCATAATAAGAGTTCTTCCCTAGAATCTGTGCTCCTTTAAATTTGCTTTCAAAACTACTTTAATTTTAAGCATTGTTATCTTTACTTTTATATAACCCTGATTTTGAATTCCTCAAACAATGAATCTTAGGATTATAGCTAGTACATAGGATAGTTTCCCCACACAATTCCCCTGGATCGATAACCTTAGGGTTTACAAATTTATTTGCCGCTGTTATTATAATTAATATGTTAGAAATAGCAGTGATCATTGACATACGCCCATGAGAATCAGAATCCCAGACTAGGAAACTGACTGTTGTGAATATATCTAAGATAAATATATTCACCAAGAAGAGCTTCAGCTTAAAGCTTCAACCTCGTGCTAGGAGAAGTTAGCACGGTGGGTAACTTGAGTTGGAGACTCAAGTCTCATGTTAGAGAACATGGAAACTCAAAGAGTTTTGCAGAGAGATGGCCTAAAAGGACACTCTTTGTCATGTGAAGACAATTCAGATTTCGTAACCATTTAAGGTTGAAGGACTGGCCTTTATATAGAGGAGGACCTATGGCAATTTGAATTTCGATCCGTTAGACACATGAATCCAGATGTTAGACTCATAGATTATATTTTCCAATCGTAGCCCATGCCTTAGGTCTCCTTTAGGCTCTACAACGTCAGTGTACGTTACACTAACTTTAAGTCAGACTTCTTTTCAGCCCGAGGGATCCCAGTTTGGATAACCTCATACTTACTTGGGCACATATGAATGTCTGAGTCCGAGTGAGCTTCGATATCTTTTGAAATGCTCATTTTTAAAGGTAGAGGCTCTGATACTGACTATCAAAAGTCAGTACAGCTTTGCCTCATTTTGACTTTCTAAGGTCAGTATGGAAAACCCTCATACTGACTAACCATAGTTAGTAAGTAAAATGCCCTCATATTGATTTCTCCTTATCAGTATGGAAATCCCTTATACTGACTTCTCCTTAGTCAGTTCGGGAAATCCCCCATACTGACTTCTCCTTGTCAGTATGGTAGGACCTTAAAATGAGTGCTCCAACACAGTTTTAGATCAATGCTAGGCGTGATGATAGTCAGTTCTCGAGCATTCTCCTTGCTTTTTCTCCAACCTAAGTTCTATTACAATTCAATTCAATCTTATACACGGATTACAAGATTGGAACTCTAGAACTAGGGAAACTGACTAATATAGGTTTTGACATATCAAAACATTGAATCTAGATGGAGTCTAAGAATATAATTCCAACAATGGAACTATATGCAGATGGAACGTCCACAACAACGAACATTACATCGTGGTGTAGTCCGCCGCAATATGTTGGTAAAGTTATTATCCCAGTGGTCATTTCCACCTCTCCTTCCCATAATCTTTTCTTGAGGGATCTTCATATCTCATATAGCTCAAAGGAAAAGTATGTTCGCCGAACCACCATTGTCCACCAGAATCCTTTTTCGCCATGTAAATTTGTAGGGATTGATGTTGGGAACTAAATCACAAATCCATTAACCCAAACCGTTCATGAATATTAAAACAATGTCCATTTCCTAGTAAAACATATGCATGCTCCTATGAATTTAATTGTAATGGTTTTAAGGTTACCTTTGAATCTGTAGAGTCTGGATCTAAACCGTGTTGAATTTGAATTCGATTCCACCACGCGTACAATTCGAATCTGCAGAAAGAGAATTAAATATCTTGCAATTTAAATCAAGAAATGAATTCAAATAAAGGGAAAAATCCTATGTTCTCTATATCAGGTCTTCAGATTTGCATTCCTTTGCTTTTCCAATCTCGCTACTGGTGATAATTCCACGAGATTGCACTACATAGGACGGAGTCGAAAATCCTCCTCACTATGCAGTTGGCGTCGCCCCCTTGCTCTATCTCTAGGGTTTCTGCATTTTTTAACATAACTTATGAAATCTCAAAAGAGAATGAGCTATTTATATTACTAGGGTTGAAACCCTAATAGGTTTCCTTAAGCAATTTGTTGGGTCAGACATGAGACCAGATGCAAATAATAAGTGGGCAATAAATTCCCATGTGCACAACCCTGGACATAAATAATTAATTAATATTAATTCATTCCAGTAGAGAATTAATATTGACCTACCCCTTTATTAACACGTTCTGAGAACGGGTTGCATCAACTCAGTTAATCCCCATATTTAAGGTTACAAGACAATCATTAATTAATTAGAGCTTCTGACAAGCTTCACATAATTAATTAAAATCTTATTATCATCAGTAGTACCACTCAAACATTATCATCTGTGCTTGAACTTAATTAGCTTGCAGGACTTTTGCACAATGAACCTTATTGAGCTCCTCAAGGAATGTCCCCATCATAATACTAGGATATATTAATCTAACTCCAGTCACCAGAATGTTCTACACAAGCCGCTGTCTCCCAAGATGCGGATATACGAGCACGTTAATCAGGTTCTCCACCATGGCAAGTCAAAGTGACATACAACTCGTGCATACTTTGCTAGGTTTCAGACTCAACCAAATAACGAGATCTTGTTTATTTTTAAGTCAGACAGACATCTCACTATGGTCCTATCAATACGCAATCGCACCTACCAGCATATCAAGTGATCAAGATTTGCGGTGGGGTGAGGTATGGGGTGACGTCGTTGACCTGTGGCGACATTGTGTATGGATGTGATATCGTAGGTTATCTTTCACGTGCCTTGCTATGTCGATCTTCTCTTGCAGTAGGTCTCCCGTTATTCTTGTAGGCCTTCTATATGGCTCATATTCTTCTCATTTGATTAGTGTCCAAGCTCGGTTAAAGGCTTCATCCATGGTGTGGTTGGGGTATATTGACGATTCGCGGTAAAGATCTAAATCAATGTCTAGTGCTTTGGTAAAATCTCGTACGAAGGTGCTACTTGGCAGTTCGGCACTGAGACTAGCTCTTCATTGAACCTCGCTAGGTAGGACCTAAGTGACTTGTCAGCCTCTGCATGATTGTGTAAAGGTCATCAGTGTGCTTGTCGAGCCTCCTACTGCTAGAGTACTCTCTTCTGAAGAGCTGGTGAAATTTCACAAAGGTTGAAATAAATCTTCTTGGTAGATTGATGAACCACCACAATGCTGGTCCAGTCAAGCTAAACCCGAAGCTCTTGCACATGCAAGCATCCTTTATTTTGCTTGGTATCGCTGCTGTTGTTGGGAAATTATTCCTATAATCTCCCTTAGTGTCACATTGTAAAAGATTTTGTTGGATCAAACCTTACTAGAGTGGTCGATCAAATGCTGAAATATAACTTAGTCTAGTATATTCTGTAATGTCCTGTATAGGTTATAAATTGAGTTGTAATAGAATAGTCTGCTAGAAGATTTCCTAGCAGATATCGAAGGACAACGTTTGCTAGAAGACATACGCTAGCAGAATGCTAAGGCCTTAGCATTTGCTAACATTCAGCAGACCCTGAAAGATGCTAGCAGAACAGACGTCAAGGGATCGAGTGTCAACGGAAGCATTCAGCAAACCAGAACTCAATAGCAGATCGCTGATGAATATTAGTAGAGCAGATTGTCAAAGGCTGAAGCTATGCTGCCGTTCTAACATAAAGCACCCAAAAGGACGAAACTTTCCCTAAGTAGCTCGGAAAGTACAGATCAATACCAAAAAGCATCTGGTCAAGTCTTATCACTCTCGGACAAAAGAGACGTTATGACTAACGGATATGGAGATTCAAGATTTGAATCTCCACCTATAAAAGGAAGGTCCTAAAGAGAGAAATGACTACTACTACTTCTACTACCGTTTCAATCAGAACATACATTCGCAAACGTTCAAGTGTGAGATTCCTTTGACAAAGCAAAGAAAGCGAAAAAGTAGTCGGTTGAGAGTTCGTGATAAAAAGTGTATTCAAAGCTCTCAACAACCAGGAAGTGTCTCTCATTGAATATCTGACACTTCTCTTTAAGAGATTCCTTAAATTCGGTTGAGAATCTTCAATCATTGGGATAACTTCCATCCTAGGAAGATCCAACAGTCATTCCTATAAAGGGTTGACTCCGACGGGCTTTTAGCCGCATTCCTGAACAGTTTCGAGGGAAACTATAAAAACCTCACCAACAGCGAAGGACAAGTTACACGAAGGTTCTGCCCTTGACTTGGCCGTAGCTGTGTCTGGAAGAGTACGAATCATCAGAGGATAGCTGTGTTGTGGCCGGTCCGAAAGTTCGCCGCCTACTACAAGTGTTTGGCGAATCCTTGTATTTTCGTATACTTTTCTAGTGGAAATCTTAGCGTTTCGGCTAAGGAGTGGACATAGATCTATTTGGATCAAACCACTATAAAATACTGTGTTCATCTACTTTTTTATCATTAACTGTCTAAAAGTGATTTAAAACCTAGCAACAGAGTTGCTAGCGTATATCTTAAAAGAACACATAACATATCTCGAGCTTGAATAACTCCTGAAACTAAGATAAGTGTAAGTGAAGTTTAATCATTCCGCTGCATTTCGTGTTTACTATTAAGCACGACGACTCTGATATTTGAGGACCAACAAGTGGTATCAGAGCCAGGTTGAAAAACCGACTGCTTCTGAGTCGCTTAAAACCAGATCTGTATTTTCCTTGCACTTTTACTTGTTTCTCTGTGTTTCGCTTGTCTAGCTCAAGAGACAAGATGTTGAACCATTCGCTTGGGAAGTATGACAGAGAGAACTTTACTTCATGGAAGAAGCTTGCTCTCATACAGCTTCAGAGTATACATCCTGAGATGGCGGATGTATTGGTAAGAGGTCCAATCAAAATCATGAAAGCTAACACTTTTATAAGACATGATCTTGCTGAAGATGCTGCTGAAGGAGAACCAAGGGCTCCAAGACCTCCAAGACCTGATATGGTCCCAAAACCTTTTGAGGAGTACACAAGTGAGGATAAGAAGAGAGCTCAACTGGAGCATGTGGCAAAAAAGTTAATCCTGGATTCCCTACCCAAGCTGATGAAAGACAAAGCGCTTGAATTTGACACTGCTAAGGAAATGTGGGAATACGTGTGCAAGTCCTCTCAGGAGACAGACCAAATGAAACGCAACAAACTACAGGTAGCTGTAGATAAATATGAATCTTTTTCCATTCTTGCAGGAGAATCCATACAAGCTATGGAGGAACGTTTCAACACGATTATTGGAGAGCTCTACAATCTAGGAAAGAAATATGATAATGGAGAAATGAACCACAAGATCATCTCCAAGTTGTATCCTAGAGATGACTGGTTCGTCAAAATGACTAGTCTAAGTGAAAAAGACCTCAACAACATGACTACTTCTGAGGTATTCGCTCAACTTAAATCTCATGAATTTATAATACAATAGTAAAAAAGGAATGAAGCAGCCATCACACAAGCATCATCTACATCCGCTGCTGGCTCTGAGGATATAACATATTTTGCTAAGAAAGATTTCAACAAGTTTAAGTTGAAAAAGCCCTACCATAATCAAGAAAGGTCTACTCCAGCAACACCAACTAAGGAGGTTCCTACAACCTCAAGTCCCCAGCCTGTCGATCTAAAGATCAGCGAGCTGAAAGAGAAAATGAAAAGGCTCCAGAAGTTGCTGATTGAGGCTAAGACCGAGAAGGAAACCAAGGAAACTCAGCCGTCATCCTCATTTGCCCACTCAGCAGAGCGAAAGATTAGGACTTGCTTTGAATGTGGATCCCCTGACCACCTGAAGCATGATTGTCCGAAAGTAAGCAAAGAAGAGAGAGAGTGTTTAAAGCAAAGGTTTGAAAGACGTGCTGTTAAAGCAGTCAAAAGGGCGCTCTTGACAAGAACAGAAGCTCAGGAAATTCCTGAAAATGATGAGGAGTACTATCTCTCTTCAGAGGAAGACGGTGAGGAGGCCATGCTCGTTCTGATGGCAAATATTGTGGATGATCAGTTTGCTGATGCAGATGAGAACCAGGATGCTGAAACGGCTCTAGCAGTCGAAGACAATGAGGTAATTTCAGTAAGCATTCCTAGTTTTGCAACTATAGAAGAGTCAGAGGAATTCACCTTAGATTCTGAGGAAGACTATCTCACGAAACTAAGTGTAGAATTCTCGAAAATGTATTAGATTAAAAATGCAATCGTTGGGGAGAACACCTCGCTAAAACTCAAAATTACAGAGTTGACCGAGGAAGTCGAAAGACTGAGGTCTGAGAGTGAGGATTTTTCAAAGCTTAAAGCAGACTTCTCCGAATTGTTAAAAAAATTTCATAATCTTGAAAAGGAGAACCTTACTTTGAAAAATCAACCCCAAGAAAATTGCATTTGCAGCTATACATCCAGCAAGGCAGTACTCAATGCCATTGTAAGCCAACAGAGAAATCATAAAGATCGCTCTGGTTTGGGCCATGGATACTCTAATAGAGCAAGGAGAAACCAATTCTATTTGTTTCTGCTGGAACGATAAATGCTGAAAAAGGGAAAGGAATTGTCACTGCTGAATCATCTAATGCTAAGCCAAGTGCTGAGCAAAGGACTACGGGTGTAGGATATCAGCAGAGGTCTCCCACAGAAACTACTAGGTATTCATCTGCTAGACCTCAGCAGAGACCTAAGTCAGAATCTGCTAAGCATGCAACCCATGAACCTCAGCAGAGGAATTCAAGGTTGAATGTTGTGCATGAATCTGCTAAGCCTCAGCAGAGCAATAATAGAACGAATACTAAGTATGTGTCTGCTGAACCTCAGCGAAATCTAAGAACATATACCAAACCGTATTCAGCGAGACAAAGGTATGCTGAGCGTTATGTTCCAAACGCAAGGACAGCTAAACCTACCTTTTACCACAGAAAGGAATATCCCTAAAATGCTGAGAAGCCAGTATATCGGGAAAACACGTTACATAGGAGGAACATCTATGTAAGACCTGAGCCCAATCCATTCGTATTTCTAAGGGCAAGGAAGGTCAAACACACCACTGCACCAAAATATAAACATGTCAAACATGTTAAGCCAAAGGTTGAAGAGATGGTAAACGGTGAAATCAGGAAGAAATTCCCGAAAATCACTAAGAACTAAGATGTGGGTTCCAAAAGGAACTATGATCATCGCTAATCCTGCAGGACCCGACGCTAAACGGGTACCTAAATCAACTTAATCATTTGTGCTGCAGGAACAGGGTCCAAAAGCTCATACTACCTCAAGTTTATCAAACGAGTGGATCCTTGATAGCGGATGCTCAACGCACATGACAGGAAATGAAGAGTTGTTCTCAGACTTGCAGAAATTTCTATATGGATCGAGAGTCAAGTTTGGAGATAACAGTGAAGGCAAAGTTGTGGGAAGAGGATTCATAGAGAGCAATGGATTGAGGATAGTTAACGTAGCTCTCGTCTCCAACCTCAAGCACAACCTGCTAAGTATTAGACAACTTTGCGAAAATGGGTATACTGTTTCATTTGTCAATACAGGCTGTACTATTGCTGACAATGTTACAGGGGAAGTGAAACTTAGAGGCATCCGAAAGGGTGGCCTATATGTTGTTGATTGGGAAAGTGGTCAACAACACTCATGCTTCCTAACTTTGAACAAAGAGGAAACAACATGGCTCTGGCACAAGAGGTTGAATCATCTAAATTTGAAAACTATTAACCACTTGGCCAAGAATGAACTTGTTGTAGGTCTGCCAGCGGAGACATTCAGAAAAGAAGGCGTGTGTAAGGCATGCCAACAAGGAAATCAGACCAAAGCCTCGTTCAGATCTAACCCAGAGAAGGATACTTCAGGGAGAATTCTTGAACTTTTACACATGGACCTGTTTGGACCAGTCCAACCACCCACTGTAAACAAGAAAATATATACACTTGTGGTTGTTGATGATTTTTCCAGGTACACATGGGTTCGTCTTCTAAAGACCAAGGATGAAGTCAAGATCCTTCTGCCTGAGCTGATTCTTAAAGAGCAGAACAACAAGGAAGTTACAGTGAAAAGGATTATATCAGATAATGGAACCGAATTCTGTAATGGAATTTTGATGGACTTCTGTGCGGAAGCTGGTATTCATCATGAGAAGTCTACTGCTAGGACCCCCCAACAGAATGGGCTAGCAGAACGAAGGAACATGACTCTGAAAGAAGCAGTGCGGACTATGCTTGCTGATTCAGGACTCAGTGGAAAGTATTGGGGAGAAGCGGTTATGACTGCTTGCTACACTCAAAATAGGAGTGCGATTAATGGAAGATTCAACAAGACTCCTTATGAAGTGTACAATGGTCGGAAAACAAAAGAAAAGAGGACAGCAATCATGAGACCAATGATGTCATTGATCGATCTTTACTGAATTCTTTTGACAATATGAATATTGATCCGACTAGGTCTATGAATGATGTTGATCCAACAGTGACGCACTCAGCAGGTGACCAGACTGCCAACAGGGCCAGTGATGCTAGTGATCATGCTGAGGCCACCCCAACAATTTATCTAAATAATAATTTAGATGTTGCGGGAGTTCTTGATGATCACGATGACGTGGAATCTGCTGAAGATCTTAGCAAAGGAGTTGCTGAGATTCCGATCGAAGAAGAACCGGTTGCTGAAATCCCAGCAGATACTGTACCTACCAATGAAGTTCCTGACATTGAAGATCCTGTAGCAGACGCAGAAGGTGGTGCTGATGATACCCCAGTTGCTGAGCACCAGGAGAATGAAGGCAATGAAGAAGAAAATGTTCATGTTGATAACAACCAAGGAGGAGTACCAGTTGCTGAAATTCCAGCACGTATCAGACCTACGTGGCTTCGTGCTCATCCTTTAGATGGTGTTCTCGGAAACGTAAATGATCCTCTCTTAACCAGACAAGGAAACGGAAATGCCATGCTGGCATGCTACATCTCCAGTGAAGAACCCAAGAAAGTCGAAGAGGCCCTGCTAGATCCAGATTGGGTGAACGCAATGCAAGAGGAGGTTGCAGAATTCACTCGAAACAATGTGTGGGAGCTAGTAGATAGGCCAGAGCACCAAAGTGTGATAGGCACTAAATGGGTATTCAAAAACAAGAAAGATGAATTTGGCCTAGTAGTCAGAAACAAGGCTCGTCTCGTAGCCAAAGGATATAGACAATGGGAGGGCATTGACTATGATGAGACGTTTGCTCCAGTAGCAAGGCTGGAGGCAATTAGCCTATTTCTCGCATATGCTGCTTACCACGAGTTTGATGTTATGCAAATGGATGTGAAAAGCGCATTCCTAAATGGTGAGCTCAAAGAAGAAGTTTACGTAGAGCAACCACCGGGCTTCGAACAGGGTAATCAGGTCTACAGGCTCAAGAAAGCTCTATATGGATTAAAGCAAGCACCCAGAGCCTGGCATGGAACGTTGTCTAAGTTCCTACTATCCAACGGATTTGAGAAAGGCACGATTGATCAAACCCTTTTCGGATCAAAGATGGAGACAGTATCTTGCTAGTCCAAATCTACGTGGACGACATAATTTTCAGATCAAAGAATCAAGATCTTTGTGATAGATTCTCCGATCTTATGACTAGCAATTTCCAAATGAGCATGATGGGAAAAATGTCCTATTTCCTTGGATTACAAGTGCAACAGTCTGAAGAAGGAATCTTTATCCATCAAAAGAAGTATACTCGCGATCTCATAGCGAAGTATTGTCCTGAAAAGACTAAGAGTCTGAGGATTCCAATTAGCACAACATGTATTGTTGCGCTTGAGAATGAAGGAGATGCTGTGAATCCAACGCTCTACAGAGGCATTATAGGTTCATTGTTGTATCTCACCGCTAGCAAACCGGATATATCTTTTGCTGTTGGATTATGTGCTAGATACCAAGCAAATCCAAAGAAAGCTCATTTAGATACTGCTAAACGGATTGTGCGATATCTAAAGTGTACAGAAGGTCTGGGAATTTGGTATCCTAGAGCAGACAGTCTTGCTCTAAGTGGATATTCGGATTCTGATTTTGGAGGATGCAAGATTGATAGGAAAAGCACGAGTGGTACGTGTCAATTTCTGGGACACAAGCTCATTAGCTAGTTTAGCAAAAAGCAGCACTCTGTTGCTACCTCTACCACTGAAGCAGAGTATGTAGCTGCTGCTAGCTGTTGTTCGCAAATTCTATGGATAAGGCAACAGTTACAAGACTATTCTTGAGTGTGTGCCTATTTATTGCGACAACAATAGTGCTATGTGCATTACCAAGAATCCGGTCCATCATTACAGGACCAAGCACATTGATATCCGACATCACTTCATTTGTGATCATCTGCAGAAGAAGGATATCGATGTTCGGTACGTATGCACTGAAGATCAGATAGCAGACATATTTACAAAGCCATTAGCCGAATCCAGATTTAAGGAATTATGCATCAAGTTGGGTCTCATGGAGTTGGATGAAACCTTGGATGAATGAAATGCCACTTTCTTTCTTTCTGGACTTCTTGGTTTTCCTGAAGATGCTAAACATATTATCTAGATGTTGATTTCAAATTATTAATGAAATTATGTGCTAGAGTATGACACTTATTATTGTTGTTGCTTCGAGAAAAAATTGTTGAGCAGATGTTTCCACATACTCAGCAAATGAAATACGCAGTAGCAGTTGCTATGTAATGACTATCACTTATTGCTAGCACATCATTATGAAGGTATACTATGCAGTCTCACTTTGCGGATATGGCAAATAGAAGTTCAAACACATATCATATGAAGTTCAACGAGAAAAGATAATTGATGTTCATTAATATTTGGAAACGGTGCTTACAACATTCAAAACAACAACATAAGGAAATTCTAATCTGCTCAGTAGAAGGATAAAAGTCGGAATCATGGAGGCGAGATGGTCCTTCGGCTAGCTCAGGGAAGGTCTGCTCCATCAACCAGCTCAGCTGCATGCCATGAAGGAAAGGGACAACCTCATATGAACGGACGCAATCACGGACATCTTCGAACACGAGGCCTACCCAATCAGCCTCGACAAGCTCCGCATCCAAAGCCAGCATAACCTGCCAGACCTCCTTCGTAAGGCAGAAGTCGTTGGGATCCTCACCCAACAACATGTTATTGGCAACATGAAAAAGCTCACGATATGAGCATTTGAGACCTGTTTCCGCAGGGGTTGGCGTGAACTTGAACCACGGAGAAAGGCGCCATTTCCTCCACTCAGTCCACTCTGGCGCTGGCTCCATGGACTTGTATGCCATCACTGATATTGGACCTCGAGGAAGTCCAAAGTCCTGAGAGAAAGACTCGTATCAGCCTCCCTCGGAAGGACCCATATATTGCGTCCTTCTCGGCCACGCATTCTTTTAGAAACTCCCGAAGGAGATCTTCATGAAAATGCTTGGGCGCAGTTGTCACGAACTGCTTGAGCCTTGTCCCAACAATCTTAGCCATGATCGTGTCGGCCACGGCAGGTTGGTCACAATAGTAGAGACGAAGGGCTGCTTCGTCAAGGATGTGGTTTCGGGTAATATCGAGGATGCTACTCAGTGAACTCATGTTTTCAAAGTTTCTTTTTGCTCTGAAAGGAAGAAGAAATGTGGTGATATCCAAATAAGTGTCACAAGAAGCCCCTTTTATAGACAAGAAAACCTCTCCGCAATTATGATTTCGTGGGAATTTTTAAAGGAACGTGATGATTCATCTTCTGAAATCTGAATCGTCACAAGAAGATGGAACGTCGTGACGTCGTGGTAAATCTAATCAGATTAATAGTGACGCTTTGTAGTCAGATCAGCGTTTGGCTCGAGGAGATTATCATCATTTGTGATCTCCTAAAATCTAGCTGACTCTTGATATGCCGATGCATTCCGCAAGAGGGTAATATATTCAGGAGAGGAAAGCATTTGCTGGTTCGAATATGCTGAGTAAAATCTTTATTTTGCCACATCATATTCGAGAAGGGGAGGTAATATTAGGAGGGGAGAAGATATCATTGAAAATCAGTCCGATTAGACCAGATTAAAATGCGTACAGACGGCTGTATCAAGTTAGAGTGTGCCACGTTAGATCACTCAAGTATTTCTCGGAGAACGGAAGATACGCTACAGGTGACGCGCACTCAAGACCGTCGATTTATCATATCATCTGACAACAGATCCCCAACTGTCAGATCTCATATATAAAAGTATAGCAAGTCTGCTAGACTTTTGGGCGTTTGGCTGCTGCTGAGCAGTCAGCAGATTGACTGGGTATGCTAAGTTAACCCATCTGCTAGAAAGCTAGCAAAACTAACTCAGCGAATTAACGGATTTGAATCTTGCTATATATTTTTCAACTATTATCGACATATAGGCACGTGGTTGAAATTATGTGGTTTGTCAAGATCACAAAAGTCTGAATATGAGCATGGGAAATGAAATTCTACCATTTCATTATATACATATTTTTTTACAAAAAGGTGGATTACAACAAGGAGGGATTACAACAAAGGTGGTAATGGCATGAAAGGATAAAAATCTACTTCCTTAAGGTCCGAAGGACCTAGAGCAAAATCTGGGAATTTCTGCTCTAGCAGCCAACTCAATGGCATTCCATATGGAAGAGGCAAATTTGGAAAATCTTGGACACATCGCTGCACCTTCTGGAAGACGAAGGCCGCCCAGTCCACCTTCGCCCTGTCATCTATTGCCATCATGGCCCTCCATGTCTCGCGGGAAAGAGTCATGTCATCAGGATCTTCTCCTACGACCATGCCGCAGACTATCTGGAAAAGGATCTTGTACGGCGTCTGCAAACCGTATGCTGAAGGGGTTGGAGAAAACTCAAATTCAGGAGAGTTTCTCCATTTTATCCATGAAGACCATTCTGGAGCTATCTCATCTCTGCGATAGTCCATGACAGATATCGGACCCAGTGGAAGGCCGAAGTCTCTAGCAAAAGTGTCCGCCGTCCACCTCACTAGTTCATTCTTGAAGATGCAGAAAATAGAGCTCCGATCGGCAGCACTCGACCATATGAAATGTCGGAGTTGCTTCCTCTGGAAAGTATGCGGGGTAAGGCACACGAACTTGCCTAGACCACTGGCGTGAAGATGAGTCATGGTAATCTCTGCCACTTGATAGTCAGCCTCATACTCTGCATACAGACCTGAATCACACAAGATTCTGCGCCTTGGTACGAAGAGTTCATAAGAACGTGCCATTTCTCTTGGAGGAAGTAAGATACTTTTACGTATTCTGATTCTTGAGGAAGTGAGAAGAGAATTCAAGAAAGTTAGAGAGTGTATGAAGAAGATTGCAAAGACCTGCTATTTATAGACTTATTTTGGTCTACTGTTTACCTCAGAATACGAACAGTCTTTCTGAGAAAAACAGTAATTTCATAAAGAAAGGGTCTTATAAAGGATAATTACGTCCAGAGATGGATCAGTAATGGAAAGTGATGAGTCTTATATTCCACATTTAGGAGACATAAGGATTTGTGTTAGCATTACGTAGATTTTTCTTTTTGGGGAGGTGTTAACCATTACTCGACGTCAGAAGCTATCTTTGATAAGTTTGCCACCACAATGCTAAAGTTTCCGGATGCTGATCCTTATAACTCAGATGCGGAAGATTTTTCAAATCCTTAAAGCAGTGCATTTAATGCGCGCAGACGGCGACGATAAATCAGGTAGTGCCACGTCGCCAACACTCAAGTTCTAAAGAACGTGTGTACTCGCACGATTTGACTACTTACCCCAGCCGTTGATTGAAATTAAAAAGGAAGCAATCTCCACCGTTGATTTCCTTTCGTGTTCCGAAATCTTCTACCTATACACTAGACGGATTTCAAATCCCTAACATTCTGAAACCTTTCGCATCTCTTCTTCTCAAAACCTCTCCGAAATTTCTAACTCTCTCAAAAATCCCCAACCATGGCAACCAACCCTAACTCTCCAAATACTCAAAATCAAGAACCCAACACTACAGAAAACCCAAAAAATCCTATTTCCTCTTCTCCATTGCAACAACCCACCTTCATCTATCCACCCCCAACAGATTCGCCACTGCATGTTCGACATGCACCCGGATTCACAGGGATAATGAAGAAGGAAGACATTGATGAGTCAATCCCTTATAGCAAATTGGTGTTTTTGGCTAAGAAAAAGGAGTTATCCAGTCATTCAACGGAACAGAGGCGTTTGGCCCAAATCATGAAGGACAAAATCCTGTACATGCCTCTTGCCATCAAACACATTCCGCAATGGATAATGGATCTGCTCAATTCCGAACTGTTGATAAAGTATCTCTCCGCCGAGCCTGACTGATTTCACCCTCATATAGTCTCGGAATTATATGCTAGGGCAGTTATGAGTGATGATTAGAAGTCGTTCAAGACGTGCGTGTATGGAAATTTTGTGGAGGTAAATGCTTATTTACTTTCAAGGACGTTTGGGCTTCGGAGCTACGGTCCCAAAATCTCTCAATACAAGATAAATGATCTTGTTGAGATGGAGAGGCGATGGAATTTGTGGAAGAAGCCAGGGGAATTGATGGATAAGAAAAGGCAGGTGATTACGTTCAAAGTTGCTACACCGATTAATACCCTGACTGATGAATACAAACTCCTTGCAGAGATAGAAATCAAGATGCTTCAATGCGACGCCGGCTCATACTCGGAGCTCTCTGCTAAGAAATATGCCGTGATGATGGCCCTGAATGACAATGTCAAAGGAAATTGGGCAGAATTCCTCTTTGAGCGATGGGCAGAACATGCTCGAAAGAATGATCATATGGCGATAGATGGAACGTTCTCTTCGAACGTGAATTTTAGTTTAAAGATCAGCAAATACTTGGAGATGCTGTTTACCAACACAAGAGTAGATCGTGGTGTAGAACTTCTTCCCACAGACTACATTCCAGCAACGAGGAAGGAACCTAAACCAGGAAATTTCAGGAATCCTCGCAAGCTGACAGGGAAATCGAATGTGGATAAAGATAAACCCACATCTCCAGAAGAACCAGATGCTGCTACCACTGCAGTCCTGCAACTGCAACCTGCTATTCCCTTGTCTGTGGAAGAAATTGCCCTACTTCAGACGAATGCTGAGACAGAGCACTGTTTCAAGAATCTCGAGGAGATTGAGAAGTTAGGCAACCTACCAGCAGATCAAATCAATGAGATCATGACTGCAAAGGAAGCCGAACAGCCTCCACTTATCCTTGGGGCTATGGCTTTGGAAATTTCGACGAAAAAGAGATCCAAAGCAGAAAGGAAAGAAGAAGACCAGGAGAAACCTTATTCTCTCTACAGAACAAGAAGATTTGGAAAGAGCTACAGCAGAGAAGAAGGCTGCTGAAGAGGAAGCAAAGAAGAAAGCTGCTGGAACCACAACAGAAGAAGGAACAGAGGTTGATCCAGATAAAATCCCTTTGTCGTCCAAAAGAAAGGACGAGCGCATTAAGGTAGTAAGAGAAAGGAAGAGAAAGCGAGAATCTCAAAGAAGAGAGATTGAGAAAAAGAACTACAGAAAGTTTATAGCTGAGATGACGTTCGAAGGTAGAGACAGAGAATTCGAACGAATCAAGAAAGCAGCTGAAGAACACCGTGCTCAGAAAAAGGCCGCTCAACTACTTGAAGGGGCATTTATGGAAGGAAATGCCGCCAGGAAAGGGAAAGGCATCCAAGATGGAAGAATTACCGTCTCCATTCCATCTGTTGACAGTGAAGGAGCCCTAATTTCTGAACAAGATGCTATGTCTGATGAAGAACTTGATAGAGCACTCCACGAAGGAAGATTCACTGAGGTGAGGTCAATTGTGGACTTGGAGAGCAGTTCTGACGAAGAACATCACATTCATGGAACATCCAGCCAACTTCCAAGAAATCCAGATGAAGGTCCCTCTGGAATTGAGAAAGAAACACCTGACAAGGAAGGAAGTGATGCTAGAGAAGAATCTGCTGAGCAGATTGAACACATGGAGGATGGTTCATTTGCTGAACATGAAGTATGCCACTCACAGATTGCTGAAGAGGAACCTTCTGCTAAGGATAAGGGCGCAAATCCTGTTGAAGGCCCTTACGCAGAAGTCTCTTCCGATGCTGATAGAGGTAACCAAGAGCGCTTCTCTCCTACATGTCTCTTTGACTCAGATTGTGATGATGAAGTCAGATACGCGTATGATGCTCATGATTTGAGAAAGATCTCCACTGAAGCACCTTCAGAAGATCAGATAGACTCTAATCTTGATATTGTTTGTCGAGAAATTGAGAATTTTGTGGATGCGATGGTTGAGATAGACATCAAGGAAGTATTCGCTGGAGAATTGGAGGAAGGAGTAGAAGGAGATAGACTAAAGCAGGAGCTAAAGAGATGGAAGAAATATGATTATATTTCGAGGGAGCTCTGCTTAGATGAACGAGAAATGCTAATGGCATGGAAATGCCTAAACTTTTGGAGACACGAGGAACATTGGGCAAACAATTGGATGGATCAATCGCCCTTCTCTAAACAGTATAGTGATAAGGCTGTTATCACCAAGATCCGAGCCATTAGAGCTCATCGGCTTACGTCTTCCTCGCATTCCTTGCCGGAATCTACATTTGCTCCAGATGGGCTGTCTAACAAGCACATTCATTTATCTAAACGTCAAGCACGAGCTGTTGCTGGATACAGGAAACGTCAGGCCGAACTAGTGAAGTTCGAAGAATCAAAGCTTCAAGCTCGGTTGGCTGCGATTCGTGAGGATGAAGAACGGCACGCTCAGAAGCTTGAAATTATCACTTACCGGGACAGAGAAGAGGATTTACAGGCCTATATGATAGCTCATTCCGTAGCAGAGGCACGAAAGGCTAAGGAAGCTGCACTTGCAGCAGCTGAAGCAGAGTACCTCAAAGGAATTGAGGAGACAGTGTATCTGCTAGCCACTACCTCTCGGGATGATGCTGCTTGGACAGAGAGCAAAGAAGTGGTTATGGAAGAAGTCATGGAGGAAATTTCAACTTCCAATGCCAGGAGTCATGCAATTATCATGCCCACTACTTCATGCTTTCTCGCCACTCCGGTTAGCTCTATCCAATTTCCAATGTACTTGGATTCCATAGTTCAAATGGTCGTTCAAAATGCCGTATCTACCATTTCTGAGAGAATGGTGACAGAAGCCACAGACATACGAAGGGAGATCGCGGTAGTAAAAAACAATGTTGGTACTGTATCAACCAGGGTGAACTCAGTTGAATCCGATGTCTCCTCTATCAAGGCTACTATTCAGGAAGTCAAGGCCGACGTAGCAGAGCATAAGCAGCAGGTAGAACATACAGTTACATCCTTTTCCTCCAAATTTTTGGATGCAATCAAAGAGGGGGAAACAAGGAGGATTGTTGAGGCTGCTGAGAGGAAGAAAGCGGAAGAAGCTAGAGCTGCTGCCAAGGAAGAAAAGAGGAAAGTTCTTGAGGAGCTAAAGCAAAAGGAAATAGAGCTGAAACTCAAGATGCTTGAAGAAGAAAATGAGCGGATTGCTAAGGACATTGAACTAGAAGCCGCTGAACGTGCAGCTGCTAAGGAGTTCTTGGACTCATTTGTGCAGATGGCATCTAGCAAATTTGATGAATTAGAGAAGCTAAAGAAGCCTGCTCCTGACTCCTAACTGCACTCCTATCTGGTATTATTTTTTTCTTTCCTCTTGTCTCCGTCTATCATTTTCATTGTACTTGTAATGAACATATCATATGAATGAAAATTGATCAGACTGAGACAACCTCTCATTGTCAATCTCTGATTTTCACGGTGTGCCTTAAGATTGAAATACACTATATGTGTATTCAACATATCTAAAAATGATTGGATCAAGATTGAAAAAGTAAATATATGCTGATCTATCTTGGGTGCTAGAATATCTAGCATATTACCTTTGCAGCATTTACTTATGCGTTTAATCGAGAAATATTTCCCAGCATTTGTTGAGGGGGAATTTCATTTTTTTTTGCTTGAACTAAGATGGATAAACTGTGTGTTAGATTGCTAGGAAAACATACTTCCTTGTAAACACATATATTCTTCCTCTTAGCTTCAGCAATCGATAGTAAGCTTTGATCGCACCAAAAAGGGGGAAATTGTCGGGAAATAATTCCTATAATCTCCCTTAGTGTCACATTGTAAAAGGTTTTGTTGGATCAAACCTTACTAGAGTGGTCGATCAAATGCTGAAATATAACTTAGTCTAGCATATTCTGTAATGTCCTGTATAGGTTATAAATTGAGTTGTAATAGAATAGTCTGCTAGAAGATTTCCTAGCAGATATCGAAGGACAACGTTTGCTAGAAGACATACGCTAGCAAAATGCTAAGGCCTTAGCATTTGCTAACATTCAGCAGACCCTGAAAGATGCTAGCAGAACAGACGTCAAGGGATCGAGTGTCAACGGAAGCATTCAGCAAACCAGAACTCAATAGCAGATTGCTAATGAATATTAGCAGAGCAGAATGTCAAAGGCTGAAGCTATGCTGCCGTTCTGACATAAAGCACACAAAAGGACGAGACTTTCTCTAAGTAGCTCGAAAAGTACAGATCAATACCAAAAAGCGTCTGGTCAAGTCTTATTACTCTCGGACAAAAGAGACGTTATGACTAACGGATATGGAGATTCAAGATTTGAATCTCCACCTATAAAAGGAAGATCCAAAAGAGAGAAATGACTACTACTACTTTAACTACCGTTTCAACCAGAACATACATTCGCAAACGTTCAAGTGTGAGATTCCTTTGACAAAGCGAAGAAAGCAAAAAAGTAGACAGTTGAGAGTTCGTGATAAAAAGTGTATTCAAAGCTCTCAACAACCAGGAAGTGTCTCTCATTGAATATCTGACACTTCTCTTTAAGAGATTCCTTAACTTCAGTTGAGAATCTTCAATCATTGGGATAACTTCAATCCTAGGAAGATCCAACAGTCATTCCTATAAAGGGTTGACTCCGACGGGCTTTTAGCTGCATTCCTGAACAGTTTCGAGGGAAACTATAAAAACCTCACCAACAGCGAAGGACAAGTTACACGAAGGTTCCGCCCTTGACTTGACCGTAACAGTGTCTGGAAGAGTACGAATCATCGGAGGATAGTTGTGTTGTGGGCAGTCCGAAAGTTCGCCGCCTACTACAAGTGTTTGGCGAATCCTTGTATTTTCGTATACTTTTCTAGTGGAAATCTTAGCGTTTCGGCTAAGGAGTGGACGTAGATCTATTTGGATCGAACCACTATAAAATATTGTGTTCATCTACTGTTTTATCATTAACTGTCTAAAAGTGATTTAAAACCTAGCAACAGAGTTGATAGCGTATATCTGAAAAGAACACATAACATATCTCGAGCTTGAATAACTCCTGAAACTAAGATAAGTGTAAGTGAAGTTTAATCATTCCACTGCATTTCGTATTTACTCTTAAGCACGACGACTATGATATTTGAGGACCAACAGCTGTGAACATCTTTTGTTTGTGCACAAAAATGTAGTTCTCTGGATCCAAGGTGTTGTCGTAGAGGATAATGTTTGGTAGCTAAAAGCGAGCAGGCAACTCAGTTTCTCCTATCTCATACGAGAAAGGTGATTCAGCGTAGCTCTCACGGGGTTAGTCCTTTTTTGCACCAGTAATGTGAGCTATTAGAGAATACAAGTCGCTCATACACTACTCGAACCGACTTTTGAGAAGGCTCAAAGCTTCCGCAATATTTTTGGGCTTGATCTCATGGGTAACTTTGACCTCCGATCTTTCCCGTCCTGGTGAAGCGCTTTTGACTAGGTCGAATCTTTTTCAAGGTGTTATTGGATCATCTTTGTCCTCCTGGTTGAACTCGATGCTCAAGTTCATAGACGTGACTCATCGCAGAACACTCGAGCTTTATGGTTCAATAATTGTTGGTAGAGCCTCAGATTGCTTGCGTAATCGTTAGTTTTCCTCATAGAGTGATACGATCCTCGCCGGAAGGTTTAGGCCGCAACCCGAAGAACTTGCACGATTTGACTTAGACGCAACGCGGAAGCAAACTAAAATATAAATGAGGGAAGATTCGATACCTTTGGATTCAAAATCCATCAAGTACCATAGTACAGATTGAATAACTTACAACCCAAGAAGTGGATTAATCCAACAACGATGGATATACGCGAAGACACCACCAACGGATTTGACTGTCCGATTGATTGGTCAAGATTGAAACCCTATTGATGATGTAGAATTTTGAATTTGAGCTTTCAGAAATAAAGGAGAAAAAACTCACAATTTTTATGAAATCTGAAAACTGAAAAAATTGTTCAATAACAAGGCCTATATATAGGCAACTCAAATCTTAATCTAACAAGGTAATTAAATTCAAAAATTAAAGCTAAATAAATTCGAAAATTAATTAAACAACGAAAATAATTGAATAAATTAAACTAAGTCCAATCATTACACATAATTAAATTAATAACTTTTGGGCCTTCGTTTAATTCTTCAAACAACATCAAATCCTTGGAAACATTTGCAGCCCAAATATCTTAAATCAACACACCCAATTTAGCCCTCAAAGTCCTTGCTCGAGCTCTAGTCATCGGCCCACTTGGAATGTAGATTGGATCGTCTCTCACAGCTTCTACTTGGGCTCCATCATTCCCCTCCTCTTCAAGAGGATTTGTCCTCAAATCCAAGCTGTCTCCTACATTAAAAGGACTTCAATCAGCAACATTAAACGTAGCACTAACATCATACTCACCTGGTGAGCCCAATTTGTATGCATTATCATTCACTTTCTCCAACACTTAGAAGGGTCCATCTCCACGAGGTAACAACTTTGATCTCCGCTACAAAGGAAACCTCTCCTTCATATGCTACCAAACCAAATCTCCATGCTCAAGCAACATGCGCCCTTTATTCGCTTGCTTGACATACTGCTCAGTACGACGCTCTATGTTTTGCCTCGCTTTCTCATGAATCTGCTTTACAAAATCAACTCTTTTATGCCCATTAAGGTTAGCGAATTCTTGCACAAGTAAAGGAGAAAAATCCAAAGGAGTCAAAGGATTAAAACCATACACAATCTCAAAAGGTGAAAACTTAGTAGCATAATGAACTGAACGATTATAAGCAAACTCAACATGAGGCAAACATTCTCCCAATTCTTAATATTCTTCCAAAATACAACTCGCAACAAAGAAGACAAAGTCATATTTACTACTTTAGTTTGACCATCAGTTTGTGGATGACAAGTAGTAGAAAACAACAATTTAGTTCCTAACTTACACCATAAAGTGTTCCAAAAGTAGCTCAAGAACTTAGAATCTCTATCAGAAACGATGGTCCTAGGAATACCATGTAATCTCACAAAACAACATGGGATGCATCATCTGACTTATGACAAGGAATAAAATGAGTCATCTTAGAAAACCTATCAACAACCACAAAAATAGAATCACTACCACACCCAGTACGTGGCAAACCTAGCACAAAATTCATAGAAATATCAACCCAAGGTGCAGTAGGGATAGGTAAAGGGGTATACAATCCATGAGAACTAGACCTAGACTTAGCCTGTTTACAAGTAATGCATCTACCACAGATCCTCTCAACATCACGTTTCATGCGAGGCCAAAAGAAATGCTCATGAAACACAGCCAAAGTCTTACCAATACCAAAATGACCCATCCAACCACCTCCATGTGACTCTAATAGCAATAAATCACGTAGAGAACACATAGGAATGCACAACTTATTTCTCTTAAACAAAAATCCATCATGCCTAAAATAGTCACCACTACCAGATGACTCACATGCAACATATACATCACCAAAATCCTCATCAGAATCATACAGACTCTTAATGCATTAAAATCTAAGTAACTTATCATCTAAAGTAGAGATTAAGGCTTACCTCCGAGACAATGCTTCAACCAATATGTTTTCCTTACCTTGCTTGTATTTGATGACATACAGGAAGGTCTATACAAACTCCATCCACCTTGCATGCCTCTTATTCAACATGTGTTGCCCCTACAAATGCTTCAGTGACTCATGATCGGTGTGAATAATGAACTCCTTAGCCCACAAGTACTGCTGCCCTGTTCTAAAAGCTCTCACCAAGGCGTGCAATTCCTTATAGTAGGTAGGATAGTTCAATGTCGCACCATTCAACTTCTCACTGAAGTATGCCACGGGCCTCTTCTCCTGCATCGACACAACACCAATACCAACTCCAGAAGCATCACATTCAATCTCAAAAGTCTTAGAAAAGTTAGGAAGAGATAATTTTGGGGCATGTGTCAACTTATACTTCAGCAACTCAAAAGCATTCTCTTGCTTTTCTCCTCATCTGAACTCCACTTTCTTCTTGATCACTTCAGTCAATGGGGCTGCAATGCTGTTGAAATGGGGTACAAAATGCCTATAAAAACTGGCAAGTCCATGAAAACTGTGAACATTGCCAATGCCCTTAGGCTACAGCCACTCCTTGATAGCTCGTATTTTCTCTTCATCCACCTGCACTCCATCTGCACTAACAACAAAACCAAGAAACACCAACTTATCCATACAAAAGATGCAATTTTCCATGTTAGCAAACAACCTCTCCCTACGAAGTACACCCAAAACAGACCTCAAATGCTCAATGTGATGATCATGACTCCTACTATAAATCGGAATATCATCAAAATAAACCACTACAAATCTGACAATGAAAGCTCTCAACACGTGGTTCATAAGATGCATAAAAGTACTAGGAGCATTAGTTAAACCAAAAGGCATGACTAACCACTCATACAAACCAAGCTTGGTTTTAAACAGAGTTTTCCACTCATCTCCCTCCTTAATTCTACTCTGATGATAACCACTTCTCAAATCTATCTTAGAAAACACACAAGCACCATGCAACTCATCTAACATATCATCTAAACGAGGGATTGGATGGTGATACTTAACTGTAATGTTGTTGATAGCACGACAGTCGCAACACATCCTCATTGTCGAATCCTTCTTGGGCACGAGCAAAACTGAAACTACACAAGGACTCAAACTCTCCCTCACGTGCCCCTTAGCCAGCAACTCTCTGATCGGCCTTTCCAGTTCCTTCATCTCCTCCAGTCTAGTTTGGTAAGCTGGTATGTTTGGAAGGGTTGCTCCAGACACAAAATCAATCTTATGCTCAATCCCACGAATGGGTAGTCGGCTGGGGTATCATTTGGAAAGACATCATCAAAATCTTGCAAAAGAGAGGAAATAGAAGGGGGTAGAGAATTAAGAATGTTAGTTAAAATTAGGTTCTCCTTGAGATCAAAAACACCAATGTTTTCTCTTCCTGAACCGCCCATTTCAGATCCCCAACCCTAGCTAGAAAAGACTATTGCACCACCCCTTTCTCCTTATTATCTTGTAGCCGCACCTCTACACCCGACTTCTTCTTCAACTGGACTTGATCATCATAGACTTGCTTAGGGGTGAGAAGAACAAGTGAAATCTTTTTTTGCTTGTACTCGAAGGAATACTCATGAAGCCATCATGCATCACACACCTATCAAACTGTCATGGATGCCCCAAAATTATGTGACTAGCCTGCATAGGAATCAAATCACACAGCACCTCATCCTCATATTTTCCTAAGAGAAACGACACCTTGACTTGTTATACTACTTTGATGACACCACTATCATTCAGCCACTGCAGCTAATATGGTCTAGGGTGCTTCATCACCGTTAACCCTAGTTTCTTCACTATCGACTGACTTGCCACATTGGTGCAACTGCCTCCATCTATAATCATGTTGCAGACCTTATTATTGATATGATAACGTGTACGGAAAATGTTCTCCCTCTACTCGACACCTCCGGCTGCAGGCTGGGCATTCAAAGCCCTTCTCATCACAAAATTCAGCGTTGTATGCACCTCAATCTCTTCTTCATCCTCATCAGGATCATCCCAATCAGACATCTCTGGATCAGTCTCCTCATCATTCACAATCTCTCCATCATCCCAAATCACCATGACTCTCAAATTTGGGCAATCATTAGCTATATGCCCAAAACCCTAACACTTATAACACTTGCGATCTCTAATCCGAGTTTCCGTGGTAATAGATTTACCTTGAACTGTTGACTCTAACCTGGGTTTCACAAACGGCTTCTTCTCTCCTCGAGGTTGCTCCTCCTTCTTCTTCCACGGAGCTCGTTTAAGTGTGGAACCATTGCCAATCTGGTATTCTCTCCAGCCTGTAGGGTTCTGCCTCGTATTACTGTCGTTGCCCCTCCTCTTGAGCTATCCCTCAATCTTGATCTCCATGTGGACCATGTCATCCAGCTCAACCTAATGTTGTAGCTCCACCGTATTCCGAACCTCCCAATTCAATCTAGCCAGAAACCTAGCCATTGTTGCCTCTCTATCTTCCACTCATTGGCTCGGATCATAGCCTTTTCTATCTCTTTATAGTACTCATCCACACTACGACTACCCTACCTCAAACTCTGCAGCTTGTTATACAGCTCTTAGTAATAATGATTCGGCATAAAACGCCTCCTCATATCAACCTTCATCTCATCCCACGTTTCTATAGGTCTCTCCCTATTCCGCCACCTACTACTGACCAATTGATCCCTGATGGATTTATATACTGAAGCATTATGATTGGTATATTATGTACAAGGTCAATTGGTTAATATACTGGGAATCATAAATGTTGTATGTTCATCTCCTGTCTGAATTAACAAACATGTGTCGCAAACGCAATTATCTAATTAACTCGTCGATAGGGAGATCATACGGTGTGTAGAAGATCACGGAAGATCGTATGGATCCTTTGACCTAACGAGATATAAATAGTTATCACAGCTGAGACAGTTCCAGGATAAACTATCGGTGTAGGCTGCAGCATACTCAGTAATAAGCATCTTATCTTGGATGGCTTGGTATGCTGGTGTGGGGCACACATTGATAAGGACCTAAGTCGAGATCGATTCTTTTATCTGATATTAAAAGAATCTAGATCTCTATGGCTTGACGAGATCCTAAGCCTAAATGAAGGTACAGAAGTTTATGCAGATTGTGTGTTACTTTGAGTTGCAGTGAAAGGCTCTAGTTGAGCCTGTATATCTGTATCTTGGGTAATAGTAGTTTGTGTATGACTGTCTGGTACTGGAACTAGGTAACCACATCCAGTATAGGATGGTGACATTCCTTGAACAGCTCAAAAGGTTCGTTATGCTAAAGTCCTGCAGGCTGATTAAGTTCAAGCATAAGTGAAAAGTTTTGAGTGGATTGATTCAGGAATAGAAGATGTTAATTAATTAAATAGCTTGTCAGAGCTTAAATTAATTAACGAATGTCTGTAACCTTAAATGTGGGGATATACCGAGCCCATGCAACCCGTACCTCAAAACATGGTAGCAAATAGGTAGGACAGTATTGATTCTCTGGTGGAATGAATCAATATTAATTAATTAATTATATTCTGGGTTGAATATGGGAATTAATTAATTGATAGGCCTTATTTGCTATTTGCATTTTGGTCCCTGGTCTGGCCCATGAAACTCAAGCCAAATAGGAGTCCAGTATTTTCCTATAAATAGGCCTCAGTTCCTCAGATCTCCATACACCACAAGATCATAAGTTGCACACAGCAAACCAGTATTTGGGATCTGTGGTGATCGACTGAGATATGAGAACGAGGAGGAAATTCTGCTTCTCAACCGGGCAAGGGATCTGATAGAGAATCTTCACCAGATTTTCAGATCGAGTTGGGATACAGATCAGAAGATCAAATCAGGAGGATCTTTCTTCTTCCCTTTCCTCTTTATTTTCGAAAATAATTGTATTATTTTCATAGATTTATTTCCCCAATCTGTTAGGAAATTAAATCCTTGTGCGTGGGAAAGATCAAAGGGCATCTCCGCGCACGCGTTCTTCAGAGTTCTTCAATCCAGGTATTCCGCATAAACCTTCTTATGCATAATAATATAGGATCATGCTAGGATTGTTCATAGGCAAAGCAATTTATTTTTGATATTCCAATTAACGATCCTTGGCAAACGGACTTCGTGATTCAGTTCACGAATCCCTTCAATTGGTATCAGAGCGAGGTTGATTAATTGGCTCTATCGGAAAAATAATATTGCTTATGATCATGCATGATTATTATTATTGATTGCATGCAATGGATGGTTTTGGATTGATTGTATGTTTTTCGTCCTCGTGGTTCTCGGGTTAATCCGCCCTTTTATATGGATTCGTTTATCACCCACGAGATAAATCCGTGGTTAGATTTAGATTTTTAGATTGTAATTAGGATTATTCAATGTAATCTTTTATGTAAAAATTAAATCTGTAAAATGGAAAACGAAGAACGCGAAGAACACGAAGAACGAAGAACATGAAGAACGCAGGACCGCGCGACAACACACGACAGCGCCGGCATGGCTGGGCGCCATACGCGGCGGTCGATGGCAGTGCACGGCAGACCGGCGCACGGTGAGGCACCGCGGCGGGGCACGGCGGTGGCAGCGCAGAAAACCTAGGGTTTTGCGCGCGCCGCGCGGTCAAGGCGGCGCGGCCACAGCCGGCAGGCCAAGGCGCGCGGGGGCCCAGGCGTGGCCGACGACGCGAGGGGGCATGACAGCGGTGGCCGGGATGGCTGTGCACGGGCTAGGGTGCGCTGGGGGGGCGCGCGACGCGTCAAGCCCAAGGGCTCGCGCGCGCGCACAGGACCCTTGCGACCCTGCGCGCGTTCGCCGTCGGCGGGCGCGGGTCCTCCTCGATCGGTGTCGGTGCGGGGGCACGGTGTTGCGGCGGTGGCTCAGTCGACGGGTCGCGGGCTGGACGGCGACGGGGCTAGACGCGTGGACCGGACATGCGAAAACCCTAGGTTTTTGCGTGGTTCGCGCGAGCTTCCAATTCTGGTGAGTCGCGGAGGCCGATGAAGGAGAAGAAGAGTGAACGGCTGTTCGGGCGATGGTCGGGGCAAGCCGGGGCGGCGGCATTTGAAATGGGCAACGGCCGGAGGAGGCGGATCGCGGGCTGCGACCATGCACGTACGTGCATGGCTGTTGCGCGACTTCGAGAGCCCTCACGGCGGCGTTGAGTAGCCGGCGGCGGCGGTTTGCCGGTGGTGGCTCGTCGGGCCAAGTTCTCGTGGGCTATTGGGCTTGCAATGTGTGCCTAGGCCTGCGATTCAGATAACTAGCCCAGTTGTCCGATTTTCCGAAAAATCAAATCTTGGAGGCCCATATTCGGAAAATAAATTCAGATCTCAGTCCAAGTAGTGGGAGCCCAGTCGAAGATCTGTATTGTTAATTCCAACTCTTAATAGTTAGAATTATTTTATTTCGTATCATGGGGCCACGAGGACATTTTTTATTTGCTTTATTATTTGTCTTCACATGATATACGTGTTTAATTTAATTGCGCAGCATACAAGCATGTTGTAGATAATAGGAGCACGTTTACTGCTTTTATTTACAGCTTTAAAGCATGCTATGTGATTTATTTTGTGTAATTAATTATAACTATAAATTCGGGGTTCATGCTATGCATGATAGAATTTTAGCAATGTTATAATTATGGCTACATGAAATAATCTGTGCAATTGAACCTTATGAATTAAAAAATTACTAAGCTCATAATTTAGTAAGACCTCCACAAAGCGATCCTTTATTGGAAGTGGATAATTTATTAGGTAAACGTCTACATGTGTAGCTTACTTAATTTATTGATCATAAGTTCTAATAGATAGGATTTCTTAAAACAAACATTTATTTCATGTGAGAAGTGGGAGTTCATGCGTAAACGTCTACATGTGTAGCTTGCGTATTGAATTTTCATAAGTTCTCTAGGGATTGAATTAAATGAGACAACCTTATTATAGGGATCGGGTGTGTTCTAATAGATCCTTATATGGGAGGGTAGGCTTTGGTGGTAAGCTAGCTTAGATGTTATCCAGAGTATAACTCATTTGTGATGTCCCTGCTCAGTAGGATAATATGGTCTTAAGTTAGTCTCCAATTATTAATTTCATTTGCCTAAGGAACCCAGACATGGATTGGAATTAAAGGACTGGAATTGAAAGATGCAGTCTGGTTAAGTGTTTTGTTGTAAACGTCCACATGTGTGGCTTGCAATAGTAATACTTAGGCAAATTGGAGGAAACATTAATATTGCTTTATCATAAGGTTTCAATATTTAATTGTTTCAATAGTTTCCGACTATGTTTTAATTTATATTTTTTTTAATTTATTATTTTCAGACATGTCTTTACCGAATGTAATCAATATCTTAGCACAAAACCAATTAACCGGTCCCAATTTCCGAGAATGGAAACGCAAGTTGGATTACATCCTTGTCGCAGAGGAGCACAAGTTTGTCCTTGATAAGCCTCGTCTGACTGAACTCACTAAAGCATCGACTGATGAGGAAATGAGCTACTATAACAAGTGGCTCAAGTCAAACAATATAGTGAAATGCTATATGATGACTACTATGTCCAAGGTGCTGGCACAACAACATCATTCATATGATAATGCTAGTGACATAATGGACAGCCTCACAGCGACCTATGGTGAGTCAGACCGAGCAGTCAGATTCAATCTCATGAGGGAAATCGTGGGAAACAAAATGGCAGAAGGTAGCTCGGTCAGAGAGCACGTGATCGGCATGACTCACCTTATGGATGAGCTCACGCTGCACGGAGGTGGTATCGATGCGGAAGCGCAGGTTGATATCATCCTCAACTCTCTACCAAAGTCCTATGAGAACTTTAGACTGAATGCTGTCATGAACAAGAAAGAGTACACTCTTAACGAGCTACTCAATGACTTGATGGCAGCGGAATCAGTTATGCAGCCAGAAAAAGTTGCTTTGGCTACTTCTAGCAATCGTCCTGTTGCGCTGGTTGGCAAGAGGCGCAAAGGAACGTTTAAGAAGAAAGCCAAAGGTACAACTTCTGGTAGAAAGTCAAAAAGGACACCGGGCGTGCCTGCTAAAAGGGACAAGTGTTTCAGGTGTGGCAAGGCTGGTCACTGGAAGAAAGATTGTCAAGTCAGGAAGACTGGACAAGGTGCGTCATGTGCATTTATAACGGAAACATGTTTAGCATCGGTTTCTACCCATTCTTGGGTAGTGGATACTGGAGCTACTGACCATGTTTGTTATACTTTGCAGGGGTTCAGGCCGACAAGGCAGCTGAAGCATGACGAGATTACCATCTCAATGGGCAGCGGAGAGCGAGTCTCAGCAGTAGCCATTGGAGATTTTACTTTATGCTTTGAAAACAATGTTTTGATTTTGAGAGATGTTTTATATGTGCCGGTTTTTTGGTGGAACTTAATTTCAGTTTCCAAGTTATTTTGTGATGGATATTCAGTTATTTTTGATAGTGGAGTTTCTATCATTGGTAATAACGGTGTTATCTGTCATGGCAAACTGATTGACTCTCTCTATATCATTGATTGTATGCATAAATCTTCCGTGAATGTTGCAAACTCATCCAATAATAATAATCATTTAAAGAGAAAGTTTTCTTCCGATGAGGATCAAACATATCTCTGGCACTTGAGACTAGGTCACATCAATCTAAAGACGATTAAAAGATTAGCATGCGATGGGCTCTTGGATTCTTTCCAAGTGGTACCGCATCAAATCTGTGAGTCCTGTATAGAAGGAAAGATGACGACCAGGCCTTTTAAGGCAAGTCAGTCTCGAGCAGAGGATGTGTTGGAATTGATCCACTCTGACTTATGTGGACCAATGTCCACGCAAGCTCGTGGAGGGTATGAGTATTTCGCCACATTCATTGACGATTACTCAAGATTTGGATATGTCTATTTGCTTCGCCATAAGTCTGAATGCTTTGAGAAATTCAAAGAGTTCAGAACTGAGGTAGAAAAGAAGCTTGGTAAGACTATCAAGACACTACGATCAGATCGTGGTGGAGAATACCTCAGTAACGAGTTCTTGCAGTACTTGTCAGATAACGGGATTACATCCCAGTGGACTGCACCAGGAACCCCTCAACAAAATGGTGTAGCGGAAAGAAGAAATAGAACTCTCTTGGAAATGGTCAGGTCGATGATGAGTTATGCAAGCTTGTCGATTTCGATTTGGGGATATGCCTTGGAGACAGCGGCCTATTTGCTTAACCTGGTACCTTCTAAATCAGTTCCTAAAACACCTCTGGAACTCTGGTATGGGCGAAAGCCAAGTTTGAACAGAGTGAGGGTTTGGGGTTGTCCAGCATATGTGCTGACAAAGGAACCTGATAAGTTAGAAAGTAGGTGTCAACTGATGCTGTTTGTAGGATATCCCAGGCAAACAAAAGGTGGTTACTTCTAGAAAGTCGTTGTCAGTACCAATGCGAGATTCTTGGAGGAAGAATATGTAAGAAACCACATATCCAAGAGTGAAATTTTCCTTCACGAGCTTGAGGACAAAGAAGCAATTCCATCAGGACAGCCCAGTGTAATGGTAAATCCACCTACAATAGGTGAGGCTATACCAACACTGCCACTAATGCAAGGTATGGGACCAACGCGTACTGTGCCAACTACTGACACGGTGATACGTGCGTAAAATGACCTATATTTTGATGTGTGTACATGCTTG
>JAPKLW010001151.1:19908-162440 GCA_026898455.1 Plectranthus barbatus | reverse complement strand
AGATAGGGCATAGGGCAATGATTTACGTGCTATTAGGAGTGGTCTAGGGTCCGATAACGTGGTTGTTTGAGGACTTTAGTATCATCTACGGTTGGTTCACCGTGACTGGGGATTGACTAGTGTAGGGTAACAGTTCATCCAATTAGGAATTAAACCGTGTTTACATCGATGATTTACCTAAGTTGATTGCATCCAAGTTCGTCTCGACATCCTATCTTCCTAAATTTGTTTGTTTTGGTTTACCAAATTGTGCAAGGAATTGAGTGAGTGAATGTTGATTGATTGTTTGATTCATGATTGTAATATGATGTTAGCATAGGTTTACATTGCTTGTCTAGGTGATTAAATAACTACTCAACGATAATTTTGCCTAGCTATAAGAACTTTGCCGTAGTATCCCGGTACTCTAGCAGGCGAAACGGAGAAGAACCTGGATTTGATATTTTATTCTTTGTGTGGTTGAGAGTTTAATTCAATTGAACTTTTAGCTGCATCACACGGTTCAGATGCCTCATCGCAGTGGGAGGGTTGTCCACCAACCCGAAAGGTACATGTTCGTGGGAGAGTCTTCTGACTTGATCCCAGAAAACGGACTGGATGATACCGATCCCTGGACATATGACGAGGCGGTATCTGATAAGGATGCAGACAAATGGGTGATAGCCATGGATTCTGAAATAGAATCCATTAAGGCTATGGATGTATACCAGAAAACTGATTTCCCAGATGGCTGTCGAGCCATAGGGTGCAAATGGGTATACAAAAGAAAGAAAGGAGCGAATGGTGAAATTACAGCTTTCAAAGCAAGGCTGGTGGCGAAGGGTTATAGTCAGAAAGAAGGTGTAGACTATGACGAGACCTTCTCACCGGTAGCCATGCTTAAGTCCATTCGTATACTCCTAGCCATAGCAGCACATAAGGACCTAGAAATCTGGCAGATGGATGTCAAAACCGCGTTTCTAAACGGGTACCTTGAAGAAGGTAGGGACATCTATATGCAACAGCCAGAAGGTTATGTGCGGAAGGGCGAAGAACATTTGGTCTGGAAGCTAAGGAAGTCGTTGTATGGACTTAAACAAGCTTCACGGTCATGGAATCTACGTTTTGATGAAGTGATTAAATCCTATGGATTTTCACAATGCTCAAACGAGAGTTGCGTGTACCGTCTATATGTCAGCGGAAGCGTGGTATTCCTTGCACTTTATGTAGATGATATTCTCCTATTTGGCGACAATGTGGAAGTATTGTCGGGCATAAAGGGGTGGTTATCCGAGCAGTTTCATATGAAGGACCTTGGGGAGGTAGGATACATCCTAGTGGTAAAAGTATTGCGGGAGTGCAATAAGAGGATGCTGACCTTGTCTCAAGGATCATATGTGGATACTGTGATTGCCCGTTTCAGCATGAAAACTGCCAAGAAAGGTCTGTTACCCTTCAGACATGGCATATATCTTTCCAAGGATCAGTGTCCGGTGACATAAAAGGAGAAAGATGAAATGAGGAACGTGCCATATGCATCGGCCGTGGGGAGCCTCATGTATGCAATGCTTTGTACGAGGCCAGATATCTACTTTGTTGTAGGCATGGTAGCGAGATACCAGTCTAACCCTGGACAGGCGCATTGGACCTTGGTAAAACACATACTCAAATACCTGAAAAGGACTAGAGACTATTGTCTCGTCTACCAGTGTGAGGAGTTGTGCCCTGTGGGTTATACGTATTCGGATTTCCAGGTAGACCGAGACCAAAAGAAGTCCACCTCTGGCTATGTGTTTACATTGGGAGGTGGGGCCATATCATGGAGGAGTGCAAAGCAGAAGTGCATTGCGGACTCCACCATGGAAACAGAATACGTGGCAGCTTCTGAAGCTTCGAAAGAAGCAGTATGGTTTCGAAACTTCCTTCTGGAGTTGGACGTGATTCCTAAGCTTCCCAAGACAATCACGATATACTGTGATAATTCGGGAGCTGTGGCTAATTCAAAGGAACCACGAACTCACAGAGCAACAAAACACATTGAAAGGAAGTACCATATTATACGAGAAATCGTAGCAAGGGGTGATGTGCTAGTAGAGAAGATTGATACAAGAAATAATCTAGCGGATCCATTCACAAAGGCTCTGCCTCAGAAGGTCTACGAGATGCATGTACATAACCTTGGGCTGAGGGCAAAGCTATCCACATAGAATGTTTGATGTAATAGCTAGATTAGTTTAGATGCGTTATACTCTGGAAAGCACCTGTATAATGCTTTGAGTATAAGTGGGAGATTGATGGATTTACATACTGAAAGCATTATGATTGGTATATTATGTACAAGGTCAATTGGTTAATATACTGGGAATCATAAATGTTGTATGTTCATCTCCTGTCTGAATTAACAAACATGTGTCGCAAATGCAATTATCCTCTTATCTCGTCGATAGGGAGATCATACGGTGTGTAGAAGATCACGGAAGATCGTATGGATTGTTTGACCTAGCGAGATATAAATAGTTATTGTAGGGTTTTTCCGTGAACCGAATCACCAAAACCAAACTGAACCGGATCGATCTATGGATATTGCCCATAATTAATATTCTCAAAACCCTAGCATGCTCCTATGAATTTAATACATAATTGTGGATTGAGAGATTACCGTAATTCCGTAGTGTCTGTACCGATCTTTTGTGTTTGAATTCCAAACTTTAATTCAACCATGCAATGTGAATTTATCTGCGGAAGAAGAAATTAGATCTCTAATTTCTAAAATAAATTCGAAACAAAGAAATTGAGAAAGAAGAATTCTGTTCTCCAGATCAGGTCTTCAGATCTGTATCCCTATGCTGATCAGATCTACTACTGGTGAGGACTCCGTAGAACTGTGGCTTGAGCAGGACCAGAATTGAAATTCTCCTCCCTTTCTCTCCAAAGTCGGCGCCCCACTCTCCCTCTCCTAGGGTTTGTGTTTTTCAACTGTATTATGAAGTCACTTTTGTTTCAGAGAGAGAACTGTCTAATTATAGACCTAGGGTTTTATCCCTAATGGGCTCTTTGGGCTCAATTCAGCATATTTATTTGGGCCAGACCAGGGACCTAATGCAAATAATAAAGTGGGCCTATAAATTAATTAATTCCCATGTCCACAACCCAAGACACAATTAATTAATTAATATTAATTCTTTTTCACCACAGAATTAATACTGACCTACCCCTTTATTACCACGTTATGAGAACGGGTTGCATTAATTGAGACTTCCCATATTTAAGGTTATCGGACATTCATTAATTAATCAGAGCCTCTGACAAGCTCTAACTACAATTAATTAATATCTTATAATTCCTGAGTAGTACCACTCAAACCTTATCACTCGTGTCTGAACTTAATCAGCCTGCAGGACTTTGGCACGATGAATGTTATTGAGCTCCTCAGGGAATGTCCCCATCCTATTACTCGGATATGGTTACCTAAGTTCAGTCTCAGGCGGTACTACAAGAACTGCTGTTACCCAAGATGCGGATATATGAGCGCGCTGTGTTGGCTCTCCACCATAGCAAGTCAAAGCAACAGTCAACCCGTGCAAACCCCTGAACCTTCATTAGGGTTTGGACTCAATCAATATAACGAGATCTTTTTATTCGCTGATGTCAGACAGACGAATATATCTCACTGCGGTCCATCAATACGCCACCTCTGCGTACCAGCATGTCAAGTAACCAAGACAGACTACTTATTCTGACAATGCTGCAGCCATCCGAACAGACGTATCCTCATACGCTGTTTCGGCTGTGATTATGTTTATGTCCCACTAGGTCAAGTGATCATACTGTCTTCTGCGATCTACAACACGCCGTATGATCGTCCCTATCGATGAGACAAGAGGATACCATTGTTCACACATGTACGATTGTTACCAGATAGGAGAAATAAACCGTTGTATACACATTGTAATAAATGCTTTCAGTATACAAAACCCATCAGTTATCACAGCTGAGACAGTTCCAGGATAAACTGTCGGTGTAGGTTGCAGCATACGCAGTAATAAGCATCTTATCTTGGATGGCTTGGTATGCTGGTGTGGGGCACACATTGATAAGGACCTAAGTCGAGATCGATTCTTTTATCTGATATTAAAAGAATCTAGATCTCTATGGCTTGATGAGATCCTAAGCCTAAACGAAGGTACAGAAGTATATGCAGATTGTGTGTTACTTTGAGTTGCAGTGAAAGGCTCTAGTTGAGCATGTATATATGTATCTTGGGTAATAGCAGTTTGTGTATGACTGTCTGGTACTGGAACTAGGTAACCACATCCAGTATAGGATGGTGACATTCCCTGAACAGCTCAAAAAGTTCGTTATGCTAAAGTCCTGCAAGTTGATTAAGTTCAAGCATAAGTGAAAAGTTTTGAGAGGATTGATTCAGGAATATAAGATGTTAATTAATTAAATAGCTTGTCAGAGCTTAAATTAATTAACGAATGTCTGTAACCTTAAATGTGGGGATATACCGAGCCCATGCAACCCGTACCTCAAAACGTGGTAGCAAATAGGTAGGACAATATTGATTCTCTGGTGGAATGAATCAATATTAATTAATTAATTATATTCTGGGTTGAATATGGGATTTAATTAATTGATAGGCCTTATTTGCTATTTGCATTTTGGTCCCTGGTCTGGCCAATGAAACTCAAGCCCAATAGGAGTCCAGTATTTTCCTATAAATAGGCCTCAGTTCCTCAGATCTCCATACACCACAAGATCATAAGTTGCACACAGCAAACCAGTATTTGGGAGCTGTGGTGATCGATTGAGATCTGAGAACGAGGAGGAAATTCTGCTTCTCAACCGGGCAAGGGATCTGATAGAGAATCTTCACCAGATTTTCAGATCGAGTTGGGATACAGATCAGAAGATCAAATCAGGAGGATCTTTCTTCTTCCCTTTCCTCTTTATTTTCGAAAATAATTGTATTATTTTCATAGATTTATTTCCTCAATCTATTAGGAAATTAAATCCTTGTGCGTGGGAAAGATCAAAGGGCATCTCCGCGCACGCGTTTTTCAGAGTTCTTCAATCCAAGTATTCCGCATAAACCTTCTTATGCATAATAATATAGGAGCATGCTAGGATTGTTCATAGGCATAGCAATTTATTTTTGATATTCCAATTAACGATCCTTGGCAAACGGACTTCGTGATTCAGTTCACGAATCCCTTTAATCCCACCACACGAGAGTGTAATAAGATAATTCCACTGCAGCCAGCTTGAATTTCTTCAACTCAGAGTAGTTGTGGCATTCGAACATCATCTCCACCTTTCGCTCCCACTCCAGGTAGAATTCGGGGGCATTCTTTCCCTAAAAGGACGGGATGTTCATCCTGATTGTCCCCAGATTGTTATCATATGAGTCCTCCTCGGCATAGTCATCGACATCCTCCTAATCATGAGGACTTTGTCTCCAATTTGAGCCTCGAACACCTCGACCGCCATGTCCTCCTCTCCTAGTACTCATATGACTATCAAATGAGTCTCGATGAGTCTTTTCTATCACAGAGATATCGAGATCATCCATTCGTTGATACATGGCATTCATCTCACTCTTCAGTAACCTAGTCAATTCATATTTCATGGCCTCCATCATGTACTTGACCTGTCCACCACCAACAATCTCATCTCCTTTCAACTCCTCAGAATTATTACTTTTAGACATACCTACAAGAAAAAGGTTAGATAAAAAAGGAAGGACCTCACCACCTCACGTACACTTGTGTATCACTCAGTTATGTGAAATTACTCACGCTCGTGTTTAGGTCTCAGTATATATGGCTTTTTTCAGTCCCTCTTATAATCTCACACACTCTCGCCTTTTTCCACTCTTTTCCCTTTCTGAAAAACTAAAAAATTCCTATAAAATCCCATAGACTTCAATTTGACTAACCAACTCAATGTGAAGACTCTAGACGACTTTAGGTAGGTAAATGACCAAAAGCAAACAAAAAAATTTTTGAAAAAACTTTCGCAGGGCAATAACTACTCGAAAACAAAAGAATTTGGCCAAAAAGCACCTTATGTCATGACAAATCCATGAGTCTTGTAGAGCTTGCCGATACGTTTCCAAAAGGCATAATTAAGACAAAAACAGATACCGTATACAAAAGTTACGACAAAAATAGGATTTACCGGCAAAACAGACAAAAATTAAGGATTTTTGAATTATTTTTAATCCCCCCTTTTTTATATTTTCGATTCTTTTTTAATTTTTTTTTACTATTATATTTTTTCTTTGAACTCTTTCTTTTGTTTTTTGTTCGAATTTTCTTTTTTTATATGGTAATTACCAAATTGTTTGGTAATTAAAAAAGAAAATAATATGGTTGAGGAAATTACCAATTTTACTTTGTAATTAAAAAAAGATATGGATAAGGAATAAAAGATATAAGGAAAGATTTGAATTGATTTAATATGGTAAGAGAGATAATTCAAACCTTGACTCACAAGGAACTCAAAAAATTCAAAACCCTAACACCCAAGACACATATTCGACCCTACAGAGGCAGAAAGACACGAAATTAACTCAACCACACGAGGATATATGAATCAAACTGTTGGAAATTAAGCCACGCACGAAATAAAACAAGACTCGATTTTTTTGACACAAAAGACACGAAAATTGAAGAAAGGAAGAGGAAGGGTACTACCTGGATATTGATACCAAAATGATACGATCGTCGTCGGAAGGTTTAGGACGCAACCCAGGAACTTGCACGAATTGACTCAGACACGACACGGAAGCAACTGAAATAGAAACGATGGAAGATTCAACACCTTTGGATTCGAATACCTTTAAGTACCATAGCCCATATTGAATCTCCTACGATCCAAGAAGCGGATTGATCCAATAATGATGGATATACGCGAAGAAACCTCCAACAAATATGATTGTCCAATTGATTAGTCGAGATTGAAACCCTATTGATGATGTAGAATTTGGAATTTGCGCTTTGAGAAATAAAGGAGAAAAAACCTCACAATTTTTATTAAATCTGAAAATTGAATAAATTGTTCAATTACAAGGCCTATATATATGCAACTCAATTCCTAATCTAATAAGGTAATTAAATTCGAAAATTAAAGCTAAGTAAATTCAAAAATTAGCTAAATATGTTGGGCCAAAATAACTGAATAAGTTAAACTAAGCCCAATCATTACACATAATTAAATTAATAACTTTTGGGCCTTCGTTTAATTATTCAAACAACATCGAATCCTTGGAAACATTTGCAGCCCAAATGTCTTTAATCAACACACTCAATCCAGCCCTCAAAGTCCTTGCTCGAACTCTAGTCATCACCCACTCGGAATGTAGACTGGATCGTCACTCACAGCTGCTACTTGGGCTCCATCATAGAGGGTGGCGTTTGCCCTTATCAGGGTTCTATCTATTTGTTGATCCTTGCCATCTCTTACTTGACGGCCTGTATTTGACTCATCATATGTGATATTGTCGGGTCAATCATCTTGGAAGGAAATGGCAGTAAAAAGACATGTCTTTTGTTGTAATAAGATCGGTTGTTTTCAAGAATAGTTGATGTACATTGACCATGTCTAAGAGACGAGTTGTCTTCCGTGGGTCTTCACAATCTGAGTGTGTGCGTAATTGTCCTCAGTCATTTCCTGCAAAATATTAGAGATCTGTTCCAAAAACTCCCGCGATGGGTGCCAAATTATTAAGGCTCGATTTTGTATGAATACGGGACCCTGGTGTGAATGATCGACAACCTCCACTTAGGCAAGTCGGTCTAATGGTCTCCTAGGTAGGCTAGGTCTTTCCTTAGTGGGCTTTGGGCCAGCTCAAATCTCTATTTTGGCCCATATGACGCCCTGGGACCAACAACTAATGTACTAAATTAGAAAAGTTCAAAAAAAAAAAATAATATGTTTTCTTCCCTATCAAAAATATTACCTTAACATTCATTTTATTTATTATTAATGTTTTATTATAAAATATATGCAGACATTATAAAATAAAAATTCTCAACAAAATTATATTTATCAATTGTTTTAAACATTAAATCACCAATTTATTTTGTTTATTATTTTCTAAATGGATTATAAGATAATTTATTTCATGAACTAATAAACTTTTATAAAAACTAAAAATATTATATTATTGATTATGCTATAATATAAAATGTTGTTTTATCATTTAGCACAAAAATACTAGTGTAAAACTAGTATAATATATATATAACTCAAGAAGAATTTCCACATTATTTATGATTGAAACACCTCATAAAAACAAGCCTATGAAAGAGAAATTGGACTTGGGGCCCAACATTATTTGGGCCGAGTTGTTTCCACATTTCAAAATGGACTAAGCAAAACTTTTCTCACAAAATTGTTTATAAACTCAAATGAAAAGGACTAAATTATCGTATACAAAATAATTCATAAATTTGCTGGTATGATAGATTAACCCGAAACTGAAATATTAGAATCAGGATTAAAGATTATTCAATTCCAACAATCTTAACTCAAAATAACCCGAATCAAATAATCTAAAATCCAATAAAATAAGTCCAAAACCCAATAAATTGATATGTTAAAAGTTGTAAATGAACTAAATTAGTCATGAGCTTTTTGGATTTTGGTTTCATAAAAATTTATTAAAGTTTGTTTAGTAAAACTCACTTATTTAATGAATCAAATTTGAGCTTTTAATTATCGATTCATAAGCTTGTTAACTAAAATTAGTATAAATATAAAAATTTTAACTATATAAAAATAACATTTTCAGAATTTAAGATCTGATAAATCTCTGTAGTTATTTTTTATGGATAAAATGATTTTTCCCATAAGAAATAATTAATATTTTTAATATAATTCAAAATTTGAAAGGTCGATTAAGTTTGTAAACTTTAAATCGGAATTTTTAAAAAAAAATTCAACTCAATAATAAACAAAAGTAACATATTATCTAACTCGAATTGATTTGATTATGTGCTTAATTATGATAAATATTCCTTGGGCAATTTTTGTTGACTTCAACATAATTAGGACAAATGAAGACAAATTACCTTTCAAACAAGAAGATCAGGTTATAGCTTAGGACAATGACATCCATAAAGCAAAACCACCATCATCATTAGCAGTAGCACTAAAGAAATCAAAACTATTGAGCCCACATCTGATTCATTAGTTCTTCCATTATAAGAACTCTTAGATATTTAGAAATTTCTTAGTGTGAAATAAAGAGATAAATACGAAAGTCAATTAAATTCAAAATTATAAATTAATCTTGTTGAGTTGAGTTAAAAAGTAGCTTTGAATTGAAATATTTAAAGCGATTAAATTCAACTTGAATGGACTTCAAACTCTGAAGTTTGATAATGCTAGTATGAAGTTCAATGGATTAGTTCGATTGGCATCTGTATGAATATTTTTAATTATAATCACGATTTTAAAATTAACTTTTTAGTATTGAAGATCATAATGTTTAATAAATTAATTAGTTTTATAGATAATGAAAATATTCAAAGCTATATCAATCATAAGTTAAAATATATTAATAATACTTGTTGGTCCCGATATCAGAGTACGTAATATGTAGCGAAAGAAAAATATGAACTGCATTCGTTCTCCTAAACTAACAGTAACTTAGTTTAGGGTATTGAAAAGTCGATAAGCTTAGGTCTGATGTTATTAAGTTTCACAGAATATACACTTCAATACTAGGACATGTATTGAAGGTTTGAAAGTCAGTTTTGCGAAACTAAATAAAGACAGAAATTTAAATGAAAGAAGTAAATAACACATGATATTTTATAGTGGTTCGGATCTAAAAATCCTACATCCACTCTTCAGACGCTTGGTATGGATAATCATTAAGTAAAATACAAGCCTCCTTACGATCTATACGCAGCCCGTCGGCACTTCGTCCTTCGGCCTGCTGTGGTTACTCGCCTAGGAACTCCTTGTATGCTTAGCCTTCAGGTTGAAGTGAGGACGGCACTCCGCAACCTTTTTCCTGGTGGTTGGATGTTTGTTGTTCTTCCCAGAACTCAGGTGGTAGGCAAATCCCGTGAGAATCAGAATCTCAAAGTAGGAAACTGACTGCTGTGAATATATCTTAGAAAAATATATTCACCAAAGGATAGCTTAAGTTGTAAAGCTTCAGCCTCGTACTAAGAGAGACTAGAATGGAGTAACAACTTGAGTCAAGAACTCAAGTCTCGTGTATGGAAACACAAAAACTCAAAGAGTTTTAGGAGAGTGGTAGCTTAGTTATATGCTCTTTGTTGTGTGGAATTCGTAACCGTTTAAGGTTGAAGGGCAGACCTATTTATGGAGGACTCCTCGAGCAAATTAAATTTTTGCCCGTTAGACACAATAATCTAGTTATTAGACTTATGGAAAATATCGTCTAATCATAGCCCATACTATAGGTTTGCTCTGCTGTGTTAGTGTACTTTTCACTAACTTTGCGTCAGTCTAAGTTTCAGTCTGAGGAACCCAAGTTTGGATATCCTGTAGGGTTTTACATGAACCGAATCACCAAAACAAAAATGAACCGGATCGATTTATGGTTATTGTGCATAATTAAATACATAATAAATCCTAGCATGCTCCTATGAATTTAATGCGATATTGTGGATTAGAGAATTACCGTAATTCCGTCGTCTCTATTTCGATATTTTGCGTTTGAATTCCAAACATCAATTCAACCACGCAATTCGATTTTGTCTGCGGAAACAAAAATTAGAATACTAATTTCTAGAGAAAATCGAAAATAAAGAAAACAAGAGAAAAGAATTTTGTTCTCTAGATCAGGTCTTCAGATCTGTATCCCAATGCTGTTCTGATCTACTACTGGCGAGGACTCCGTAGATCTGTATTCTGAGCAGGACAAGAATCGAAATTCTCCTCCTTTTCTTCTCCAAAAACGGCGCCCCTCTCTCTCTCTAGGTTTAGTATGTTTCAAATGTGTTACAACTTATGAGAGAGAGCTGTCTATTTATAGACCTAGGGTTTTATCCCTAATGGGCCTTTTTGGGCTCAATTCAACATATTTAATTGGGCCAGACCTGGGACCTAATGCAAATAATAAAGTGGGCCTATAAATTAATTAATTTCCATGTCCACAACCCAGGACGCAATTAATTAATTAATATTAATTCTTTTTCACCACAGAATTAATACTGACCTACCCCTTTATTACCACGTTATGAGAACGGGCTGCATTAATTGAGAATCCCCATATTTAAGGTTACCGGACATCCATTAATTAATTGGAGCCTCTGACAAGCTCTAACTACAATTAATTAATATCTTATAATTCCTGAGTAGTACCACTCAAACCTTATCACTCGTGCCTGAATTTAATCAGTCAGCAGGACTTTGGCACGATGAATGTTATTGAGCTCCTCAGGGAATGTCCCCATCCTATTACTCGGATATGGTTACCTAAACCCAGTCTCAGGCGGTACTACACGAACTGCTGTTACCCAAGATGCGGATATACGAGCACGTTACTTAGGCTCTCCACCTTGGCAAGTCAAAGCAACAGTCAACCCGTGCAAACCCCTGAACCTTCGTTAGGGTTTGGACTCAATCAATATAACGAGATCTTGTATTCACTGATGTCAGACAAACGAATACATCTCACTGCGGTCCATCAATACGCCACCTCTGCATACTAGCATGTCAAGTAGCCAAGACAGACTACTTATTCCGACAATGCCGCAGCCATCCGGACAGACGTATCCTCATACGCTATCTCGGTTGTGATCAGGTTTATATCTCACTAGGTCAAGTGATCATACTGTCTTCTGCGATCTACAACATGCCGTATGATCGTCCCTATCGGTGAGACAAGAGGATACCGTTGTTCATACATGTAAGATTGTTAACAGATAGGAGAAATAAACCGTTGTATACTCATTATAATAAATGTTTGCCCTGTGAGACCGCAGTTTCTTTGAGTTTGCCACTGCACCAGAGTTATCACAATAAATTGTGATGCTCCTCGGCAAACTCGGGATCACGCCCAACTCTAAAAGGAAGTTTCGGAGCCACAGCCCCTTTTTCGAGGCGTCGGAGGCGGCGACATATTCCCCCTCCATGGTGGAGTCAGCAATGCATTTCTGCTTTGAGCTCCTCCAAGATATAGCTCCACCTCCCAGGGTAAACACATATCCTGAGGTCGATTTCTTCTCATCCTGGTCCCCTTGGAAATCCGAGTCCGTATAACCCACAGGGCACAAATCCTCACTTTGATAAACTAGGCAGTAATTCCTAGTTCTCTTCAAGTACTTGAGGATATGCTTTACAGCAGTCCAGTGCGCCTGTCCAGGGTTAGACTGATATCTTGCTACCATGCCAACGGCATAACAGATATCTGGCCTGGTACACAGCATCGCATACATGAGGCTTCCCACTACCGAAGCATATGGTACAAGACTCATCTGATCTTTCTCCCGCTGTGTCCGAGGACACTGCCCACTAGAAAGATGAACGCCATGTCTCAAAGGTAGCAAACCTTTCTTGGCGAGTTGCATGCTGAACCGGACAATCACAGTATCCACATAGGATGCCTGGGATAAGCTCAACATTCTTCTCTTACGATCCCAAGAATGTAGCCAGCTTCTCCCAGATCCTTCATTTGGAACTGTTCGGATAACCAAGCTTTGATTTCTGACATCACTCCCTCGTTGTTTCCAAATAGGAGTATGTCATCAACGTATAGTGCAAGGAAGACCACGCTCCCACTAACACAAAGTCGGTAAACACAACTTTCATTTTCCAACTGTGCAAATCCATAGGATTTAATCACATCGTTGAAACGTAAGTTTCATGACCTTGAAGCTTGCTTAAGTCCATACAAGGACTTCCTAAGCTTCCAGACAAGATGTTCTTCGCCCTTGCTTATGTAACCCTCGGGTTGCTGCATATAGATGTCCCTACCTTCTTCAAGGTAACCGTTTAGAAAAGCGGTTTTGACATCCATCTGCCAGATCTCAAGGTCCATATGCGCAACTATGGCAAGGAGTATCCGGATGGATTTGAGCATGGCTACGGGTGAAAAGGTTTCGTCATAGTCAATGCCCTCTTTCTGTCTATAACCCTTTGCCACCAGCCTGGCTTTAAATGCCGTGATCTTTCCATCCACCCCTTTCTTTCTCTTGTATACCCATTTGCACCCTATGGCCCTAAAGCCATCTGGCAAATCAGTTTTCTGGTATACATCCATAGCAGTTATGGATTCAATTTCAGAATCCATGGTGACACGCCATTTGGCAACATCCTTATCCTGCACTGCCTAATCGTAAGTCAGTGGGTCAGAGTCCTCATGTCCGTCTTCCGGGTTCAAGTCCGAAGACTCACCCACGAACATGTACCTTTCCGGCTGGAAAATAACTCTCCCACTACGATGAGGCATTGGTGCCGTGTCAGTAGTAGGTGCAGTGACTTGTGGTCCTGCACCTTGCACTGAAGAACGTGTCTGTGGTGCTGTACCTCTCACAGGTGCACCCATATCTACACCTTCCCCTTCCCTTGGAATTGCATTCTCGTTCTCAATTTCTTGAAGAACGATATCACTCCTTGACCTGTGATTTCTCACATACTCGTCCTCCAAGAATCTAGTGTTGGTGCTAACAACAACTCTTTGACTCTCAGGACAGGAAAAGTAACCACCTTTCGTTTGCCTGGGATACCCTATGAACAACATTACTTTTGACCTGCTTTCTAACTTATCAGGTTCCTTCGACAGTACGTGTGCCGGACAGCCCCATACTCTAAACTTGCACAAACTAGGTTTGCGACCAAGGAAGAGCTCAGAAGGCGTCTTAGGAACTGATTTAGAAGGCACCACATTAAGCACGTAAGCTGCTGTCTCTAATGCGTAGCCCCAAAACGAAATTGGTAAGTTTGCATGACTCATTATTGATCTTACCATCTCTAGAAGAGTCCTATTTCTTCTTTCAGCTACACCGTTTTGCTGGGGAGTACCCGGTGCAGTCCACTGGAATGTAATCCCATTTTATGACAAATACTGCAGGAACTCGTTACCGAGGTATTCGCCACCGCCGTCAGATCGCAGTGACTTGATAGTTTTCCCGACCTTCTTTTCTACTTCAGCCTTGAACTCTTTGAATTTCTCAAAGCATTCAGACTTGTAGCGAAGCAGGTAAACGTATCCGTACCTTGAGTAATCGTCAATGAAAGTGACGAAGTACTCGTACCCTCTACAAGCCTGCGTGGATATCGGTCCATATAAGTCAGAATGGATCAATTTCAACACTTCCTCTGCTCGAGACTGACTAGCCTTGAAAGGCCTAGTTGACATCTTGCCCATGATGCAGGATTCGCAGACTTGATAAGGTACAACCCGAACTAAGTCCAATGTACCATCATCTGCAAGTCTTTGAATCCGTTTCAAGCTGATGTGACCCAGTCTCAAGTGCCAGAGATATGTAAGATCCTCATCAGAAGAAGTAAGTTTTCTCTTTCTAGGATTATCAATTACGGATGAATTACATGCAATACTTGCGGAAGACTTATGATTACAGTTAACAACATAGAGAGAATTATTCAGCATCCCACGACAGATAACACCGTTATTACCAATGATAGAAACACCACTATAAAAAATAACTGAATATCCATCAACATAAAGTTTGGAAACTGAAATAAGGTTTCGCCGAAAATCCGGCACATACAAAACATCTCTCAAAGTTAAAACAGAATCATCAAAGTACAAGGTGAAATTTCCAATGGCAGCTGCACTCACTTGTGCTGCGTTCCCCATCGAGATGGTAACCTCGTCATTCTTCACCACCCTCCTCGGTGTGAACCCCTGCAAAATGTAACAAACATGATCAGTAGCTCCAGTATCCACTACCCACGAATGAGTAGAAACCGATGCTAAACATGTTTCCGTAACAAATGCAAATGACGTACCTTGTCCCTTGCTTCCGCATGCGCTCTTATTTGAAGTGACACCAACCCTCTTCATTTCATTTGACCTCCTCTCACGTGATCTGCGATCAATCATATTCTTGCACACAGTATGAACCACATCTTTCAATGTGCCCAAGCTGTGCTCAAGATCTGATAACTCAGACTCCCATGAAGGTACGAAGGACTGTCCTGCTATGAGATCAGTGAGCAACTCTTTGAAGGAATACTCACTTCTCTTAGCTACATCCATCTTGAAGTCATAGAATGAAAGCGGTAAGGAGTTCAGGATTATATCAATCTTAGCCCGATCTGATATACATCCACCTCTACGTGTGAATCGTCTCATTGTGTTATCCATCATCATCACATGCAGTGTCACCGAACTTCCATCAACCATTCTCTTACAGACTAGGTCTTTTACGAGATCACAGTTGATAGTTCGTTCCACTTCACCAAACGTGGCCACTAAGTCCATCCAGATCGCAACAGAGCTACAATAGCCCATGTACTTGAGCTTGAGTTCTCTAGACAGGTTATCTGAGATTAACTTGTAAGTAAAATCCTCAGATGCCACCCATCTGTCATAGTACTCTTTCTCACGTCTAGAGACTTTATGGTAACGTGGGGCAAGTGGCATCATAGTAAGAACAAACATGTGTTGTTTAGTCAGGAGGATATACTCAATGCAGTATCTCCATTCATGGAAGTTTGGACCAGTTAGAGGATTGAGAGCAAGTATATGATTGACAGTAGACATAGACATATCTGAAACAATAAAGAATCTTAAATAAGAACATACATGTAGAACTTCGAAAACAAATGCATTGAAAACCTTTTAATAAATCAAATACAAATGTTTTCCACTAATTGCCCAAGAGTTCCCACCGCAAGCTACACTCGTAGACGTATACGATGTCACCCTCAACCAGAACTACGGGTTTTAAGCCCCAATCCATTTAATTTCACTACCATGTCAGGAAGCTTTTGACACTAGAAATTAATAATTACTGAAAACCTTAGACCAAGCCATCTCTCAAGAATAGATATGCAATTCTTGCATTATATTCTAAGATGCTTCTAAGCAATTAAACCACAAATTTAACTCTGGCCAAAAGAGACAGTTTAGCATGGTACGTAACCATACCGCACAACCTTTAAAGCTTTTGTTATCTATAATTTAAGTCAATCCTAGAATACTTGTGAAAGAGATCTACGCAAGCTACACTCGTAGACGTTTACGCAAAACCCTCCCACTATTCACATGATTTAAATTGTTTGTCTAGAAATCCCAACAACCGTACCCATGCACCTCTAGGAACTAGCAAGCTACACTCGTAGACGTTTACTAGAACGAGAGATACACTTACAGCCTAGGACCACTTTGTGGAGGTCTATTGATTTTAATTAAAAAATCTGCTTAGTATTTTTCTTTTAAAATGTTTCTTTATGCGCACACATAATTTCTTTGTCATTATATTTCCCAGATTTTTGCATGTAATAATACAAGCCCAAAAATTCCCAAAATATAATCCAACAAGAAATTAATCACATAAGCATGCTTGGAAAGCTGTAAATAATAAAAGCGATAAATCATGCTTTTCCTATTATATACACATGCTTAATTGCGCACATAAATAAATCACATATCATACGAGGACAATTAAGGCAAACAAAAATTACTCGTGGCCCCAAAATAGAAAAATAAATTCTATCTATTACAATTTGAATTTGAATTTAATTTTGGATAAATCCCAATCTTTTCAAATCTTCCCAAATCTTCAAGGGCCTTCAAATCTGATTCACCAAATCTTTTGGTATTTAGACCATTGTGATCTGATGTTTTGCCCTAACCCTAATGCAAACCCTAAGGTTTGCACAGGATTGTACAAAGCACAAAAACACGAGACACCGCGACGGGACAGCAGCAGCCAAAGCCGCCGCCGGCCAGCCGCCGCGCGCTGCTGCCGTGCCGCGCGCCGCGGCCGTGCGCGTGCCGTGGCTGCTACCCGCGCACGCCGCGCACGCTGCTCGCGCCCCGGCCGCGCGTGCCTGCCGCGCCACCTGCGCCCGCCATTGTCTCCGTCGGCTCCGTCTTCGTTCTTCATCCTCGACTTATCCAAATAAATTTGAAAAATTACAGAAAAACTATTCTATTACAATTTTCAAATCTACACTAATCACGGATTTTCTCGAGGTTTTACAAAATTAATTCAGCCCTACACGGATAAACCACCGCGGGCTGAATTATACGGGTTGCCACGAGGAACAAAAACCAACATCCACAAAACAGTAAATCCATACATGCATACTGAATTCAATTATGCACAAAAGAGCCGTAAATCAGAAACCTGGCTCTGATACCAATTGTAAGGTTTTACGTGAACCGAATCACCAAAACCAAAATGAACCGGATCGATTTATGGTTATTGTGCATAATTAAATACATAATAAATCCTAGCATGCTCCTATGAATTTAATGCGATATTGTGGATTAGAGAATTACCGTAATTCTGTCGTCTCTGTATCGATCTTTTGCGTTTGAATTCCAAACTTCAATTCAACCACGCAATTCGATTTTGTCTGCGGAAATAGAAATTAGAATACTAATTTCTAGAGAAAATTGAAAATAAAAAAAGCAAGAGAAAAGAATTCTGTTCTCCAGATCAGGTCTTCAGATCTGTATCCCAATGTTGTTCTGATCTACTACTGGTGAGGACTCCGTAGATCTGTATTCTGAGCAGGACCAGAATCGAAATTCTCCTCCTTTTCTTCTCCAAAAACGGCGCCCCTCTCTCTCTCTAGGTTTAGTGTGTTACAACTTATGAGAGAGAGTTGTCTATTTATAGACCTAGGGTTTTATCCCTAATGGGCCTTTTTGGGCTCAATCCAGCATATTTAATTGGGTCAGACCTGGGACCTAATGCAAATAATAAAGTGGGCCTATAAATTAATTAATTCCCATGTCCACAACCCAGGACACAATTAATTAATTAATATTAATTCTTTTTCACCACAGAATTAATACTGACCTACCCATTTATTACCACGTTATGAGAACGGGCTGCATTAATTGAGAATCCCCATATTTAAGGTTACCGGACATCCATTAATTATCGGAGCCTCTGACAAGCTCTAACTACAATTAATTAATATCTTATAATTCCTGAGTAGTACCACTCAAACCTTATCACTCGTGCCTGAACTTAATCAGCCTGCAGGACTTTGGCACGATGAATGTTATTGAGCTCCTCAGGGAATGTCCCCATCCTATTACTCGGATATGGTTACCTAAACCCAGTCTCAGGCCGTACTACACGAACTGCTGTTACCCAAGATGCGGATATACGAGCACGTTACTTAGGCTCTCCACCATGGCAAGTCAAAGCAACAGTCAACCCGTGCAAACCCCTGAACCTTCGTTAGGGTTTGGACTCAATCAATATAACGAGATCTTGTATTCGCTGATGTCAGACAGACGAATACATCTCACTGCGGTCCATCAATACGCCACATCTGCGTACCAGCATGTCAAGTAGCCAAGTTAGACTACTTATTCCGACAATGCCGCAGCCATCCGGACAGATGTATCCTCATACGCTGTCTCGGTTGTGATCAGGTTTATGTCTCACTAGGTCAAGTGATCGTACTGTCTTCTACGATCTACAACACGCCGTATGATCGTCCCTATCGGTGAGACAAGAGGATACCATTGTTCATACATGTAAGATTGTTAACAGATAGGAGAAATAAACCGTTCTATACTCATTTTCAGTATACAAAACCCATCATATCCTCGTACTGAGTTTTACTTAGGCATGAATATGTCAAAGTCTGATCGAGTTTGGATGTCTTCGAATAGCTCGTGCTTTCAAGGTAGAGGCTCTTATACTGACTTCCCATAGTCAGTATAGTCAACCCTCACACTGACTTCCCATAGTCAGTATGGTGAACCCTCATACTGACTTCTCTTAGTCAGTATGGAAAATTCTCATACCGACTTCTCTTAGTCAGTATGGAAAACCCTGTACTGAGTACCCAAACTTAGTCTAGATCAAGGCCATACTTGGTGAAAACCAAATTTCAAGCACGTACACTTTTTCAGTTCTCAAGCATTTCCTATGCTCGGTTTTCAGCCAATAAGTCCTATTACAACTCGATTGATCCTATAGAAGGATTACAATTTTAGAACTCTAGAAACTGAAAAAACGACTAAGATGACTTTTACAACCTTTGACCCACCAAAACATAAAAAGTAAGGAAGGATTTTTATAACAAAAATTCTAACAATTTCCCCCTTTTTGGTGTGGTGAAAGCTATTGTTAACCTAAGTTGATGAGGAGTGGACATCTTTAGAGTTTTTAATAAATTTGACGATCAGTCTTATAAACTCAAAAACGTTCCCCCTCAAATTCAACTTTCTACTTAAGATCTTCTCCTTATAGTTTGTGAGAGATATTGCTCGGTTGATTTTCAAGTCAGTTTAGAGCAATTTTAATCTTAAGTACGAGAGAGTTAGAAGCCTGCTGATTACACTAGTGTGTGTAAGTTCAACATGTGAAGAGTAAAGACCTTTGTTGGACAAAAAGAGATTGTCATCAACAAGTCAGTTTATCCTTTAATATTTTTCATTACAAGTACAGGAATAAACCAACTAAAAGAAACCTATACAGAACTATTACAAGTCTATACTAGGTTTCTTTCGGTCTTCATGATCTTCAAACTGGCTATAGCCTATGCAATAAGGGGAACAATTTTGATTTTCTAACTAGCCTTCTAAGAATTCCCTCATGTCGGCCTTCACAGCTGCAATCTGGGAGTTGTGCACCTTATGGCAAGAAAAGCCTTTCTTTTTCACCTCCACATCTCCTGACTTCTCTCTCATTCGTCTGCATGTGCCGATTTCACAATTTGTGGGCATCATGCAGCGAAGAGCCTCTTTTCCATGTAAGGCTAGAGCAGTCCAGGTAGAAGCAAAGTATAAGATAGAGAGATTTTATCTACCTCTACTTCTGTTGTAGAAGTTGCTCTGCTCATGATTCTGATGACTTCTGCACCTTCCATACTTATTTTCTCCCTCTTTGACCCCACCCAAAAAGAGTAGTGAGGATATAACTGGTGGCTTGGGCTCCTTTTACATTGTGCCAGATCGAAGGGTAATGGTGAATGAAAATGAAGTATAAACTCGGAAGGAAGGGTTCAATAACGAAGGAAGGAATGTTTTTCAAGGAAAATGAGAAGAGCCCTATTTATAGCAGAAAAATGGTCATTTAAGATGAATATTTGTACCATAAAAACCTATCAGTTTCTTGAAATTCGGCAACAGTTGGGATGTGTTGCCTCGAGATGTGCGTTGTTAGATTTGACTTGAGCGATGTGGGAAATGACATTGTCCACGTGTCAAATACTAATTCATCAATGTGTGATACGCATCTAGCATTGTAGTCGATGCGATCGCCTTTGGATTCAAAACCCCACCTTTTAAACTTCTATGCTTACTAAAAGTCAGTTTCTAAACTGAGAGTTGGAACTCAGTTTAATCCCGCATCCATCCGTCAAAATATTCTAAGTGTTGAAACCAAAACTTGGTTTCTTCAACAAGTCAGTATGATCCACTGTAATTCAGGGGAATTGACAATGTTGTGGAAACACATATTGAGTACTTGACCTTCATATAGAAACTTAGTTGGAAGTAAGTTTCATCTTCCTTTGTGGACGCCTCTTGGAATGATCTTTTCAGCACTTGGCTAGGTAGAGAACTTCATACTGTGTTGCATAGACACCACTTGAAAGGATTTTCTTCAAATATTGGCTAAGTATGATGTCTCGATGTTGAGAAATACACCAAGTTTGTAAAACTGAGAGTTTGAACTCAGTTTTAATCAGCGATGATCGTCCTTCAACAAATTTTCTTTGTCAATCTTCTCTTCTTATGGATTGTGTTAGAGACACCACTTGTAAGTAAGGAAGAGTTTATAGAAGATGAGCAAAACTGAGAGCAGGGACTCAGTTTGAGTGAAATAGAAAAAAAAATAACTAAGAGTTTGGACTTAGTTTAATTCCGCATTTACTCCTCTTCAGTCAAGATCTCATCGAACTCTAATTAGCCAAGTTTGATGCATAGCTCCTTGAATCTGGTTTCAGGGAGCCGCTTGGTGAAGATGTCTGCAAGTTGATCTTCAATACGGATGTAATCTACTGACACATCCTTCTTCTCGACATGATATCTTATGAAATGATGCCTTATGTCGATGTGCTTGGTTCTGGAATGGTGAACTGGGTTGTTCATGATGCACATTGCACTACTATTATCACTTGACATATTCCACTTGTGCTCTTCCAATCGATTCTGCATCCTCCAAGATCTGAGTCTAAGTAAGCATTTAGAGTAAGCTCATCAGTTTTGGGATACCAAATACCTAAGGATTATGTCCCTTTAAGGTATTTGACTATTCTTCTAGCAGCCTCCATGCGCGACTTCTTTTGATTAGCTTGAAATCTCGCACATACTCCAACTGAGTAGGAAATATCTGGCCTACTTGCAGTTAAGTAAAGTAGCGACCCAATAATGCCTCTGTATATGGTTGGGTCGACTGCTTCACCTTCTTCATCAAGACTAATTTTAGCACTTGGGCTCATAGGAATCCTCAAGGTCTTGGTCTTCTTTGGACAAAACTTGCTAATCAAGTCCTTGGTATACTTCTTCTGATTGATTAAGATTCCTCCTTCGTACTGAATTACTTCAAGACCCAGAAAGTAAGTCAGTTTACCCATCATGCTCATCTGGAAGTTGCTTTGCATAAGTTGGGCAAATTTTTCACACATCTTCAAGTTTTTGCATCCGAATATAATGTCATCAACGTAGATTTGTACAAGAAGGATGTCTATTCCATCCTTGATCCGGAATAGTGTTCTGTCAATTTTTCGTTTCTGGAAACCGTTCTTGAGGAGAAACTGAGACAACATCTCATACCAAGCTCGGGGTGCTTACTTCAACCTATAGAGAGCCTTCCTCAATTTATAAACTTGATTTCCTTCTTCGAAGCTTGGGGGCTGTTCCACATAAACTTCTTCTTTGAGCTCTCCGTCCAAAAAGGCACTCTTCACATCCATCTGGAAAACTATGAAGTTGTTGTGTGCGGCATAAGCAAGGAACAGTCTGATAGCTTCAAGTATGGCTACTGGAGAAAAAGTATCATCAAAGTCGATCCCTTCACATTGAGCATACCCTTTTCCTACAATCCTTGCTTTTATTCCTTACTATGTTCCCTGTCTCGTCTCTCTTGTTCTTGAAAACCCATTTCGTGCCAATAACTAACTGATGATTTGGTCGATCCACCAGGTACCATAATTCATTTCTTTTTAACTCACCAAGCTCCTTTTGCATGGCATTGATCCAGACAGTTGATTTCAGAGCATCCCCGATCTTCGTGGGTTCTAATTGTTGAGAGATAAAACTAATAAGCATTGTGCTTTCTTGTCTCGCGTGAATTGAGTTGTGACATTGTCTAGCACAGCCTCCTTGGGGTGATATCTCAACCATTTTGTCTTCTGGAGTTAAGTGACTTCTACAGGTTGAACGAATGCTCTAGGATACTCAGTACCGTCTGCTTCCGATACTGGAACTTGAACTAAGGTTGATTCCACCATAGCTAGATCATCTGGAATACGAACTTGATCTTCATCTCCTCGACTTGAATCTTCTTCTCCAATAGTGACTTCCACTATCTGTGTTCCTTGGTCTTCTTGGTTCACTGCAGGTTGAACCTCTTCAGGATGAACATCTTCATCTTCAGGTAAGTCAGCATGGGTAGGCAACTAAGTTTCAGTTTGACCACTAGACTAAGCTGTCATGATCTCCTGAGGTTCCCCTTTGATTGATGTCTGCAGTTATTGTTAGTGAACCAATTGCCTCAGCAAGGTCAGTTGCATCACCGGACTTGTCTTCTGGGATACTTGAATGATCATTCATAGATCTAGCCTGAGAAACTTCATTAGGATTTTCTTTATCAGAACTAAGTTTCTCACAGCCATCTTAGTTCTCGTGATCACTAAGTTCCAGGTCCTTTAAGGTCCTGCACACTAAAATAGTCTCATAAAAAATAATAGAGCATGTTACTTCCACAAGTCCGATGGTCTTGTTAAGTACTCTAGATCCCTTGTATGAGGGCTGTCCATACCTAAGGAACACATCTTCATCCGCCTTGGGACTGAAAGTATTCAACTTAGACTTTCCATTGGTATGGATGTAACATGGAGAACCAAAAACACGAAGATGAGCTGTAGAAGGCTTACGACAATTGTAGACTTCATACGGGGTTTTGTGATGCGACGGTTGATAGCGCTTCTATTTTGTGTATAGCATGCCATCATCAGGGCTTCTCCCTAGTAGCCTTCTCTTAAGTTAGCTTCAGCAAGCATAGTCCTTACTGCCTCCTTGAGTGTTCTGTTTCTTTGCTCGGCAAGACCATTCTGGTGGGGCGTTCTTGGAGCTGACTTCTCGTGAGCAATGCCAACATCAACACAAAAATCCATCTGAGGACCATTGCAAAACTCAGTTCTGTTGTCTGATCTCATTCTTTTCACGGTGACTCCCTTGTTGTTTTGCACTTAAAGGATAAGTTCTGGAAGTTGAAGCTTCACTTCGTCCTTGCTTTTCAACAGCCTTACCCATGTGTATCTCGAGTAGTCATCCACTACTACGAGAGTGAACCTCTATCTGTGCTTGCTGTGATGGTGTGATTCTTGAATGAAGCTCTAGTTTGCTTTCCCATCTTGCATGCTCTGCAGACACCTTATTCTTTCCTGAACCCTGCTTATAGTAGACTTTCCACAAGCTTGTGCTTGGCTGAGTGTCTGATCGATTGGAAATTCAGACGACTAAGCCTCTTATGCCATAGCCAGTTGACTCCTTCTTGGAATGATCTAGTTGCGACAAGGCAAGTGTTAGGCTTTCCGTTCTCCCAATCCACGAAGTAGAGACTTCTTTTCTTTATTCCCTTTAGTACAGTCTCCTTGGAGTTATTATCACTGATCAAGCAATCATCTTCGACAAAACTCACCTCATACTCGGATCGGAGTAGTTGACTAACACTCAGCAAGTTGTAATTGAGGTGGTGACTAAGGATACGTTGTTGATGTGATTCCATTATACTCTAATCATCCTTTTCCGATTACTCTCCCCTTTGAGTCATCTCCAAAACTGACTAGGGGTCCACTTGACATCTTCAGGTTTGAGAGGAGATCACTTTCTCTAGTCATATGGGCAGAACACCCACTAGCCAAAATCCAAGCTCTTTTCTTCTTCTTGAGCTGACATTGGTGACCCTGTACCTGTAAAACAAATAAGGTTAGACTAAGGTACCCGTGAATCTGCGGGTCCTACAGGGTTAGTCTTATGGATCCATCCTTTGGGAATCTAAACTTGCTTCACCTTAAACGTAGGTGTCGCAACTTCCTCTTCCTTTTGAGATAGTGAATGCTATTTATATGATTGTTTGAAGGAATGGGGTGTGTGTATGAAATCTTGCAAGAAACTGAGTTTCTTGAAATCAAATTTCTAGGAACTGATTTCCCAAGAAACTCAGTTTCGATTGGGTTCTCGGAAGAGAAGTGATTGGACTCAAACCTTGTATAGGTGTCCTTCCTATATGGATAAGTTCTCTTCTCATAAGAATTATGATTAGGGAACCTCAGATTTCTAGAATTTGGAAATGATATTGACTTTTTACAAAAAATTAGTTCCAGCTGCTAAAGTGAGTTTCCTCACATTAGGAACAATATTCTTGACCCACTTCTTAGGCATAACAGGATTCATCTTAGTTTTTTTTTTTTTGACTTGTAGGTCAAATTATTTTAAGCTTGGGTGTTGGAGTCAGTTTTGAAACTGACTTTTCCCTTTGCCCTGATTAGCCACTGAGGAGTCTATGTCTATATTGACTACTCCCTTGCCTAACAACTTAACTTCTAAACTTGAATCCCTTTTAAAATGATGATTAGAAATATTTATAGTTCCAGAAGTTGATGCATGATTGCTCAAAATGTTTTTCGAAAATCCTAGTTCTTACTTATCAGATGGAGTCCTCTTCAATTCATGCTATGGGAACAGAAACTGAGTTTGAAATATTTACCAAGTTTTGCGACTCATCTTCAGTTCCTTCTTCTTCGGATTCAGATGCTCCTTCTTCTTATCCAAGCTTGGCCATCAGCACCAAGAATGCTTCCTGCACGACCTCATCATCCGAAGTGTAGTAGCCATCATCATTATCTGAGATGTCTGGCACCTCAGTTCTTGACAATATGGCCCTTGCAACAACTCTGGAAGCTTTCTTCTAGAATACCCTCTGCAGGAGTTCTCTTTCCTCCTTGGATACCATCGGACACTCGTACTTAAGGTGATTTGAGGAGTTGCACTTAAGCATGCCTTGGGAGGTCTCTCGCTGAATTTTTGTTCTCTGGGTTGTGAACTTTCATTCTTGGCTTTGGCTTTCTCAAGTTGCTTCATCAGCTTCCTCATTTGCTCGTCAAGCACATCGATTGAGCTCTGTTCCTCCTTCTTTTGGTTGGAAGGTGTTGGTGATAAGTTCATATTTGTACTCACTTATCCATGTTTTTCTCCATTGTTTTAGTTTATTTAGTTTATGTTTTTAGTCATCTCTGTGCATGAGTCTATTTTAGAGGAAGTCATGCTCTCTATGGTGAGTTTTGCAGGTATTTAGGGCTAAAAAGAGGTTGAATGATGAAAAGAGCCGAGTTACATAGAGTTGTCACTTCGATTTATATACGGGAAGTCGACCAAGTTGGAAGACGAGCCAAAATCCTGAAGCAGGACCTCTATGTCAATAGACGTTGTACATGTCGATCGACACAGAGGTCGGATGTCGATCGGAGGCAATGCAGAAAGAGGAGGCACGACATGCATGTATGGTGGTGTCGATCAACACGGAGGATAGAAAGGCTTATCGACATGAAGGAGAAACCCGGATTTTGACTTGCATGTGTGTCGATCAACGTGGTGCATGTCGATCGACACAGAGGCCGAAGAAGAAAAAGACGCCTATTTTGGCAATTTTTGATATTTTAGCCCAATATCTAGATTTGATATTTTTCACTCCTCTATAAATAGGGAACTCATTATGCACGAAATTTTTCCATTTTTTGCACTTAGAATTATTCAACATTGGAGTTTTAAAGGGTTCCTATTGTCCTTGTAAGGTAATAATATGTTTTCTTTATTCTCAGTCATGATTTGTGGCTAGAAACCCTTGCAGGTTCTAGGGTATTTTATATTCATTTCTGATGCATGTTTGAATGAAATCAACTCAATAGCATGGTTTAATTTCCTGAGATTAATTAATTGAATCTAGATTTAAAGAAGGATCGAGAGATGAATTTGAATCTACGTTTATAGTTATCAATTGAAAGACCGAGAGGTGAAAATTGGTAATAGGAAGAGGAAATTAAATATACTTGTTTTCTGTCTCAAAATGAAGAATCATGTGTAGGACTTAATTAGATAATTATTAAGATTGACTAAGTTTTTGTTCTTGAGACCGAGAGGAGATAGTCACAACTTTGTAATCTAGGGTTAAATTGCCTGACCAAGGAGTTTAATCCATCAAAATCTGATTTATCCCCATTGCTGAGTTGAGGAATTTTCATGCTAATGATTAGAATATCTTTCCTATGATTTGTATCTTTACATAATTGTTTTCGAAACCTTTAAATTCTTGCATATTTGTCTTTCAATTTCCAAAACCAAATATTTGTTTTCAATTTCCTCAAACTTCTATGTTCTAAAAGCTATAGCTAGTACTTGTGATATTTCGTTGCATAGTCTCTGTGGGATTAACCACCTTCGGGTGTAAAAATTTATTTGCTCGTTGTTTCTACAGTTTATCAAATTGGCACCGTTGTCGAGGACAGTCAGATTTTTCTACAAATTAGTTTGTTTTTAGATCTGATGTATTTAGGCTGTATTATATTAGAATTTTTATTTTATTTTCGTGTATATTTTGGTTTTTGCTATTTTATTTCCGTGTTTTTGTGTGTTGTGATTTTAAGAGTTTTTGCATCTGTTTCAATCGGCAAAGCCCATGTCGATCGACACGGCTGCAAACGTCCTGCGTGTCGATCGATAGAGCCCCTGTCGATCGACACAAAGGCTAATTTTCTGCTATTATTTTCTTAGGTTGTATGAACACTAGGGCTTGGGGCAAACCACATGAAGATTTTCATCCAGAAATCGAGGCCACAGTCCGAAAGAGGAAAATAAGGAAAAGGAAAGCATAACCAACCACATGGATCCACCACTAGACCGAACCGAAGACGACTTCTCAAACATGCCACCATTGGAGGAGCCAAACACACAACTCACTAAAGGGAATGCCTTGCTTCTATTCCAAGAAGTCAATCACATGAAGGACATCATCATGCAATTGATGGTTGAAAGAGAAGCAGACAAACTTGAAGCTGTGAGAAGGGAAAGAGAAAGAGAAAGAGAAAGAGAAAGACGTCGCCAGGAGGACTCTGATGATGAGGATCCAAATGCCATGGCAAGGAGGTACAGACCGCAACGCGGTAATGAGGGATTGGTTATTGGTATCAATGCCAATAACTTTTATCTCAAAATCGGTCTGATTCAAATGGCTCAGCAGAACCAATTTGGTGACCGAGCAGTGGAGGATCCTTACACTCACCTTCGCATGTTCGTGGAGGTATGTGAGACAGTCAAACAAAATGGAGTGACCCAGGATGTTATTCGTCTACGCCTGTTCCCCTTTTCACTTCAGGATCAGGCTAGATCGTGGTTTACATCTCTAGATTGCAGCAGCATCCACTCTTAGGCCGATCTCCGAGCAAAGTTACTTGCGGCGTTCTTCCTTCCATTAGTCATCATCCAAACGAATATGGAGATCTTGCAGTTCTATCACAAGATGGACGAGTCCTTGTTCGAGGCAATGAGCAGATGGAATAACCTATTGAGGAGTTTCCCAGGCCATGGATTTGATACCGATGAGCAGACACACATCTTCTACAGAGGGATGAATGACAGAACCCAAGAGTCCGTTGACAATGTTGCGGGAGGTTCTCTGATTTGAAAATCACCTAAAAAAGCCCTGAAGCTGTTGAAGAAAATGGCGTTGCATACTCAGCAATGGTCCAATCCAAGGAGATCGCAAGTCCGGGGAGTGGAAAAGAAGAATGATGACACCCTGAAGAAAGAGATCGAGAAGCTCAAGGGGGAGATGGAGAAACTGACATTTAATGCTGCTTTTGTTTCTGTTGTACCGGTTCACCCCATAGCTGATGTGAATTATATGAACCGAGGTGGTTATCAAAACTAATACCGAAAAGGGGGATATCAGCATTACCACCCGAGAGCCCATCCTGAATTTTCCTATGCCCAACCAGAAGGTGCCGAACACCCTCCACCAGACTTCGATATTTAGAGTGGTGAAATTGTGGAGAAGAAGAAAGAAAGCCTCGTCTAGGTGTTGCAAAAATTGATCAAGGCTTCTGACTACTGTGTGGGCTAGATTGAATATGAGGTGAAAGGGGTCAACAACAATGTGGAGCTGCTCGGGAAGCATGTGCAAATCATCTAGACCCAATTGAGTAGAATTACAAAATTAATTGGGGTGCAACACATGCCGGGAAAGATGCTGAGCACCACGGAAATCAATCCCAAGAATCAATAGGACTGCAAGGCCATAAAACTGAGATACGGAACAAGCTACACAGGTCTGAGCATGCCCCAAAACAAGTATGGGGGAGAAGAGAAGGAGCAGGCCGCTGGAATGCCCCCTGTTTAATCGACACCTCCAGTGTCGATCGACACAGAGGACAAAAGGATGCCGAGATGTCGAGCGACAACGAGATTTCAACCAACAGGACTTCTGCAGGCATGTTGACCGACATGCCCCCTCTTGATCGACATGGAGGACAGGACGACATACCTGCTGCCCAGTCGACACAGATGCTTCCCCAGCGTAAAAAATCAAGTTCCAAAACTGTTAGACCACCTCCGATTATCTTCCCTCAATGTTTTGCCAAGCAGAATGAGGATTCCAAGTTCTCTCTGTTTGTTGAGAACTTGAAGAAGGTAAGCATTAATTTGCCACTAATCAAAGCTTTAAGTGAAATTCCTTGTTACATGAAGTATCTCCGCAAGTTGATGAGCGAGAAGAAACATTTTTTGGAGCATTCAACAGTCAGACTTCATGAGCAGTGCAACATGATCCTATAGAAGAAACTTCCAATCAAGAGAAGTGATCCACGATGCTTCTCAATTCCAGTTGAGATCGGGGGGATCGCATTCCTAAAGGTGTTGTCTAACACAGGAGCAAGCATCAATCTGATGCCCTTTTCTATCTTCCAGTGCCTCAAGATTGGAGAGTTGAGGCCGACCACCATCACACTGCAAATGGTAGACCGCTCTGTGTCTCGCTCGAAAGGTATACTTGAGTATGTACTATTCATGTAGGTCATCTTATTTTTCCTGCAAATTTCTTGGTCTGGGACTTGAAGGAAGATGGCAGCACACCCCTTATCTTGGGAAGGGAATTCTTGGATACTAGTGCCGCATTGATTGATTGTCGTGGTGGGGAGATCACTCTTTGAAAAAATGAAAAAAAGATTACTTTCAATCTCGACAAAAGTCGGCATCAGTCTGAATGTAACCGGATCACCTCCTATGAAGAATCTAAGGATGAAGCTAAAGAAATCGAAGAAGAAAGGAAGGACCAAGCTGCTCGAGAATGGGTGCAAGGGAATGAGATGGAAAAATTGTTAATTATACCATCTCATCCCAATCTCACTACTGTTGTTCAAGATCGCTTTGTTTACATGGTAGACGCTCGTGGAAAGCGAGTACGTTCTTGTCCGCTTTGGTTTTGAGAAAAGAGGTATTGTCGAGCTACGATGTTAACTAAAGCACTTGTTGGGAGGTAGCCCAACCTTTATCTGTTTTTATTTCTTTACTTTTGTTTTACAATTTATTTTTATTCTGTTTTACACTTAAATTTTATGTTTTCTTTTATTTAATTTTGAAAAAAAATGAACAGTGGAGGATTTACCTCTGTTTCGATCGGCATGCCTGATGTTGATCGACACAAAGGTACACACAGAGTTACACTTTGACCCGAGGTAGTAGTCGACAGGAAGGCTTTGTGTCGATCGACAGGCTCCCCGTCGATCGACACAGAGTGTAAGCAGCAGCAATTCTTCATCGCAATGAGCTGATTCATCCGTTGGATGAAAACGTTGATGTCTGAGATCAACATTTAGGTACAAGTTCTTTTTCTTGTCTGATTTTCAAACTTTTTTTACTCTCCGAGTTTGAAATAAGTTTGGGGGGGATGTGGATAAGAAATTCTAACTTATCTATCCTTCATTGCTTTCTTTGATTTGTTTTGTTTATTTAAATTTTTGCCTAGAAAAAAGAATATGGATATGTGATAAGGAAAATTGTTGAAAAATTGAACTCATTTGAACTAATTGCAAGTTGAAATCGATTAGGGATAAGTTTGATTTGAATTCAATTGTGGTTGATTGCCTATGAATGTAGAATACCGCATGATAGGGTCTAATTGAAACTTACACTTGCATGATGTTTGAGTGGATTGAAATTGACTAAGGAAGAAATTTTTGAACCCAAGTGAGATTTTGAGCCTTTTTTGTTTGATGTGAGATTGACATGTATGTTTTGATTCCTCTAGAACTTGCTTTTGTTCTATTTCGAGACTGCATAGTGTACACAATGATAGAAAATGATTTTAGGCCATCTTTGTTAGCCAAATTATCTCAAACACTGTCCCTTGTGATATTTTATCCTTTGATTAGCCCCTTCTAGCCTGTTACTATTTCTTTCTTGGTCTACGAGTTAAAAAAAACATTATAGTTCTTTCTTGTCTATGAGAGAGTGCTATGAAAAAGGTAATTTGTATCATGTCTATAGGATTTAGGTGAAATAAGGGTAATTGTTATAGGTGGCTAAAAAAAATTTTAATGGATGAGCAAAAGAAGGTTGGGCTCTAGAAAAAAAAAGAGTATGGTTGTGTCCTTACAAGCTCAAATGATTAAACATATTTTTTAAGAGCATAAAATGATTAGAAAAGAAAAAAAAAAAAAAGAAGAGCCTTGATTTGGGTTGAAAATTTTAGGAGATGGGTGGATGATGAATAGATAGTGGTTTAGATTGATTGAGGGTGTACAACTTGATTGATTTTAGTCACTTGGCCATATTTCCCTACCTTTCACAAAAAGCCTACATTACAATTAATACGTGCAAAATGTGCATCTAAGTGCAAGTGTACACTATCAAGTAGTATCTAGGAGTAATCTAGAGTCGATCCCACAGGGAATGCCTCATCTGAAGAATTGTGCACACATTAACAGACAGCAGGGTTTAATCAATTTTGTGTTGAATCTAATAATACTAAGGAAAAAGTAAATTAACATAAACAAGACATTGAAGATTTTAAGACCACACAACTAACAGGATAAATTAAAGACTCAGTTATAAAAAGCAACTCAGGTTGCTGACTCTACTTGCTGAAGTGATGCTACAACATGGATCCTAACATGCGTCAAGTGATGAATCTCTGTAACACTCTACAGCTCTTCCAAACTATAGAGATTGCTTACGATAATATTCGATCCACATATTCCTATGCTAGATTGAACAATACCCAGCTCAAAATAAAACAGATTCACTAAGCACACTAAATCCACACATCTTCCAATGGCTAGACCTAGCTCAAATCAGGGCTCTCTCCAAAACATGTTTTTCCAAACATGATAAGAAATGTATCTTAGCTAAGTTGGCCAAACAAAGTACGATAGGACTGATAAACACCCATATTTGATAGATTAGCAAGGATCTCAAAGCATAACATCAATCCAACATGAGATCAACAACCCAAGTCTAAAATATTTAGATCATGGCTAAAACCAGTTGAAACATAGCTGAAATATCTTCACAAATAAACATAAAAGCTAGTTAAGAATACTAAGAACTGCAAACAGAGATAGCTGGAGATGAATTCCTTCAATCCCGCAGTGATGTCCTCATGATTCCTCCTTCGGCCACTCTCTAGCTCCACTCCCTGGTGCCTGATCTTTTTTCCTTCGCAAGACTTGTATATTTCTTCCTAGAATCACGCACACCCAGGAAATGAGCTGGTTTCCACTTTTATATGTGGCTCCAAAGTTCTAGAAGAGGATCTTTTTAGGTTTCCTCAATAAATGTTGTGATGCCTTAATTCTCCCTGTCCAAGTGGCAACAAATCCAGGTGCTCTCGCTTTCCAGCTCAGCCAAGTATCATCACATCCTTGTCAGCACCCATCAGATAGCCCAATTTAGGATCTTCTCTCTCCCCAACTTTCTCTATCTGGAATAACCAACATGCCACGACATGCACTCAACATCTTTACTCAGCATGTACATTTCCTTTGAAATTTTACTCCTTGTATTTCCCTACACTTTTCTTGCAAAAAATTGACCAAAAGAGATTAGTTTGCAACGATGACCCACTAAACACTAACTATGCATAATTATACTGATTCACCCCTAAAATGGATTTAACTTATACTAAAAAGACTCCAAACTATTCAAATAGTGGCATAACTATAACTCTCATAAGAGAGTTATCAACAACCTAATCAAAGTCCTTTTTGATTCTTGAATTGTGTGGACATTTGAGCAGTGGAGATTCTAGAAATTTTGCAAGCATATGGTAGAAATTTCTTCATACATGTTGTGAGTGCTTTCATTAAAACCCAAACACTTGAGTACATGAGTGAAACACTTCCTAGTGAGTCTTCCGAAGTTTATGAATTTCCTATCTATTTAAAATTGCTTGTGTGATGTGAATTGACGATCCTTGATTGTGAAGAATCTTGTGAGGCATTTTACTTTCAACTACTTGAGATTTCTTTTCTTTCTTTTCTTTGATTGAGGACAATCAAGTATTCAAGTTAGGGAGGTTTGATAAGTTCATATTTGTACACACTTATCCATGTTTTTCTCCATTGTTTTAGTTTAATTAGTTTATGTTTTTAGTCATTTCTGTGCATGAGTCTATTTCAGACGATGTAATGCTCTCTATGGTGAGTTTTGCAGGTATTTAGGGCTAAAAAGCGGTTGAATGATGAAAAAAGCCGAGTTACACAGAGTTGACGCTTTGATTGACATATGGAAGTCGACCAATTTGGAAGACGGGCTAAAATCCTGAAGCAAGACCTCTGTGTCCATCGACATGGTGCATGTCGATTGACACACAGGTCGGATATCGATTAGAGGCAAGGCAAAAGGAGGAGGCTCGACATGCATGTAGGCATGTTGATCGACACCACTGGTGTCAATCGACACGGAGGACAGAGAGGCTGATCGACATGAAGGAGAAACCCGAATTTTGACTTACATGTGTGTAAATCGATGTGGTGCATGTCGATCGACACAGAGGCCGAACAAGGAAAAGATGCCTGTTTTGGCAATTTTTGATATTTTAGCCCAATACCTAGATTAGATATTTTTCACTCCTCTATAAATAGAGAACTCATTATGCATGAAATTGTTCCAGTTTTTGCACTTAGAATTATTCAACATCAAAGTTTTACAAGGTTTATATTGTCCTTGTAAGGTAATAATATGTTTTCTTTATTCTCAATCAAGATTTGTGGCTAGAAACTCTAGCAGGTTCGAGGGCTTTTGATATTCTTTTCCAATGCATGTTTAAATGAAATCAACTTAATAGCATGGTTGAATTTCCTAAGATTAATTAATTGAATCAAGATTTAAAGAAAGATCAAGAGAAGAATTTGAATTTAGGTTTATAATTATCAATTGAAAGACCGAGAGGTGAAATTGGTAATAAGAAGAGGAAATTAATTATACTTGTTTTCTGTCTCAAAAGGAAGAATCATGTGTAGGACTTAATTGGATAATTATTAAGATTGACTAAGTTTGTGTTCTTGAGACCGAGAGGAGATAGTCACAACTTTGTAATCTAGGGTTTAATTGTCTGACCAAGGAGTTTAATCCATCAAAATCTGATTTATCCCTATTGCTGAGTTGAGGAATTTGCATGCTAATGATTAGAATATCTGCCCTAGGATCTGTATCTTTACATAATTGTTTTCAAAACCTTTAAATTCTTGCATTCTTATCTTTCAATTTCCAAAACCAAATCTCTGTTTTCAATTTCCTCAAACTTTTATGTTCTAAAAGCTATAGCTAGTACTCGTGATATTTCGTTGCACAGTCTTTGTGGGATTGACCACCTTCGGGTGTAAAAATTTATTTGCTCGTTGTTTCTACAGTTTATCAAATTGGCGCCGTTGCTGGGGACTATCAGATATTTCTAAATATTAGTTTGTTTTTAGATCCGATGGATTGAGGCTGTATTATATTTGAGTTTTTATTTTATTTTTGTGTTTATTTTGATTTTTGTTATTTTATTTTTATGTTTTTGTGTGCGTGTGATTTTCAGGGTTTTTGTGTCTGTTTCGATCGACAAAGCCCGTGTCGATCGACACAGCTGCAAACGTCTTTCGTATTGATAGAAAGAGACCTTGTCGATCGACACAGAGGCTGATTTTCTGCTATTCTTTTCTCAGGTTGTATGAATACGAGAGCTCAGGGCAAACCACTCGAAGCTTTTGATCCAAAAATCGAGGCCACAGTCTAGAAGTGGAAAAATACGGAAAAGGAAAGAACAACCAACCACATGGATCCACCACCACACCGAACCGAAGACGACTTCTCAGACAAGCCACCATTGGAGGAGCCAAACACACAACTTACTCAAGGGAATGCCTTGCTTCTAGTCCAGGAATTCAATCGCATGAAGGACATCATCAAGCAATTGGTGGCTGAAAGAGAAGCAGACAGACTTAAAGCTATGAGAAGGGAAAGAGAAAGAGAAAAGCGCTGCTAGGAGGACTCTGATGATGAGGATCCAAATGCCATGGCAATGAGGTACAGACCGCAATCCGGTAATGAGGGATTGGTTATTGGTATCAATGCCAATAACTTTGAACTCAAAACTGGCTTGATTCAGATGGTTCAACATAACCAATTTGGTGGACCAGCAGTGGAGGATCCCTACACTCACATTCGCATGATCGTGGAGGTATGTGAGACAGTTAAACAAAACGGAGTGACCGAGGATGTTATTCATCTACGCCTGTTCCCTTTTTCACTTCGAGATCAAGCTAGATCGTGGTTTACATCTCTTGATTGCAACAGCATCCACACTTGGGCTGATCTCCGAGCAGAGATCCTTGTCGCGTTCTTCCCTCCATCAGTCATCATCCAAAAGAAGATGGAGATCTTGCAGTTCCATCAGAAGATGGACAAGTCCTTGTTTGAGGAATGGAGTAGATGGAATGAGCTATTGAGGAGTTGCCCAGGCCATGGAGTTGATACCAAGGAGCAGGCCCACATCTTCTATAGAGGGATGAATGAGAGAACCCAAGAGTCCATTGACAATGCCACGAGAGGTTCTCTGAAGAGAAAATCACCTGAAAAAGCCCTCAAGCTGTTTAAGAAGATGGTGTTGCATACTCAACAATGGTCCAATCCAAGGAGACCGCAAGTCCGGGCAGTGGAAAAGAAGGAACATGCCACCCTGAAGAAGGAGATCAAGAAGCTCAATGGGGAGATGGAGAAACTGACATCTAATGCTGCTTGTGTTTTTGTTGCATAGGTTGACCCCGTAGCTGATGTGAACTATATGAACCGAGGCAGTTATCAAAACCAATACTGGTAAGGGGGATATCAGTATTACCACCTGAGAGCTCATCCCAGATTTTCCTATGCCCAACCAGAAGGTGCCGAACACCTTCCACCAGACTTTGATGTTCAAAATGGTGAAATTGTGGAGAAGAAGAAGGAAAGCCTCGACGAGGTGTTGCAAAAATTTATCAAGGCTTCCGACTACCGTGTGGGCAAGATTGAACAAGAGGAGAAAGGGGTCAACAACAAGGTGGAGCTGCTCGAGAAGCATGTGCAAATCATCGAGACCCAATTTAGTCAAATTTCCACATCAATTGGGGTGCAACACAAGCCGGGAAAGATGCCAAGCAACACCGAAATCAATCCCAAGAATCAAAAGGACTGCAAGACCATAAAACTGAGATCCAGAACAAGCTACACAGGTCTGAGCATGCCCCAAAACAAGTTTGGGGAAGAAGAGGAGCAGGCGCTGGAATGCCCTCTGTTTTTGATCGACACCCCTGGTGTCGATCGACACAGAGGATAGAAGGATGTCGAGATGTCGAGCAACATAAAGATTTTGACCGACAGGACTTCTGCGGGCATGTCGACCAACATGCCCCCTATTGATCGACATGGAGGACAAGACGGCATACCTGCTGCCCAGTCGACACAGAGGCTTCCCCAGCATAAAAAATCAAGTTCCGAAGCTGTCAGACCACCTCCAATGCTCTTCCCTCAATGTTTTGCCAAGCAGAGGGAGGATTCCTAGTTCTCTCAGTTTGTTGAGAACTTGAAGAAGGTAAGCATTAATTTGCTACTAATCGAAGCTTTGAGTGAAATTCTAGGTTACATGAAGTATCTCTTCAAGTTGATGAGCGAGAAGAAACATTTTGTGGAGCACTCAACAGTCAGATTTCATGAGCAGTGCAACATGATCCTATAGAAGAAACTTCCAGCAAAGAGAAGTGATCCAGGATGCTTCTCAATTCCAGTTGAGATTGGCGGGATCGCATTCCTAAAGGTGCTGTGCGATACAGGAGCTAGCATCAATATGATGCCCTTTTCTATCTTCCAGCGCCTCAAGATTGGAGATTTGAGGCCGACCACCATCACACTGCAAATGGCAGACCGCTTTGTGTCTTGCCCGAAATGTATACTTGAAGATGTATTTATTCGTGTAGGTCATCTTATTTTTCCTGCAGATTTCGTGGTCTTGGACATGAATGAAGATGGCAACACACCCCTCATCTTGGGAAGGGAATTCTTGGATACTAGTGCCGCATTGATTGATTGTCGTGGTGGGGTGATCACTCTTCGAGCAAATGAAGAGAATATTACTTTCAAACTCTGATGATAGAGAGGCTGATCTACATGAAGGAGAGACCTAGATTTTGACTTACATGTGTGTTGATCGACAAGGTGCATGTCTATCGACACAGAGGCCGAAGAAGAAAAAGACGCCTGTTTTGGCAATTTTTGATATTTTAGCCCAATACCTAGATTATATATTTTTCACCCCTTAATAAATAGGGAACTCATTATGCACGAAATTGTTCCAATTTTTGCTCTTAGAATTATTCATCATTGGAGTTTTACAAGATTCCTATTGTATTTGTAAGGTAATAATATGTTTTCTTTATTCTCAGTCATGATTTGTGGCTAGAAACCCTAGCAGGTTCTAGGGCTTTTGATATTCTTTTCTGATGCATGTTTGAATGAAATCAACTCAATAGCATGGTTTAATTTCATGAGATTAATTAATTGAATCAAGATTTAAAGAAGGATCGAGAGATGAATTTGAATCTATGTTTATAGTTATCAATTGAAGACCGAGAGGTGAAAATTGGTAATAGGAAGAGGAAATTAAATATACTTATTTTCTGTCTCAAAAGGAAGAATCATGTGTAGGACTTAATTAGATAATTATTAAGATTGACTAAGTTTGTATTCTTGAGACCGAGAGGAGATTGTCACAACTTTGTAATCTAGGGTTTAATTGCCTGACCAAGGAGTTTAATCCATCAAAATCTGATTTATCCCCATTGCTAAGTTGGGAATTTGCATGCTAATAATTAGAATATCTGCCCTTTGATCTATATCTTTACATAATTGTTTTCAAAACCTTTAAATTCTTGCATTGTTATCTTTCAATTTCCAAAACCAAATCTATTTTTCATTTTCCTCAAACTTCTATGTTCTAAAAGCTATAGCTAGTAATCGTGATATTTTGTTGCACAATCTCTGTGGGATTGACCACCTTCGGGTGTAAAAATTTATTTGCTCGCTGTTTCTACAGTTTATCAGTTGACGCTAACTTTGATGTATATGTCTAGCCGGATGATCTGTCAGCTTGGAAAGGCTTCTGAGGCCTTCTCTTGAATTCTCTATTTGCGAAAAAGATAGCATCTTCTTTGGGATGAGTGCTGACATTCCGCACAACTCTGCGTACATAAGCTTGAATACACAAAAAAACAAGGTGCAAGGAAAAAAGATTTGGTCCTAAGTGACTCAACTCAACCATGGTCTGTAAGAACTTGGCTCTGATGCCCCTTGTTGGTCCCGATACCAGAGTATGCAATATGCAGCGAAAGAAAAATATGAATTGCACTTGTTCTCCTAAACTGACTGTAACTTAGTTAAAGGTATTGAGAAGTCGTTAAGCTTAGGGCTGACGTTATTAAGTAAGTTTCAAAGAATATACACTTCAATACTCAGACTAGTATTGAAGGTTTGAAAGTCAGTTTTGCGAAACTAAATAAAGATAGAAACTTAAATGAAAGCAGTAAAGAACACAAGATATTTTATAGTGGTTCGGATCTAAAAATCATATATTCCACTCTTCTGACGATTGGTTTGGATAATCACTAAGTAAATACAAGCCTCCTTAGAATCTATACAAAGCCCGTCGGCAATCCGTCCTTCGCCCTACTGTGGTCACTCGCCTAGGAACTCAAGGTATGGGCTCTTATACTGACTTCCCATAGTCAGTATATAGCCAGCCCTCATAATGACTTCCCTTAGTCTGTATGGTGAACCCTCAAACTGACTTCTCTTAGTCAATATGGAAAATTCTCATACTGACTTCTCTTAGTCAGTATGGAAAGCCCTCACACTGACATCTCTTAGTCAGTAAGGAAAACCCTATACTGAGTACCCAAACTCAGTCTAGATCAAGGCCATACTTGGTGAAAAACAAGTTTCAAGCACATACACTTCTTCGATTCTCGAGCATTTCCTATGTTCTATCTTTAGCCACTAAGTTCTATTTCAACTCGATTGATCCTATACCAGGATTACAGTTTTAGAACTCTAGAAATTGAAAAACTGACTAAGATGGATTTTACAACCTTTGATCCACCAAAACATAAAAAGTAAGGAATGATTTTTCTAACAAAAATCCTAACACTACTTAAATAGGCAAATAATTTACTTTGATTATTTACTCATACGTCCACTTTTATAACACTGGTCATAAACCTAATAATTAAATTGCACCCTCTAATATGATTGCCACTCTATTAATAATTCCAATATGTTATCTTATTTTACAACCTTAGTCATCTTAAAATTTCTCAAAATTGTACCCTCACATAGTTGACACACGGAATAGCTTTGAAAAAACTCTAACTTTTGAGTCGTGATATTTGTGGAATTTCGGCAAGCTCATGAGTAAGGTGTTAGGTTCTAGAATCTGTTGAAGTCCTCAACTAATTATAGGCAGAGGAGTGAGATTCAAATCTTGGAGCCATTAGACACATCGGATTTTCGACCAATCTGATGCTCTCTCACTCTGCACGAGTAGGTAGCCTTTTTAAAAAGGTGCAACACCTTTTCCCACTTTTCCGCTCTTTTTCAGACTGCGACATTGACTGTTCACCTTTTGTCCGAACGAGAGTATGTCAGTCTGAGGAATCTTGGACTAACCAGTCCAGGGTATCAATACTGAAGTCTTGGGCTTGCAGACTTTAAGGATTGAAGATTCCTTAAAGTCTGTACTTGTCAGTATCATTCCTCAGATATATTCTCTTTGTCTCTATGCGTCGGGACTGGAACTAGGATTCCATGCTGAAGTCATCATGCTGGCAAGTCCATGTCCATGCTAGCTGACGCCATCATTCAGTATAAGCTTGGTCCCCAGACTAGTAAGCTTGGTATCCTGGACTGGTGAGTTCTAGATTGGTCAGTTCCACTTATAATTTCAAACTCGTCAGTTTCTCTCAAGACCCAAACTGGTCAATTCCATACTGAGCTCCAATATGTTTAAGTCTTCTTGCGCATCCGACTGATTCTTCAGTCTATCTTTGATTCAGCTCCAGCTTACAACTCAATAAGTAAGACATTACATGATTTTATATTTTAAGACCAAACTAGAACTTAATCTAGAGACTTGCTAAAATAGCTTTTACACTTTAACCCACCAAAACAAAATAAGATAAGGAAGTTTCTAATAAATTTCCTAACACATTATAAGTTCAAGTAATGTTTGGAATATTTGGAGTGTGATCCAAATCAATATATTTTATTTAAAAGTACGATTCACATTCGATTCTTTTTATAATTATTTAATTTTAAGACTTAATTGTAATATAATATTTATTCACTAAAAAATAAAATAATAATTTTATAGTGGAATAAAGTATTATCAAACATGATAATTGCAGGATAGCACGAATAGCAGAATTGAACAAAAATATTAACATTCAAATATTTTGCATTTATCTGTCCGACATTTATATTTTCCGAAATAACCGAAATTTAAAATCCATCGAATCAATAAGGATAATTGTTCAAATATATTATATATTATTGTGATTTTCTTAAATATATTATAATCTATGTATACTATTATAATATATATATTAAATTATTAATTTTGTTTCAAAATTATGACATTAGCAAAAATCTAATTAAACCATGCTTTGCATTCCGACATATAGTTATGTACATATCGAATGTCGTCTCGCTAGTCCCACAAATTTTCCGGCTTCGATTTTTGTTCCTATGATAAATTCAAAACAAACTGATACTTTTAACACATATTTTAATAATACGTATAATTAATAATATATTCATAAAAATCACGATTATTATAACATATTTCAACATTTACCTATTAACATCTTAATTTCATTTGCTACATGAAATTTGTGTTGGAAGCAAAAGACACTCAATTATTGTCCCCTTTTTCATGTTTGGGTAATATATATATATATATATAAATATAAAATGGATTTCAGTCTAGGTGTTGAGTCATAATTTTTTATTTGGGCACGTTGGACCCATATGTTGTCATTCAATCTTAGAGGAATGTCATAAATAGCTTTCCACCACTAAGTTTTGTCTAAAAATTGTATGGTTTTAGCATGTGAAAGTGTGACATTTATAGAGTTATGAAATCTTGATGTACTATATTCACCAAAAAGGACAAATTCTTGGTAGATTTTTGCATCATCCTTTGTACCAATCATAATAGGGTTTGCCTCAAACCTCAAAAAAAATTTGTGTTTCATTTCTTGATTGAATGTAAAAGGAATCAATTTTTGTACCCCCACTAACAAAAAAGTTGAAAGCTCAAATTCACAAATAAAATCTTTACAATTTGCTTTACACTATTAGCTAGGTTTTTTTTTTTTTAAACTCAGAAATAGTTTAAGAACATTTGTTATGTTTGTTGGATCGAGTTCGATCTTTTCTCAAATTATTGTTCGGGATAATTTCATTATTTCTCAAATCATTTAATTTCATGGCCAAATCAGTGTGAATGTAATCTTGATGCATGGAGAGTTTTTCTCTGCGAAGATTTCTTTGATTGATAGTTTGGATAATGTTGAAAATGTATGGCATTATTGTGGAGGTTTGAAAACATTTCTACACTCCAACTCATTTATACCTCAAGATGTAATATGTATGAACCATAAGTAATGAATTAAATTATTTATTATTTATTCGGGTCTCCGTTGATAAAAGATCATTCGTACTCATTTATTAAATAAATCTAACTTGAACTTTATAATATTTAACTTGTAAGCTTATAAGTATGTTCGTTAGCTAAATTCAATAAGGGATATAAAATTATTAATTTTATAAAAATAATATTTTCATAATCTAAAAGTAACAAGTATGATAATTTTATAGTTATCAAAAAAATAATTTTTATTAGTTTTTTAATAAATTTAATTTTTTATTAAAAATCATAAAACTACAAAGGGGCAATACCCTTAAAAAGAATTTTGGAAATAAATAATTTTTATTCTAAAAAATCACAAAAATTATAAAGCGGGAAAACCCTTAAAAAGAATTTGGGCCTATGAAAAAAAGGCTCATCTTAAAATGAATTTCATATACTAAGACTTGGATCACGTATTATTGGAAATAAAATACTACATAAAAGAAATCATTCAAAATCCAAATAAATATCTGATCAGGGTCTCCTCCAATAAACGACAGCCCACATGCGCATCCTTTACCAAAAGATATGCATTTTGTTTCCATCTCAACCATTAACTCCAATGGTTTGTAATTTTGATGAAAATAGTGGTGGCATTTTTCTAAATATTATTCAATGTATTATAAATGTTCCCACATTTACTGTGAATAAAAGTTAACGTGTTCATTGATATAATAATATAATTAATGAGAAATAAAATGATTATAAACTCAAATAATAAATAGGAAAAAAGAAAAAGAATTACATTGGTTTCAGTGCAATTTTTATGTCCACTTTTCAAATCTTTAGTAATAATTTTATTGTGGTGGAGAAAATAAAAGTATGTGACAAATACATGATGAGACATAAGGGTAATTATAGAGAGAGATTCTATTAAGAATTAGTATTGCACCCACGCGATGAGTGAAAAGTTTAATTATTTGTATTAAAGTAATATTGTTTCAACATTTAATTTAAAACACACTATATAATTTTTTTAATACGTAAAACATAATGTTATATGATAATATATATACCATACATTAATATAAGTTTATATAGTATATATTAAGGTTACGCCCTAGCGGCACAATCCACCGGCTTAGCCCAAGGAGTCCGCCAAACAGCTTTTTGTCCAATCAAGCCCAATTCATTCTTTGATTATCGAGATCGAACAAATAATTGACGATTTGTTGTGGAAAGACGGAGAGGTCGAGTATTTTGATAGGATTAGTTTAGGCCAAATATGATATAGTGGGTTATCTCCTTATGCCAATTAAAGGAGACCCTATCTTATTTTCAAGGAAATTATTCTTTTTGCACAATCAAGCTGACACATTGTTCAAATAATCACTCCAACCCAACTCGAATCCAAGTGGGTAGTTTACTTTAAGATGAACAGATCAAGACGGAGTCCATGCTAAGGGCAACGCGAGACACCACACAGACTATAATTGAGAGAGAAAGACAACTTTAGCGAAGGGTTAATCTACTCGAGGCAATCATTGGGGTTCAACACCCGAGATGATTGTCACGTGCAATAGAGATGTAGACACACAATTTACTGCTAATATTGTTGAGACCAGATCCGTACACAGTTGATATGTGTGTGAAATGACCAATTTATCGATGCATTTTTGTTCTTGTTTGTGTTTATTTCACCTACGTATCATATGTTTTTGTTTGTTTTTGTGTTTTGTCATAATGACATTATGTAGGTAAGCAAATGAGCATAAATCTTCAAATTTTGCCAACTTTTGGTGGAATTTTGACCCATATCTTGCACAAGCTAAGGAAATCTTGACCCAGATAGAGTGAGAAGAGCAGCAGGTGTGAAACAGAGCAAAATCTCGACCCAGACCTGTTTGAGTTCGGTTGAGATTTGCCTCTGTAAGGTAGATATCGACCAAACCCTGCAGAGCTCGGCCGAGATCTGCTCTATAGAGGCAAATCTCGGTAGAGATTTTTCAGTCCTGAGCGAGATCCTGCAAAAAAAATTTGGTGGTTTTTGAGTTCTGGTGAATCCCGGCAAGATGGATCGGTCCCGGGCGGGATCTCGGTCTTTCCACTTAATATAAAAAGGGGAGAAATGAATTTGGCAAGGACTTTTGGCCAATTTTAGATAGTTATTCACTTCCAAAAATTTTCCCACTATTCCCAAACATCAATTAAGGTGGATCCAGGTTCAATTCCATCAAATTGGGTGAAGATATGAATATCCAAGATTAGATCAAGGCCAAATCAACAACATTGGCAGAAATCTCTATCCTAATTGTTGTTTCCCGATCAGAGTGTTTTGTATGCAGCAGAAGTTTTAAATAAATCTTGCACGTATCTTGCTAAGGTCTCGACTTAGCAAGTGTTTATCAAATGTGTTTTAGCTCAAATATTGGTTAATCCAATTTGCAATTTATACTACAACACTTGATGTGTTGAGTTTCAAATATATGTATGTGCAGAATATAACGAAATAAGACAGTAAAGACACAAGGATTTTATAGTGGTTCGAACAACTATTCTACGTCCACTCTCTAGTCCTCCGACTGAAAATTCACTAGAAGAATGAGTACAAGGTCAGGCCTGATCTCTAACGTTGAGCAGCTCCTCTGTCTGGTTAGCGCGCACCTTCAAGCACATCGATCTCCAATCTTCAACCGGTGTCGCTCCCTAGAGTGAAGACAAACCTCCCTTCTCCTTAGACGTTGAATGCTGGGAGTTTTATAGTTCTTCCCGGAATCTACCCTTGTGTTAGCGTTGCCCGTAAGAATCACGCTTGCATGGCTATTGTGACTGCTAGATTCTTTCCAGAGTAGAAAGAATCCCAAAATAACCTTGAAGCTTAGCTTCGCAGGTCTCTAGCTTTAGAGATGAAAGCTTGCGGAAAGCTTCAGTCAAGAACTTAGCTCGGATGAGTTCGCATAATGTAGAGAGTTTATTTGATCTCTTATTGTTATCTCTGTGTGTAGAATTTTGCGAACCTTTGAATCAAATAAAGATGACACCTATTTACAGGTGAAGATTCAAACGGTTGTTTAAATCTTATTAGGTAAACTCCAAGGCATTGCTCGCCTATTTGCATTCTTCCTTTTTCTGCAATGGACAGAGACTCTTCAAGTCTCCTCGTCTCTGATTGGCATAGCATCTATTTGTAGTCATCTTTGTTAGAACGGATCTTTTGTTGTAGCTCTGAAACCTCCTTTGTGTATCATGATTGTTCTATTCTATGATTCGTCAGGTTTCTTTGTGATTTGGATCTGTCTGATTTATGACTTTGTAACTTCTCTAGATTGTTGTTCGTCGTTTGTTGGCTGTTAGCACGCGGCGGGTATCTCAGCAGTTTTAGCTAAGACCTTCGATTTCTGCTGGAGTTACTTTTTCAGCATTCTTGTAGCGTTCCTCCGCATTGCTGGCCTTTTCCTTCTTTTGCAGTCTTCAGCAATCAATCATGTATGCTGACTCCTTCGGCATCCTCGATTCTTTTTCATTCTAATTCTATTACAACTCGAGTTTGAATTCCTATACATGACATTTACAATTGACTCGATACTGAGTTGTTAGAGCTTTGATGCACCAAAACATATCAAACTATGACTATGAATCAATTACAACAGAAGGGGTTTTATAATGTCTAACAATGTTCCTAACAATTTTCCCCTTTTTTGTGCGATCAAAGCCTCAATCCTAAGCTTTAATTCTAACTGATCATGGGAAAGCTGATTACTGAGATTACAAAGGTTTTCCTATCAAGTCTATTCTCAGCATCTCAACTCCTGTAGACTCAGCATGATTCCTAAACATTCCTCCTCAAAATATCAAGGGTATTGCTCGATTGTTCAAGAAATCTTGCAATAAATGGCTTCAATATCTTTTAACAAATCAGCACATAGCACATTAACACACAGTTTCATCAAGCAATCAAGTGAAAATTTTACACACATCACAATCCACGCAATTTACTGATTATACTAACTGTGTAACTTCAGCTTATTCACTTAGATCAGCGTTGGATAATGAAATGTTGTCTTTAACCTGGGTTAGCTTCCATTAAAGATATCATGCTCAGTTGTACATGGAACACACATCCAAATCGAAATAAAAAGTATCAAGTTTTTCAACCATGAGACTCATAGAATTAAGAGAGATATTACTTCTTAGTTGTTGAGGAGTCTGAATTAGCAGCATTTCTGGCACTTGAGGAACCGGCAGTGGGCTTCTTCACATTCTTGAGTGCTTCCATCGTCATCTTCATGAAGTTATCCACGACAACTTCTCTTTTCTGTCTTCTGATTCTCTCATTCTCTTCAATTCTTCCATGTTCTTCTCTCTCCTCCTCTTCGCATTGTCTCCTTAAATCATCTTCCAGTTGTCTTCGAGCTTCAAAGCGACGAAATTTGTCTTCTTGATCCTTTCTTCTTTCAGCTTCTTCTGCTAACCTCTTCTCTTCCCCTCTTTGATTGCAGCAAAAATCCTGGTGGAGAAGGTCTTGAAGTTGTATTGTTGAGTAGCAAGCATTTCGTCTTTTGCTTCAGACATCTGGTTGGTAACCTCAGTGCACACAATCGGTACCAAATGCTCTCTTATGCTTCATCCAACCAATGTATCAATGAATTGCTGGAGGTCCCTCTGATAAGTGTTGGAGCTCAAGGGCTCAATTGCCATGATTTAGGGTGCCTCAGATAGCATTATTTGATTATTGGCAGTAGGCATAGAGATAACGGTAGCCAATCCTTGAGAGGAAGTGGATGGTTGGTCAACATGAGTTGATACGGTAGGTGCATTCTCCATTCTTTCTTCTTCAGTAGTAACAGAGGAGGGCGGCCTAAAGCTTTGCATCCTTGAAGACTTGTTGGCTGGTTGAGTAATGACTTTTTCCTTAAATTCCAACATCCTCTTCCTATCCTCTTCTCTCTTTTGAGCGGCTTGTTCTTCAGCTAATTTCTTTTTCAATTCCTCAGTTGTGGCCATCTGTCTTCTAATGGCAGGAGATTTAAAATACTGAGTGAATGGTGGAGAGTCTTCGGCAGCATATTCAGATAGTGGCAGTGAGCGATCTCCTTTGGCTGCTCTGTGAGCCTTGATCTTCTGCAGCATTGCAGCAACTTGCTTCTCCGTATACTATTGTTTGGATGTCTGATCCATCCAATCGCCAGCCCATTCCTCTTCATTCCTCCATTAGTTGAGACCCATCCTAGCCATCATAATTGCGCGGTCCTCATAATGTAGTTCATGAGTGGCATAATCGAAGAATCGACATCTCTTGAACTCTAATCTCAACCATTCTTGATTGGAAGACTCGCCTAGTAGTTCAGCAGGATACGAATTCTCGACTTCAGCGGTAGCTTGAGTTTCCATAAAGATGCAAATATCTTTTGCCCAGGAGATGAGATCATCATTCTTCTCATCTCGCACCGTGACAGGAGGACACCACTTCGCAATCCTCTTTGCTTTGTAGTTTCTATCGGGTAGTCCTTCCATGGGCACTTTTAGAGTTTCTTCTCTGAAAATAGATTCTCCATCGATGATAGCTCTTGCATCCTCCTCATCATTAGAACTAGGAATATCGCTAAAGGATATACCTGATACCTCTGGAGAGCTGGGAATCGAAATGCGTCGTTGCCAGAAGGATTCAATGGTTCTTTTGAGCACATTCATAGTATCTGCGGCAGTATTCCATCCTGGAACTGTTGATGGATCCACTTCAAATCTGCGTAGATACTGCTCATTCCGTGCTCGCACACTTGCAGTGAGCTCTGCTTGTAGTCGTGCTCGGGTCTTAACATCCAATGTGGTAGTTTCTTCCTCTTGTGCTGGCGTCTCTTCTCTAGTGGTTGCAGCATCATGTGTTCCTTCAGTTGTAGTTAGGGATGTCAAACGGGCTAGCCCATCGGGTTTCGGGTCAACCCTATTAGTTTGCGGGCTAATCAGTCCGGGTTAATCGGGCTGTCATTTTTGTCAGGCTAAAACTTCTCAACCCTAACCCTAACCCGTCGGTTTTCGGGCCAACCCGTCGGGCTAATCGGGTTAACATTTTTTTTTACATTTTTTTTGGTAAAATTTGTTTAAATGACTTTCAAAAAATAATAAATAAAAAAAATCAAGTTCAATTAAAATCAATATCCTAAAAAAATTATCAAATGAAGAATAAATATTAACAAGATTAATCAATAGTACCATATTTATGTTCTCAATCAAAAACTATAAGCAAAATTAGTTCACAAATCCCAAAAGTTCTCAAATAAACAAAGTGCACAACATAAATTTAAAAAACATTACATGATGCAATTCACTCCAGTGTGTAAGCAGACACTACATTCTAGCCAACCAACACACATATTAGTAACCTGCAGACCCTACATTCACAAATCACAACCTGTATTTCTTATATTTCTTGCTTAACATCCCTATCACTATATGTATGAAAAAGATGAGCAGACAATGGGAAGCGACGCATATGGGCACCTATGTGTATACAGAAAATAGTACTTACTTGGGGCTGCAGAGATGGGCAGCGACGCAGGGCGAGCAGCGATGCAAGACGAAGCAAAGCAGGGCGAGCAGCGACGCAAGATGAAGCGACGCAGGGTTGCGGTAGCGAATGGAGCGCCGGTCGGATAGTGGCAGTGTGATACAGAGATGGGTGAGCAACTAGCGAGGGCGGTGGGAGAATTCTGGGCAGTGAATGCAGCGCCGCAGGGGTGGGGTGCGAAGCAGGGCTGGGAGTGGGGTGCGAGTCAACAAGTCGTGCGACGTAGGGCTGGGGTGCGAGTCGATGAGTCGTGCGATACAGGGCTGGGCAGTGAATGCAGAGCGAGATGGGCGAGCGACTGAGCGAGCGAGTAGCGACGTACGTACGGTGGTAAAATTTTGAATGGGGGAGAAAATTGGAATAAAGGAATAGGATTAGGGATTTAGTATTTTAGGGATATGTTAAATTATTTAATATTTAATTTTTTTTGTTAAATTGCTGCTGGACCGGCGAGCTGGCCCGTGACCCGGCCAGTCCAGCCCGTTTAGCCCGTGACCCGATTAATCCAGCCTGTTTAGCCCGATTATTAAACGGTTCATAATTTCAACACTAACCCGGTGTTTGGCTCGGGTTATTCGGGCCAACCCGTCAATCCCGGGCTCAATTGACATCCCTAGTTGTAGTGATGATCCGCTGAACGCTTTCTGGTATAGCTACCTCTGGTTGTTGTAAACCCTTGTCTTCTTCGTTGTCCTTTAGGTCAGCATTCTCCTTTTCTGCGACCTTATCTCCTGAATCAACAATTGGGATCAGGAATGACTCTGTCACTAGATCGGTTTCTGCCATAACTGTAACAACGTGGCTTTCTCCTTACGCAGCCAGTTGTTTCTTCTCATTCTCTTTTTCAGCAACATAATTGCTTCCACATTCCATAGTATTCTGTATCAAGCTTCTTTCAGAATTTTCTTTAGCATTTACGCTTCCCCCTTGATTGTTGGCGGGCTGAATTTGCATCATGTCAGAATTCCTTTCACCTTGCATTGGAATCTGCAATCATCTTGATTCCTTTACAATTTCTTTCATCTGTTTTTCTCAAGATCAGCAGTTGATTCGACATCTGTGTTTTCAAACCTTTCATCATCGAATGTGACCTTGCCTTTCCCTTTCGTGGCTTGTGGCTTCTCAATATTTCTTCGAGTAATACGACCAGTTTGTTCTCCAGCTTGAATCTCGGCATTGCGTTCTGCGTAGCTTGCCATGACTTCTTCATAGTTAGATTCCCTCTCATCAAGAGTCATCTGCAATATGAACTTGGCAAGGTCTCTCTGTTCGCGTGACCTCTGGACCGCTTTCTGTTGTCGCCTCTTCTTCCGTGATTCCTCCTCACCGGAGAATTCAAGCCTTCGTTTTGTAGTTGTATCAGCGTTTCCTGTCGCAGTCTCCTCGATGACATCTAAAAATGGTAGAGAAGTATCTACCTCTGGCACTGTGATTTTGATGGTTGTTCCTTGAAATCTGTCGTACTTGCCCATCTTTTTGGCTTATTCGTCATCACCTGCTGGCTTCCTCCTCCTCTGCTGAGGGCTTCTTTGTGAACGCCTCTTCTTCACAATGGGTGGCTCAGGGGGTTGACCAGTTTCCTGTGATGGAATGTCGACCAAATTTTCAAGTTCAGTAAACAGGGCATCTTGTTCTGCTTTTCGCATTTCTTCTTCAAATTATTCGGCGGTAAGTGGAACAACATTAGGCATGACAGTATGTCCTTGGTGGGGATCCTCTTTGTCAGAGCATGGATCATCATGATTGTCATTGCTCTTTCTTTTCGGAATCAAAGGATCTTTAATACTCTTCAGTGGTTGTTGTTTTCTAGCTGGCGGTATGTAGTCGGAGTAAATCAAATCCTCACCTCAGTAGCGTCTTTATTCTGGTATGATTCCCACCAGAAAGTAGCTTATCTTTAATCCAAAGCCCACATCTTGGGTGAATGTGTGATCCTTCTTCACACTCTTATTCTTGTAAACACGCGCTAGCCATTTGGTGTAGATGAACTTCGCCCAATTTCCACAAATTTGATCCTCAATCACCATCATGATAGCAAACTTCTTAGCACTTAGTTCAGAAAGCAAACCAACTTTGCCTACTATCATCCTTATGACGACCTGTGCTAAGTTCTTCATTGGCTCTGCCAGTGACTTCAATGGTGTTGCTGTCTTCCATGTTTCTTTGAAGGTTTCCGTCTTCCATCTTAGCCATCTCCTTTGCATTTTGGCTTTATCATTGACTTTGTAGTTGGCTACATCTTTACCATCGTTTTGGAGTTCATACTTCTTTTCCAGAACTTCTGGGCTTACCACAATCTTGATACCCAAAACACTTGTGGTGAAGAACTTTTCATCTTTATCAACTACTGTGCGAGCAAAGAATTATGCGACTATGTGTTGTAGAAAATTTCTTGGGTTCCCCAAATAGATATCTTAGTAGGTTTTCACGGTCGAGTTTACCTATAAGAATTTCACACCAGTGCTTTCGGAATAACGGTTCGTAGAGTATCTTGTCCTTCTTGACTTGAGCAACCCTCTTTTCCTCGTTGGTGAGTTCACCAGGCTCCTTACCATGACTTATGGCAACTAGGCAATAGTATGAGATTGACTCATCAATGACCTCCGTCTTGTAGATGCCCGTGAATGTTGGTTGGAATTGTTCAGGCTCTTCGGGCATGTTGGGTCGTTCGGATGATTTTGCAGGGGGACTGGTGCGGTTGGAAGATTCCACCATTGATGTTTCTTTTGAAAACTTCAAAACGTGTAGAGTAGAAGAAATTTCAAAATCAAAAGTTATGGTAGTATTAGGGTTTAGAATTCCCAAACCAAACATCCTTTATACGATCCCAAGTAACCAGCTTTACTGTGAGCGGTTGGATCTTCTTCTTCTGATCTGGATGAATCAACGGTTGGCAGTTGGTGACGGTTCGTCTTACGTCCCACTAAGTTGGAAACTTGTGCATGGCTGACATGTCTCCTTAGTATTCCTCGCCGCCTGATCTAGAGTCTCCTTTTCAATTAATGCGGACCCTGTAGCTTCTCTGTCAAAAGATAATCCCACATTTCGAGATATTTGAAATAATTATCTCTTCCTTGTTTGCTAGTTAACATGCAAATGTGCATTTGCTGAGGGTATCATATCCAGCAATGTGAAAGGCCTAAGTTGAGAGCTTGGACTCACCATTCAATTATCTGAAATACCCCTCTTATTTAAAATGCAGTAGATCACATAGTTTGCTGAGTGCTTGGAATCGGCATTTAACTCCTTCATTCTGCTGTGATCTGTACATTCCTTAGACCTTGTTTGCTGAGAGCTTGGACTCAACATTTCCTTTAAAGGTCTTTTATTCAGTAGACGTTTATAATCTGCTGAGAGCTTGGACTCAACATTTACTCAAGTTGTATCCTTATCCATCTACAAATATCTGTTGAGAGCTTGTGTCAGCATTCTTCGAGGTTCTACTGAGAGCTTGAACTCAGTAGACAACGGAAACTCTTTCATAATTTTGTCCTTGTTGGAGCAAAGAGTCATTTTACTGAGAGCTTGGACTCAGTAAACACTTTCCGGTTTTGGTTGCTATTGCCGAATAGCAATCTACATCAATCTGCTGAGAGCTTGGACTAAGCATTCACCGGGTATCTGCTGAAAGCTTGGATTTACCAGTTCTTCTAGATTCTTTAGATTCAATGAATCCTTTAAATTCAAGGCAGTGAGAAGTCTTGTATGTAGACATCTCTTCAGCTTCCAACCTTGTTGCTTTTCTGTAGACACTTCAGCACAAGGAAGAAAATCTGAAGCCTGCAGATCTCACCATCTGCACGGATCAGTCCTCTTGTCCACATACTTCAAATCTTCTAGCTCTGAGTGTCATGTTGTCATCCATACATTTTGTATGGTGAGTATCACCGGGACCATTCACGAGCTTTGCACTTCAGATGCTAAGTAGATGATTCGTGTTGCATCTACTTCATCTGAAAGCCCTCCCATTATCTCTCTTCTTCTCCACGGTTTGAAACTTGATCTTGAAAGAAGAGATGGGAAGAAATTGAATGGGCCCCTTGGATACCTTGATTGTCTGGAACCAAGAGGGCTTTCCGATTCCTGGTGATTAAGGAATATCCATCTTCAGACCCACCTGACAAGCTTATATATCTCTAAAGATATAGCTATCATGGCCTGAGAAAATGGACCTCTTATCTCCATTCGGTTCTAATATCGAAGTATTTATCGTCCATGGTGATCCGAGAATTGAGAGAATCTTCTTAGATGTGATCTCTGTGAAGATTACGACTCTTCCTCTCAATTTGGAGACTTCCAAGTCATGTAGCGCGAACCCATTTTGAAGGTATTTTGGTGAAATGGTAAACGATGATATTTATGATTTCTTTGAGTAGGGTTTAGAAAAATGGGAATGGGCGGCAGGTGATTGATCTAGGGTTTAGAGGTTTTGGAATATGGTTTTCCTAAGCAAGACAACCTCTCTTTAAATAGATGTAGCCCTTCCTAGAGAATTATTCCCCTAATCACTTCGTCTACCTTGGGAACTGATGGTTTCGCAATGACTTTTCAGAACTGAATCGTCTTGAGCCTTGAACGAGATCTTTGGTAATCATAACAAATATCTATCATCGCTTTGTCATTGATGATGATTTTTTTCTTGATACGTCGGTTGATTATCCCGATATTAATTCCATTATTTGATCAATTCCCCAGAATTGATTCAGTAGTCCTCTTCTTCTGCTGAGAGTGGGGACTGATAAGCTCATATTTTGCCTCACTTATCACGTTGTTTTCTTATTGTTTTATTGCATTTATTTGAGTTTTTAGTTAATAATCGAGCATGAAGTGTTTATAGGGGATATTATGCTTGTCATGGTAATATTTTGCAGGTTTTAGGCCAAATTCAATGGAAACCCGTACCGAAAGCAGCAGATGTTCAAAGGAACAGTCACGACTTCTTCCACAGATGGAATCTGAGCTATTGGAGCACATGGATGGAAAGATCTTCGAGTTAACTTTCCAACGCAACTGGAATCGGGTCAATCGGAGTTCGGGAGCGAAAGTTATGGCCAAAACCGTGAGACTGCGCAGACCAGAGAACTTGTGTCGAGCGACAGGATTTCTGTCGACCGACAGGATTCCTGTCGATCGAAATTATTTGAGTCGGTCGACAGGCGCGCCGGAAAGGCAGTTTTTGGCCCAAATTGGAGATTTTTCCTTCCCAAATCATTACCTTTTGAAGATATACTTTCTCCCCCTATAAATATGACTTATTAGGCTCGAAAATAGGTCTTCTTATTCAGTTTTTCAGCACTCCTTTATTTTATTTTCAGCATTAAACACTTTAATTTCTAGTACTCTTTATTTTATTGTTGCAATTGGATTCAAGTACTTCAAGATTCCTATTGTTTTAATGATTCAAGTAAGTTTCTTTACATCTTTTGCAATGTTTGTTTCAATTATGTTAGGCTAGAACCCTTAACAGGTTCTAGGGTTTCTCCATCCTTTTTGGCATGTGTTAATTCGATTAATTCCAAACCCTAATTAATTGGTTCAAATTCTATGGTTTTGATTTTAAAATCTATTTTCAATTGAAGGATCGAGAGATGAAAATTGGATTAGGTTTATAGTTATTAATTTGAGACCGAGAGGAGATAATTAATAATAGGAAAATAGAATTTTGATACAACTGTTTTCTGTCTCAAAAAGAAGAATTAGTTGTAGGGTTTTCAAATCTGTATCTTTATTGAGATTGACTAGTTTGTGTTATTGAGGCCGAGAGGTAAAATTCACTTTCTAGTAATCTAGGTTTTAATTGCCCAACAAAGGAATTAATTCCAATTTATCAGATTTCCCACCTTAATGATTATTTTGGGTTTGGATTGATTGTTTATACATGTTGGATTGGATTGGTTGATTTCCCTAGAATCTGTGCTTTTTATTATTAAATTTTATTCCAAAAGTTATTTCAGTTTTTCAAAACAAAAACCCTATTCAAATTGGGATTTGCTCAAACAAAGAATAGATAAACTATGCCAGTACATGAGATGATTTCGTCGCACTATCCCTGTGGGTTCGACTAGCCTTCGGGTTATTATAAATTTATTTGCTGCTGTATTTTACAGTTATCAGGGACTCAGCAAAATCTTGACTTATTCTGCTGACACCAATATTGTTCATCTAGATTGCTGAGAGCTGGGACTTAGCAATCTATCAAGACATCGATATTTTCTTTCTGACCGCATAATCTTCAAGAAATTCAAGCAACTACAGAATTCCAATACTTGAGAAAACTAAGAACCGAATGAGAGCTGGGACTCATTCTTCCATAACCTCATCTAATTCCAATAGACTGAGATTGAGACAAAGCTCCTTAAATTTTGTTTTCTGCTAGAGGTTTGGTGAATATGTCTGCTAGCTGATCTTCTGTTCTGATATAGTCCACGGAGATATCCTTTTTCTCAACATGATCTCGAATGAAGTGATGTCGGATATCGATATGCTTCGTCGTAAAATGATGTACTGGATTATTCGTGATGCACATCGCACTATTGTTGTCGCAATATATAGGAACACAACCAGTGCTGACTTCATAGTCCTGAAGTTGTTGTTTAATCCACAACACTTGTGTATAGCAGCTAGCGGCAGCCACATATTCTGCTTCTGTGGTGGATGTTGCTACGGAATGTTGCTTCTTGCTAAACTAGCTTATCAGCTTGTGACCAAGGTATTGGCATGTTCCACTCGTGCTCTTTCCATCAATTCGACAGCCTCCAAAATTTGAGTCTGAATATCCTACGAGTGTGAGATCATCTGCTCTGGGATACAAAATTCCTAACGATTTTGTTCCTTTCAGATATCTGACAATCCTTTGTGCGTACTCCATGTGCGATTACTTTGGATTTGCTTGATATCTCGCGCACACTCCTACAACATAAGAAATATCTGGTCTACTGGCTATCGGGTATAGCAGAGAGCCAATTATTCCTTTATATAATATGGGATCCAAAGATTCGCCTTCTTCATCCATTGAAATTTGACAAGCAGTGCTCATTGGAATTCACAGTGTCTTCGTCTTCTCTGGATAGAATTTGCTGATGAGATCCTTGGTATACTTTTTTTGATGAATGAAAATCCCATCACTGGATTGCTGAACTTGCAGACCTAGAAAATATGACATCTTTCCCATCACACTCATCTGAAAGTTAGTCTACATTAGTCGAGCAAACTTCTCACAAAGATTTAGATTTCTTGATCCAAATATGATGTCATCCACATAGATTTGAATGAGCAAAATGTCTTCAGCATCTTTGATCTAGAATAATGTCCTGTCGATCTTCCCTTTCCTAAATCCATTCTTAAGCAGAAACTGTGATAACGTCTCATACCAAGCTATTGGGGCTTGCTTCAGACTGTGGAGAGCTTTCCTTAGTCTGTACATCTTGTTTCCACGATCAAATCATGGAGGTTGCTCCTCGTAGACTTCCTCTTTTAATCCGCCATTCAGGAATGTGCTCTTGACGTCCATCTGAAACACAGTAAAACCATGATGGGAAGCATATGCTAGGAATAACCTGATTGCTTCCAGTCGAGCTACCAGAGCAAAAGTTTCGTCGAAGCCTATTCCTTCGCACTGTGCATATCCTTTAGCAACTTATCTGGCTTTGTTGCGAACGACGAGTCCATTTTCATCTCGTTTATGCTTGAATACCCAATTTGTTCCTATCACTAATTTATGTGTCCTTGTAAACTCCAATAAAACTTATTGCATTGCGTTGATCCAATCAGCTGATTTGAGTGCGTCTGCTACTTTGGTAGGCTTCTCTTGTGATATGAAGCAGGCTAGTGTGATGCTGTGTCTGGTTCGGGTTGGATCTGCAATATCTCCTAGATTTGCTTCTGTAGGATTATCTCTAAGCAGCCATTTTGGTCTTTGTAGCTATTTTACTGGAATGTCTTGACTGCTAGTCGGTCCAATGGGTTCTTCCGAGCCTGGTACATTAACAAGCTGTAGATTTTCCAAACTATCTGCTACGCTTGTTGGACTGTCTTCTGCTGAATGACTGTCTTCTGGCATATCATATGTTGGATTCTGGTTTACTGGTGTAGTACTTCTACCTTCAGCAGTCTGCTCCTGGTTGTCTTCAGCTGAGTTGTCTTCAGTAGTTCTCTCGCTATTTCGGGAACCATCAGTTGTACCTTCATTTTGCTGAATGAATTCATCTCCTTGAGTTCCCTTTTGACGTGTAAGCTCTTTGAGAGAATTTATGGTGGCCTCAGCATTACCAGTAGCATCACAAGCCTTCCTGACTGTCGGGTGATAAGTCAAGGTCTTCAGTAGAGATGATGATTCACTCATTAACCTAGTCGGATCAATCGGTAAAACTTTGGAAATATTCGAGCCCGAAGGTCCATTGACATCATTGGTTTCATGAGTCTCATCTCTTTGATTTCTCATGATCCTGCGCACTAAAGTAGCTTCGTAAAAAATAACATTGCATGTTACTTCCACAAGTTAGGTTGTCTTGTTAAGTACTCTATATCCTTTGTGAGATGGATGTTCATATCCCTGACGAGAAAAAGTACTTAATTTTGACTTTCCATTGTTATTGATATAACATGGTGAACCAAAAGCACGAAGATGAGCCAAGGAAGGCTTACGACCATGATATATTTCATAGGGAGTTTTGTTGAAGCGAAGTAACCATCCGCTTCGGTACTGCGTGTAGCAAGCATTCATAGCAGCTTCTCCCTAATACCTATGACTCAGATCTGTATCCGCTAGCATTATTCGTACAACCTCTTTGAGGGTCCTGTTTCTTCTTTCTACCAGGTCGTTCTGCTGAGGTGTTCTTGCAGTGGACCTTTCATGTCCTATCCCAGTATCAGCGCAGAAGTCCATCAATGCTCCATTACAGAATTCTGTACCGTTGTCGGATCTTATCCTTTTCACCGTGTGCTCTTTTTCATTTTGAACTTTGATTATCAACTCCGAAAGGATAATGTTCACATCGTCCTTGTTTCTGAGTAACCTCACCCATGTGTACCTAGAATAGCCATCAATAACAACCAAGGTATATTGTTTATTACCTACAGTGGGTGGAGTCACGGGGCCGAGCAAATCCATGTGCAGCAGCTCAAGGATTCTATTTGAAGTGGCCTTTTCCGGATTAGATCTAAAGGACACTTTGACTTGTTTTCCTTGTTGACAGGCTCTGCTTATTCCTTCCTTCTTGAAAGTTTCTTGAGGTAGACCTGCAACAATGTTATTCTTGGCAATATAATTGATAGTCTTGAAGTTTAGATGCGTTAGCTTTTTGTGCCATTGCCAATTTGTCTCTTCCTTCTTGAATGCTATGAAGCATGATGTTTGCTGACCACTTTCCCAATCAGCGATGTAGAGTCCTCCTTTCTAGATTCCTCTAAGCTTTACATCTCCACTGGTCTTATTAGCAACTTCACAACCTGTATCAAAAAAAGAAACAATGTATCCATTTTCACTTAGCTGGCTGATGCTCGGTAGATTTTGCTAGAGACTATCGACGAGGGCCATGTTGATTATTCGCATTCCATTCTACTCTAGCATTTGAATTGTCACTAAATAAGACTGAAGGTCCTTGATCTTGTGAAGTTCTATGAATATCTCTTCATCTCCAGTCATGTGACCTGAGCATCCACTATCTAGGACCCATTCTTTGAGCTTTCTTGAGATTCTTCTTCCTGGACCCTGTTCCTGCAAAACAAAGAAGTTGTATTTTCGGTACCCTATCAATTACGGATCCTGCAGGTTTAGTTCTCTGGATTATTCCTTTGGGAATCCAAACTTTCGTGATTTCGATATTTCATTTGTCTTCAAATTTCACTACCCTTCCGTTCCTATTGGCATAATATCTGAAATCATCATAGAAATGTGTAGTGGTGTGTCGAGCCATCACTGTCTTCTGAAAATGGTTTGGTTTAGACTCTAGCCTCAAGTAGATGTCCTTTCTACTTGGATTGTATGCTGGCTTCCTTGCAACCTCAGTAGATTGCGTAGCCTTGTTAGGATTTGTATGTACCTTCCTAGCAGATGGAACAATATGCTGGGTTACATACCCTGACTGGCCTCTTCTCAGCAGATAAATAATTTAATCTTTGCTGAGCAGTCAGCTGAGGGATACTAGTCTTCCAACATTTCTGCTGAGCAATTGACTTAGAGTTTTCCCTTTTGTCTTTCCTAGCAGTTGCTGAATCTTCCAGTTGCTGGGATAAAAACAAATTTCTTTGTCTTACTTGATTCATCATCATATGACTTTTCTTCATCAAAACTTATTCGAGCAAAGTTCTTCGAACTTCTTTGGATACTTCAAATATCATTCAAATCTCTCGTGCTTTTTGAAAATTTACAATGACACGTATTTTGCACGGAGCTATTACTTTTCAAAACTTCATTCTCATGTTTTAAAATGCTATGTTTTTCATTCAAGGAGAAGAATTATGTTTACAATGACACGTATTTTGCACGGAGCTATTGCTTTTCAAAACTTCATTCTCATGTTTTAAAATGCTATGTTTTTCATTCAAGGAGAAGAATTATGTTTTCAACTTTGAAAGTTCGTCGTTTGCTCACCTAGATTTCTCGATCTCACTGGTCAAAATAGAAAGCTGAGATTTCAAAGAGGAATTTTCTTTTACTAAAATATCCTTTAATGCATGGATTTTTGAAAACTCTTTCAGCAAGTATTCTACAGTTATCTCATCTGATTCTGAGCAATATGAATCAACAGTGTCATGCATATTATCAGAAGTAGAGGCAGTAGATAGAATAGTATTTGTTACCTGGTTTCCTGCGGCAGCTAGAGTTAATTCTTCTGTCTCCTCTTCATTGATATCTGCCATGAACACCATGAGAACATCCTCTTCATCTTCTGATGAGTAACTTTCGTCGTCATAATCTGGGATGTCTGGTATTTCCGTTCATGTCAACAAAGCTTAAGCTACAGCTTTTGATGCTCGCCTTTCAAACAACTTTCTCAGTCTTTCCCTTTCTTCTAGATATACTCGAGGACATTCAAACTTCAGATGATCTGGGGAATTACATTCGTAGCATATTCTTGGTGCTTTCTTGACATTCTTGTTATCTGCTGGTTGACTTTGCTGGAAATCCTCCTTCTTCCCTTTGGCTTTCAATAGCAGCCTTTGCAATTTCTTCATTTGTTCTTCTTGTTCGCTAACTGAGCATTCTGTGTCTTTGAATTGAGACTCGCTGGTGGAAGGAATCTCCTTTGTTGAACTGGACTGAGCTGGTCGATCTGAGTGGAATGGCTTCTTGGTTTTCCACTTCTGTCTGTCTTTCTTCACGAAGAATGCAGCATCCTCAACTGGTTCTACAGTGGTCGCTACGGCACGAACAAATTCATTTTTGTTGATCTGCGTGATGTCCCATTCATGGGCCTTTAGTTGAGCAAATACTTCTTTTGTGCTGATTGCTGACAGATCTTTTTCCTTCTGACTGGTTACTTTGACAAACCAGTCCTCCTTTGGCAGTCTTGAGAGAATCTCTGAGTTCTTGTCGGGAAGCTCGTACGTTCTTCCCAGGTTCTTAAACTCAACTACTATGTTGTTGAATCTGGCCTCCATGTCCTGGATGGTTTCACCCGGAATCAATTGAAAAGATTCATACCTGTCTACTTATTGTTGTAGCTTGTTTCTCTTCATTTGATCCATTTCTTTACTTAGAGTACCAAAGAAATCCCACATCTCTTTGGCATTTTCGTACTCCAATGCCTCTGCCATTAGAGTAGGTGACAAGGCTCCTAAAATTAAATCCATGGCTATGTAATTTAGTTGGTCACAAGCTCGTTCTTCTTGAGTCCATTCTTCTAACGGCTTCTCCACCATTACGCATGGTTGATAAGTTAGTATTTTTACCAACTTATCTATTGGTTCTTTGACTACTTTGGTGATGTTTGAGTTGTTTTACATATTTTATTGTGCATGAATTGGCTTTTGTGCTTGTAATGTCGTGGTTGATGAATTATGCAGGTTTTTTAGTTGGAAACAGTGAAGAAATCAAAGAGGCTCGGATTCCAGACCTGCGTCGATCGACGCAGTTGCTTGAAGGAGCGATCGATGCCAAGGAGAGATGCAGACCCGCGAAAGCCAAGTCCACGTCGATCGACCAAGGATAGATGCAGACCCGTAGAAGCCAAGTCCACGTCGATCGATGCACAACCCGCGTCGATCGACACAGTTTCTTCAAGTGCATCGATCGACGTGCATTTCGCCGTCGATCGATGTGGATCCGGGAGATCAAGATTTGTTCCAGATTTGAAGATTTAGATATATCTAATCCTAGATACTACATGATACATCTATCACAGCTATATAAAGCCTTGTAAAATTCGATTTTTAGTGTGGAGAATTTAGGAGAATTTTAGAGTTGAAGATTTTAGAAGATTTCCAAGAGTTTTATGCTTTATGATTGAAGACAGGTTTTTGTGGGAAGGCATCTACACCCAGTTTTTATGCAATTCATGTTTTTCTTTATCTCTGATGATCCTATTCATGAATATGTGCAACTAAATTCCTTCTCAGATTCTAGGGTTTCGAACTATCAATGTATGCATGTTAGATTAATTGAATTAATTTCCCTTTCCCATCGTAGTTTGTGAAATTTGTGCTTATTTATGATCTTGAGTTGTTGGCCACATCTTAGGGTTAATTAGTTGAGAATTAGAGACATAACTGTAATAGTTTTCAATGGAAAGAGTTTTCACAATATAATTTAATTTCTTGTCTGAACATAAGGGAATAGATTATAGGAATAGATCCATAGATTTGGGGGAGTTAATTAATTGATCTTGAGACCGAACGGAGAAAGGTAATTGATTAATCAACTTTATGAATTGTCCAACAAAGAAGTTCATACATGTAATACTTGATAGGTAGATATTCTTGGAATCTGTACTTCTCATATCTGCTTCCACCAAGTTATTTTTATTTTCCTGTTTAAGTTTTAAATTGCGAAATTAGTTTGAAAACTAAAACCAAAATTTGAGTTTCCCTAACCAGTATTTTGAGAACTTATGTTTTAGTAATTAAGGTTTTTCGTTACTTCTTTTCCCTGGGATTCAATAATTTTATTTGCCGCTGTATTATTAGCTCTGCTAAATTGCTGGTGAAATAATTTTGCGATCACTGGTCCTGCTACGTGTTTTCCGACAGTTGTCTTTACCTTTTGGATCTTAATTGGTCCTTTTTCGATCGCTTTTCCAATCTCAGGATGTATGTTCATAAGTGTGATCATCGACCTATTTTTCCAGGTAAAGTAGGATTCTGGAGAGAACTTTGCAAGCTTCGTGTTGTGCGCCATTGTTTTGAATCTGAGCTAAACACAGAAACACAGATATGCAAGGAAAATCTAGATCTGGTCCTAAGCGACTTAGAAGCAGCTAGTCTCTAAAGACCAACCACTCTAATACCACTTGTTGGTCCCCGATCAAAGTGTTTTGTATGCAGCGGAAGTATTAAAACAATCTTGCACGTATCTTGCTAAGGTCTCATCTTAGCAAGTGTTTATCAAATGTGTTTTAGCTCAAATATTCATTAATCCAATTTGCAGTTTATACTACAACACTTGATGTGTTGAGTTTCAAATATATGTATGCACAGAATATAACGAAATAAGACAGTAAAGACACAAGGATTTTATAGTGGTTCGAACAACTGTTCTATGTCCACTCTTCAGTCCCCCAACTAAAAATTCACTAGAAGAATGAGTACAAGGTTAGGCCTGATCTCTAACGTTGAGCAGCTCCTCCGTCTGGTGAGCACACACCTTCAAGCACCTCGATCTCCAATCTTGAACCTGTGTCGCTCCGTAGAGTGAGGACAAACCTCCCTTCTCATTGGACGTCGATTGCTGGGAGTTTTATAGTTCTTCCCAGAACCTATCCTTGTGTTGACATTGCCCGTAAGAATCACGCTAGCACGACAATCATGACTGCTAGATAATTTCCACAGCAGAAAGAATCCCAAAATAACCTTGAAGCTTAGCTTCGTAGGTCTCGAGCGTGAAAGCTTGCGGAAAGCTTCAGTCAAGAACTTAGCTCGCATGAGTTCGCGTAATGTAGAGAGTGTATCTGATCCTCTCTTTTTTATCTCTGTGCGTCGAATTTCGCGAACCTTTGAATCAAATAAGGATTTCACATACTTATAGGTGAAGATTCAAATGGTTGTTTGAATCTTATCCGTTAGATTCAAAGGTATTGCTCGCCTATCTGTGTTGTTCCTTTTTCTGCAGTGGACAGAGACTCTTCAAGTCTCCTCGTCTCTGATTGGCATATCATCTTTTTGTAGCCGTCTTTGTCAGAACGGATCTTTTGGTGTAGCTCTAAAACCTCCTTTGTTTATCATGATTGTTCTATCCTCTGATTCGTCAGGTTTTCTTGTGATTTGGATCCGTCTGATTTACGACTTTGTAACTTCTCTAGATTGCTGATTGTCATTTGCTGGCTGTTAGCACGCGGCGGGTATCTCAGCAATTTGAGCTAAGACATTCAATTTCTGCTGGAGTTACTTCTTTAGCATTATTGTAGCGTTCCTCCGCATTGCTGGCCTTTTTCCTTCTTTAGCAGTCTTCAGCAATCAATCAAGTGTGCTAACTCCTTCAGCATCCTCGATTCTTTTTCTTTCTAATTCTATTACAACTCGAAAATGAATTACTATACAGGACTTTTACAATTAACTCGATACTGAGTTGCTAGAGCTTTGATGCACCAAAACATATCAAACTTTGACTATGAATCAATTACAACAGAAGGGGTTTTATAATGTCTAAAATGTTCCTAACACTAATCTTACTTTGTAATGGATTTGCTTTGTTTTTGTAATCATTTGAACAAAATTCCAGGTATGTGTAGCTAGATTCATTTGGATATTGGTTGAATGAAGCTTTGGATCAATTGATTGAATTGAGTGCATGTTTACCTTCACCTAATTAATTGCACACACTAGAACTTTTATCTTAATCAAATAGTGTAGGCATTAACCAGCTATTTGTGTGTTAGACATCGAAATTGCAGCCAATATGCAGATCTAGGTGTTGTGAATATTGTGATTGCATATAAGTTTTGAACCAATCCATGTGCGGTGATAGCTTATAGGACAAAAATCTACAATCATTGGAGTGAGATTAGATTCAATAACGTAACTGTTTGAGTGTTTAGTCTCATCAACTCCTAATTCACTGGTACTGAGGGGATTATGAAGTCTAGGGTGGATTGACCATTGTTAGGTGAATTAAAAGTTTGTTTGCAGCATTCTACTCTATCTTTGTTGGTTCATTGTGGATTTCAAACCAATATCTTATCCTTAATCATTTGTTAAATTAAATTGTTTTTTGCTTGTTCTAGCTATTGTTGAATTGAGTGTGGAGGTGATAGGAGTATAATGATGATGATGATTGATTTTATGTTTCAAGTTTCGGTTATTATTTTCTTAGTTAGATATATTATATTTATTTCCTTGTCTAGTGTAATTGCAGAACTCAACGACTAGATCAAACTTGGATATAAGTGCAATGCATAAGTAGCTAGTACTTTGGCAGGCGAATTGAGAAGAAATCAGATTGATATTTTATGCTTGCATCGCACTAGAGATTTAATTGGCTTTTGTTGATTGAAAATTTAGTGTGCATCAGCAGTTCTCCTCACCTACCTTTGTGCTATATGACGGTATTATGAATCCCGTGGACCACATAACCCCCTTTATAAGAGAAGATGTTCACGACGTCAATCGTATACACCATTAGAAGGTCCTTATATTTATATTAAATTTAATCTCAACAATATATATGTGAGATATTATATTGTTTATATTGTATAAGTATAATATTATATCATTCATCTGGTTGATCGATATGCAGTATATGCATCCATTTCACTGCATAGGTACGTCACATAAAATAAATAAAATCAACAAAATTTGAAATTTTTTTTAAAAAATTAATTATTATCTCTTAATTAATACATAATACCATAGCTTTTTTAGTTTTTCTCAAATGAGACATGAACAAAAAATTATAACACCTTTTTATATTTTCTAAAAAGAACTCAAAAATCTTGTTAGTGGGAATTATAGTATTTGCAATGCACGTCTTAGTAGTATTATTGACATGTGATCTTATTACTAATTCTCTAGGATTAAGGAAATATGTGTTGGGCAACTCCGACATTAATATAATTTTGTTGGCTTTGGCCAAATAAATTCATGCAGTTTTATTTTTGAACATTTCCCAAAAAATCTCTAATGATAAATTTATGTTGACTCTTATATCCAAGGAAAATTCATCCTTTTTTTTTCTTCGTGCAACTTGAGTTTTCTAGTACCCAACAGTATATTGCACATAGATCCTAAAACGTGTATGTACATTTCTTTCAAGTTTCAATTACTTAACCACACACAATACAATATTGTCATTGATCATGATTGATCATCTGTTGATAAATTTTGCAAAACAAACATAAAACTGTACAACTAATATTTCAGGAAGTTAGCATGAAAAGCTACTGTTACTAGACGTGTAGTTTCTTAAATCAACGACAACGACATTGATGTTATCGTAGCCACCTAGACCTATAGCCATTCGGTGAACACAACGGATGGGGCGGATGAATGACCTTCGTGCGTGCAATCGAAGAAGTAGATCTCATGATCTAGCCATCCAAACACCTCCTCACCACATGACATGCCAAATTGTTAGATATTACGTCCCACATGTCGTCACTCCTCAGTATATTAAGAACTCATCACTCTTACTCCGTTATTTTTTGTCTTCATCCTTATAAAACACTAATTCATTACCTGAATCTCAATTTGAACCAAAATAATATAGTTTACAGTAATAATAAAATAAAAAAAGCTAAACTAATTAAAGAAGCATTATTAAATTTTTTTATAGAAGATAGAGAATTGATAAAATTATAAATATGGAATCCATATATATAGTGTCAATATAACAATAGAAGATTCAAAATTTTATCATATTCTATCAAAATTTAAGGATCATGTTTACTTTTATTAGAAATTACTTCCTTAATTAATAAAATTATGATGAGATTACTCCCTTAATTAATAAAATCATGTATTTAATCTATCATTATATTTTAAAATCAACTAAATTTGGAATATTTTCTACCAAATCAATTATAATTTCCTAATTGATATTTTGAGTGGGTGATTTTAAATTGATTGGCTAAAATGATATAGATTTTTAATTCATTAAAATATTTTTTTACAATATTTAAATGTTGGGGCTAGGCCCTAGAGGTCCAGACCCACTCATCAGATCAGCAGCCCAAACGGTTATAAGCACACAAACCGCAAACCCACTCGGAGCCAGAAGAGTACAAAAGCGCCTAAGGCATGGCGTCGACAACGACCTCAAATAGTCTTTGACATCGACCACAAATAGGGATTGGTAGTGAGGAAGACGAAACCCAACCTGGAAGCCTGGCGGCACATGACCGTTGTAAACCCTAACCGAGCCCGAGAATATCAGGGTCATTCTAATATTTGCAGCGAGCATGAGCTCGCTAGCGACTAGGGTTAGATAGTATCCCTCCCCCTTATCCTGTCTATAAATAAGGGTGGAGAGTTCATTTTCGCGCATCCTTTTCCTTCTATTAAGCTGTACTAAAACTCTGCCTAGATTAGTACATAATTGCTCTCATTTTATCGCTTAAGAGCCAAGTTCATCGACTATATTATTTGTTGTTTAACATTTGTCATATTTTACCATCTAGTTGTTTCTTGTACTGTTACATATCATCTTCAACATTTTCTGTTATTATTTATCGTTCAATTTAACGGTTCTAAGAGTTCCATCTATTCCAAATAATTGAACTTCAACATTTGTTGCCCACTGTGGGGCCCTTGGAATCTATTTTCTTTCTAAATGGTAGGTAACAATGAGAAAACCAGTGATCTCCCCAAAAGGTCGGATGGTGCGATTGAACTCATCCTACTGGATGAGTTAATTCGGCAATCCCAACAAGCAACGGGGATGCAGACACCCACATCGGAAGCAGTGAATGCGACACTAACCCATTTTGCCCAAAAAATGGAAGAAAACCAGTGCCAGCTGAAGGAAATGAAAACCAGAGTCATGGAACTCTATGTGACGAATCACGAGCTATGAAAGGAAAATCACCAGCTGTACAGAGAGGTGGATACCCTCAAGAGCCGTCCGATCATTGAGGAGCCCGGTTCGACTGGACAAAAATCAACTGGCCCGAGGAGAAATCTCGTAGATGAGTTCAACGATGTGGTCATTACCAAACCCATCTTGATGGGTCAGTATCGAGCAAACTCCCTCAGACAGAAAAAGGACATGGCCGGACCATCAGTTCACTAGCAACCAGGAAAGTCGATCTGACCCGAGGAGTGATTTTGAGAAATGTTTCGTAGCTTGCATGTTCCTATTCGAGTCCTTACTGACTAGAATTCTGGGTGCCTTACCCCCGAATACCATGATTCCCCACGACAGCTACACCGATTTGCCCTTCATACCGGATATCACCAACACCGACATTCCCGCAAAGTTTTCTCCCCTATCATTTATGCTGTACGACAACACGATGGATCCCGAGGACCACATCATTGTATACAAACGTAAGATGCTAACTATGTGTAAGAGCTTTTGGTCCAGTCTCACTGGTTTGTCAACCGCCAAAGAACTCCATCTCAACTTTTTCGGAGCTGTATTACGCCTTCAAGAAGTAGTACTCTAACTGCAGACGCGTAGCCAAGCATCCTGATGCACTCAACAGTATGTGTATCAGGAAAAGTGAATTACTCAAGTCCTATGCCGGGAGATTCAATCGCGAACTCGCATCCATTCCCCATTGTTCACCCCAAACAGCGGTCTACGCATTTAAAACCAGGCTGACCAGCCTCCCATGCTATGTCATGGCCTCCGTGCTCGCCAAGGCATGGGCGAAAATTAATTAAAAAGAGGACGAACCGAATCGGATTGCTCAAATGAATGAGCAAAAGGCGGGTGAGCTCGCTGAGGCCTAGAAATGGGACCAACTGAGGCCTAAGTCCTTGATTTTGAGGTACGTGGATCGCAGGGACTATCGAAATGACCATCCCTATAGCCGAACACCCAGGGTTGGTGAAGTGGCATTAATCCCTTACAATGTGAGCATCGATCAGAACTATCTGGTAAATAACATCCTAAAGAACTTAGGGAACACAATGAAATGAACTGGAAAGATTAAATCTGACTCGAAAACATGTGATCCGAAGAAGTTTTGCGACTTCCATAACCACCACGCGCACAAGACGAAAGAATGTTAGGCACTACACCTGGAGGTCATTGAACTACTAAAGAATGAATTCCTGACAAAATACCTAACGAACAAGGGGAAGAACACTTGGACGGTAGGGAAACAGGTGAACCCACCTAAGGGTGCGGAACCTTAAAACAAGCCACCATAGGCAGAAAAAATAGTCACGTCATTACGGGTGGATCGGATATAAGTGGAATATCTTGGTCAACAACAAAGAGTGCCAAATGAGCCCTAAATTTTGGGACCCAGAATACGAGCTTCACACCAGAACACGAGGCCACCAAGATGCACCCAACCTCATCCACCCTCATCACAATGCACTCATTATATCCCTGTTAATATCTAACTATCAGGCAAAGAGACAATTAGTCGACAATGGCAGCTCAGCGAACATCCTTTTTCTACGAACTCTAAAGGAGATACAAATCCCGGCCAGCAAGATCGAGCCGATAACCATGAGGTTGTACGATTTTAATGGTGATCAACAGTAGACAGTGGGGGAAATCACCCTCCCTGTACACTACCGAGGATTAATCCTCGATGTAAAATTCCAGGTGGTCGATACAGTATCAACCCATAACGCAATCCTCGAACACCCCTGGATCCACGAGCTCAAGGTAAGTCCCTCCTCCTATCACCAAGTTCTTAAATTCCCGACTTTGTGAGTATCCAAACAATCTGGGGCGAACAGAAAGCCTCACGAGACTGCTTTAAGACAATGTGTGCCTAGCAGCACACTGAGCAAATGCCTCCAATCACTCAACCCGAGTCTTAGGAACTCAAGGAAGTTATTATAGACGAAGCGGACCCTATGTGAACAACATTCATTGGGATGGAGCTTACGCTAGACGTTCGAACCTATTTGATACATTTCCTTCGGAATAATGTTCATATATTTTCCTGGTCACACTGTGATATGAAGCCACAGATCCAACAGTAATCACCCACCGGCTGCAAGTCAACCCGAACAGCAGGACGGTCCAGTAGAGGAAACAAAAGTTCTGCGCAAAAAAGAACCTGGCCATACACGAAGAAGTCTAGAAACTCATCGATATTGGATCGGTACTGGAAGTCCATTACCCCACGTGGCTAGAAAATGTGGTGGTAGTGAAAAAAATAAGAACGACAAGAACCGTGTATGCATAGACTTTACAGATCTCCACAAGGCCTGTCCTAAGGATCCATACCCCTTGCTGCACATGATCGTCAACACCACCGCCAATCACGAACTTGTTAGCTTCATGGACACATTCTCGTGGTACAATAAAATATAAATGCACCCGATGATCAGGAAAAGACCGCATTCATAAGCAGTTAGGTATATATTGTTACAAAGTGATATCGTTTGGGCTGAAGAATGCCAGGTCAACCTACCAGTGCCTGGTCAACTCCATGTTCAAGGACAAGATTGGTAAAACCATGGGGTTCTACATTCACGATATGCTCGTCAAATCTCTAGTCCCAAGACCAAGTGAACCATCTCGAGGAGGCATTTGAAACACTCGAGAAGTACAACTTGAAGCTGAACCCCGCTAAATGTTCGTTAGGGGTCTCCTCCGGCAAGTTCCTGGTACACATAGTAACCCAGAGGGGCATTGAGGAAGAACCCAAACAAATCAAGGCCATCCAAGGTATAGAACACCCGAAAACACCCAAAGAAGTGCAAAAGCTCACCGACAGTCTCGTTGTGCTCAGTCACTTCATATCATGGTGTTTAGAGCGCACTCACTCCTTCTTCAGCACACTCAAAATGGGCAAACGCTTTGAGTGGACAAAAAAATGTGTGAAGTCACTTGAGGAACTGAAAACCTTCCTCGCCAGTCCGCCCATGCTCTCTAAACCCACTAACGGTGAAACCCTGTTACTTTACCTCTCTGTATCAGATCATGCCGTGGGAGCAGTACTAATACAAGAAGTCGAAGGAAAGCAGCACCAAGTGCACTATTCTAGCAAATCCCACTGGATGTAGACACTCGCTACACAACTCTCGAGTAACTCGCACTCATTACTGCCACCCGAAAGCTATGCCCATATTTCAAGGCACACCCATCAAAGTGATCATAGCTTACTCAATCTGAGTTGTGCTCTCGAAGCCTGACCTCTCAAGTTGACTGCTCAAATAAGCAATAGAGGTTAGAGGGTATGGTATACAGTATGAACCTAGGACTACAATCAAATTGCAAGTATTACCCGACTTCGTCGCCGACTTCTTCACCAACTTCCAGTTGAGAGCAAAAAATGAGGTTGCTGCGATGTCCCAAATCAAAATGAACTTTGGTCTCTGGTGCCTCAGGATCGACGGTGTGAGCAATATAATTGGAAATTTAGCAGGGATCGTTTTCACAAATCCTCAAGGGGAAAGTTATGAACGAACCATCCAACTCGACTTCCCAACCACAGACAATGAAGCTGAGTATGAAGCACTCATACGGGGAATGAGACTAGCCTGAGATGTAGGGGCTCACAAAAACACGCAGAAAGCGACTCTCAGATTATTGTTAACCAATTAGACGGGACTATTGCCATGAAGGAAGTTCGATTGAAATCTTACCACACATGCACTAATAGAAATACACGATGGTGAATGGGGAAATCATATCGGGGCTCGGTCCCTAGCCCACAAGATAATTATAACAGGGTTCTATTAGCTAACTCTGAAGTAAGATGCCACCAATTACGTTAAACAATGCGACAGCTGCCAACACTTCGAAGCAACATATCACCGAAATGTTGAACCACTCCATGCCTCGATCACCCCTTTGCCTTTCATCATATGGGGTATGGACGTAATCGGACCTTTCCAGAAAGGAATGGGGCAAAATGATCACATCCTCATGGTAGCAGACTATTTCACCAAATGGGTCAAAGGTGAAGTATTAGGGAAAACACAAGATTTAAAAATCACCAAGTTCATGTGGAAACATGTTCTTTGCTATTTCGAGATACCCAAGGAGATATGCACCGACAACAGATGATAATTTGCTAGTAATATGGTGCAGACCTTCTGCGACACCTACAGGATAAAGCTTACATTCTCGACACCCCAATACCCAGAGGTCAACGGGCTAATCATAAACACTATGAAAATAAGGTTGAACCCTCACGGATCAAGGTGGGTGGAAGAATTGCCAGCGGTACTGTGGTTGTACCGAACCACCCCGAGAACGACAATCAGTGCCACCCCCTTTTCTCTGGCCTATGGAGTCGTAGTAGTAGCGCCCGTAGAAATAGCAATTCACAACCTAAGAGTAGACAACAACGATGAGCAAACAAACTCCAAGTGCATCCAGGTCAAGCTGGAACTCATTGATGAAATAAGAGACATTGTCTCAACAAAAGTCTTCCAATAGCGGCGACAAATCAAAAGATTCTATAACAAGAAGCTCAAGCTACGAAGCTACCAAGTAGGCAACTTATACAACAAGATTACTAAGGTAATGGAGCTCAAGGCTTACCGAGTTGAAATGACTGTGGGAAGAGAGACATCAAACAGCTGGAATATTAAACGCTTGAAGAAGTACTATCATTAGTATACATATACGCTTACTCTACTCTCACCCTGTACTTTATTTCCATTAGATTATTCTATGAAAACCCATACTAACTTGAGCATCAGAGGGGCGATGCTCACCCTGACCCATCGCTTTATGTCCTTCAGCCTAACAGTCAAGTTGACCACTGACCAACTAGGGAGCTTGAGATAAAAAAAAAACAATTGCAATCGAGCTCCTTACATGCTGAATGCTGAGCATGCAACATATTGGTTGCAGAGAATGATAAAATCGAGCAACGCGTACAGTACAAATGCGTAAAAAACACAAAAAGCAATGTAGAATATAGCGCAATCGAATAATAACAGTAAATAAGCAGAGATAGACTCAAGACTCATCTTACATGAAACAAAGTGATAACATTAATTGAAACAAAGTAAGTGTTCGGTGACAAAAGTAAAAGATTGAAAGAAACGACATCAGGGTATTTTTACAAAACAACAAAATCTAAACAACAGAATTAATCTGGCCATCCTTGGAATTCTTTATATGTGTGTGAAATGACCAATTTATTGATGTATTTGAGTGGTTGTTTGTGTTTATTTCACCCACATATCATAGGTTTTTGGTTGTTTTTGTTGTGTTTTTGTGTTTTGTCGTGTTGATGTTGTGTAGGGAAGAAAATGAGCATAATTCACCATGCTTAGCCAAGTTTTGATGAAATTTCGACACAAATCTAGCACAAGCTAAGGAAATCTCGACCCAGATGAAGCAGAGGAGCAACAGGGTGAAAGCAGAGCCAAATCCCAGTTCGGACTCATTTGGGTTTTGCCGAGATTTACCTCTATAAGGTAGATCTCGACCGAACCCTGCAGAGCTCGATTGAGATCTACCTTCAGAGTTAAATTTTGGTTGAGCCAAATCGGTCCCGAGTGATACTGTGTATGCTATTTTGGCAGTATTTGAGTTTTGAAGGATCTTGAGTGAGACGGATCGGTCCCGGGTGAGATCTAGGTCTGTTCAATTAATATAAAAGGTGGAGAAACAAATTTAGCAAAAATTCGAAGGGTACTCACTAGAATTTCACTTCCCACTCTCTCCAAACCTCAATCAAGGTGGATCTAAGGCCAATCCAATCCAATTGGAGAAGATATAAAGATCAAGGCATAGATCAAGACCAAATCCACATCATTTGGGGAAAATCGCTTTCCTACTTTTACATTGTAATGGATTTGTGTAGTTTTTCTTCTCAATTGAGCACAATTGAAGGTATGTGCAGCTAAATCCCTTGGGATATTAGTTGAATGAAACTTTAGATCGTTTGATTTGAATTGGATGCATGCTTACTTTTACATAATTGATTGCACACATTAGAGTTTTTATCTTAATCACATCGTGTAGGCATTAACCAACTATGTGTGTGATGGGCACCGAAAGTGCAGCAAACACGCGTATCTTGGTGACATAAATAGTGCAATTGCATATAGGTATTGATCCAATCCATGTGCGGTGATAGCCTATACGCCAATAATCTACGATCCATTTGGAGTGAGGCTAGACGCAATAACGTAACTGTTTGAGTGTTTATTGTCATCAACTCCTAATTTACCGGTACTAAGGGGATTAGTATGTCTAGGGTATATTGATCATAGTTAGGTGAATTAAATGATTGTTTTCTTCATTCAATTCTATCTTGTTGATTCATTGTGGATTTCTACCAATATCCTATCTTATACCATTTGTTGAACTAGACTCGTTTGTGTTTGTTCTTACATTTGAGATTGAGTGTGGAGGTGATTATTGAGTAATGATGATGATTGTTGTGATAATTCATGTTTTTTTTATTATTTTCTTAGTTAGATGGATAGATTCATTTCATTGCCTAAGATAATTACAAAATCTCAACGACGAATCAAGCTTAGATACAAAGCAATCTAATGGGTGAACTGAGAAGAAACCAAATTGATAAACTTATTCTTGCATTCGCACTAGAGTATTGATTGGCTTTTTTTAACTAAGAATTTAGTGCGCATCACCATTGTCGGGGACTTCATTGAGTAGGTGCTAAATATTGGTGAAAATGTGTTGCTTGTAGTCAATGTGTTTGTTGAATTGTTTGTTAGATTGTTGAATTGTTATTTTTAAATTATGCGAGGTTTTGCATGGTTAAAATCTCAAAGGTTGGAAGAACGTCGGAGAAACGAAGGCTTAGAAGAAGTGGAAGCCAATATGGAGAACCGACAAAGAGCGACCTCGGAGATGATTTGGAGAGACAAGTGAAATAGATGCAAGCACATATCTATGAAAAACAAAGACCGTGGAGGACACTCTGTAGTGTATTCGAAAAGATGTCGGAAGGTGATTACCAATGGCCGGGAGAAGGAAGAGAGCACCGTACGATGAAGGTTGAAAAGGAATATAGAGAAAATGGTTTGTGGAGGAGCCAATTGGATCTAATGCAAGAACTAATAAATTTGTTGATGAGGTCAAGTAGAAAGAGTGAGGCGGTGAATGAGAGAATGTGTGAGAGCGATGATTGGATACATGAGGAGACTCCAATGCAAGCATCGACCATTGCAAAACAAATGAGTGAAACGCATCAAGAGGAGAAAGCTTCAAAGGACATAGAAATAATTTCGATGAGTAATTACAATATGATCAATGAAGGCTTGGGAGATGAGTGTGCGAGCATTGTGATTAAATCTGAGGAAAGAATGAGCGATATTGAAGAGAATAAGGCAATGAAAGATAGGAAAATGAAGAGGATGGATGAGGTCAAAGAAGAGAAAATAATGGAGTTGAAAGAAGAGGAACCAAAGAAGGAGGGTGAAGTGTTACCTCAAAGATATGAGGAGGATGGAGGCATCAATGAGTCGGTGCAAGATGTTGATTATGTAAAGAAAGGTGATAATGAGATGCCTTCACTCGAGGAAATTCAAAAAGTTCTGGTTTTTGCTCAACTTTTAGAAGAGTGTGAGGATAAGACTATATCTCTATGTGGAGAGATGGTGTTTACCCTTCTTTCTCGGTTGATAAGCAAGTTTGAACACAAGGTGGTGCCAAAGAAGAAGGTGAATGAGGTTTATGAGTTGTTAAAGAAAGGAGTTGGATTGAAGAGATTGAGTAGTTTTGATAGGGTACTTGAAAAGTCTTTAGTGATTGAGAGATGGTTAGATGGTGTGCCGGATAGCTTGCTTGTGTTGAGAGAATTCTAAGAAGTAATGAGGTCAAGTTTGGTTGGAGGAAGATTAGGAAGTAGGTTAATGAACAAGTTGCTCCCGAGTAAGTGCCGATCAAGAGAGAAATGTATATCCAAAATCCACGACAATGGATGACATGGTAAGGTCGTCAAGCTACTGACATTAATCGAAGCGCTTATTGGGATGCAACCATTTTTCTTTATTTTGTTAATTCTCGTCTAGATAGTTTTCTTAACTTTTCTTGTTCGTTTGTTGATTACTTGGTTTGACATGTGTTAGGGGAGCGTTTGGAGCATGATGAGTGATTGACTACTGTCAGCTAATTTTATACACTTAGTCTAATTGACTAAGTTTGGAGGGATGTGCTGGTTGTCGGTGTTTCGGTTTACTCTTCTATTTTCCTACTTTACCTGTATCTACCTTATTATGGATTGGATTAGATGATTTCCCTCATGTTTGGATATTACATTGGATGGATTCGATTTGGTTGTACTATATTTTTGGATATAGATGTGTTAGATTTTGAATAGTTTTTATTATCATTTATTGATTTGAGGTTCATTGATTCGAGGATTCATTATTTTGTTTTTTCAACATTTTTTATTATTGAATGATAGATGAATGGCATGTGGAATGAATGGTGGGGCCAGTGGTACATTGTTTGATTTTGATTAAGAGATGAAATGTTTGGTGGAAAGATGTTTGGATGGAGATAATTGTTTACTTGAATGCTTATATTTTTGTTGAGGATTTATTGTCAAAGTGTTTTGAAGTGAAACTTTGATAGGTGGATATGAGCTTATGTTGAAATGATTTATGCTCAAATGGTGGTGTGTTTGTGTTTAGTAGGTACAATAAGGTGACGGAGAGCGGTTTGATCGTGGTTGCCGATGGGTAACACATTCTATCGTTGCTCTTGCCATTTAGTTACTATTGTCGATTGTGTAGTTGTTGTTCTAGTTTGTTTGCATGATTGTATGATTGTGTGTTGTGTGTTGAACCCGAACTAGACTTGAGATCTACTCTTGAGGAACTAGTGAAGTTTGATTTATACTAAAACCTATGATAGGGCAGAATCATTGATATCAAAGCATGCTTAGGTTGAAAAATTGAATTGCCAAGCTTTGTGTGTGTTAATGCTTGAGTCTTGCCAAAAGCCGTGAGAATTGAGCTTTGATATTGTCATATCTTAACGATTGTGAGAGGCGAGATTGATAGTGAGAAATTTAGAACTTGCATCTGTTCTCTATCTATTAACATGAGCTTTTGACTAGAAAATGATATTAGACCATCGATTCCTAGTCCTACCTTGCACATTGGGGGTATAAGGTGATATATGTGATCATTATTTGCCTTTCATACTGTTGTTCCATGTGATTGAGCTTTATTAACGAATTTCTGTAAGATATAATTAGGAACAAGTTTGGGGGATATGTGTATGAGGGTGAATACAGATGTTGTGAGCGGGGGTATGGGAATTGGTTTATTTGGTTAATTGAATTCAATTTGTTGAGGCAAAGAAAGAAATTGAAAAGTTGAAAAGAAAAGGTGCAACTCAAGAAAAATTAGCACCAACGAAAAGAAAAAGAAAGAAAAGAAAACATGCAAGTGCATGGTGAAAAGAAAAAAAAGAGAAAGTAAGTCAAATAAGCTTCGGGATTGGTTGTTTGGAGCAAATGATTGTGGATTTTGGGAAATTGAGAAGTATAGATACTTTGGCCTAAAACCACCCACCTTTTAGACAACCACATTATAACCAAGATAAAGACCTTTTTTATTCTAGAATCTAGCTCGTTGTAGTATTGTGGTGAGATAGGATGCAAGCTTATGGAAATTGAACTTGATATCTTGTGCATGAGTGAACGGACCCTAAACACAAGATGAAGTGAATTTCATTGTTTTATCTATCTTGTTGAGAGGTTTGAGTCTCTTGCATTAACTGTTGCACAGATTTAGGTAATAATCTCATTTGATTGAAGCATTCTAAGATTGATATGATGAGCTATATGGTATTACACTAGGTGGGATGATTTCTTTACTGTGTTTTTATTAAGACAATCAAAGGTTCAAGTTTAGGGGATTATGATATGTGTGTGAAATGACCAATTTATCGATGTGTTTGAGTGCATGTTTGTGTTTATTTCACCCACATATCATGGGTTTTTGGTTGTTTTTGTTGTGTTTTCGTATCTTGTGGTGTTGATGTTGTATAGGGGAGCAAATGAGCATAATTCACCAAGTTTTGCCAAGTTTTGAAGAAATTTTGGCCCAAATCTTGTACGAAATCTCTACTCGGGTGAAGCAGAGGAGCAGCAGGGTAAAAGCAAAGCCAAATCCCGGTCCGGACTCGTTTGGGTTCGGCCGAGATTTACCTTTGTAAGGTAGATCTCGAACAAACCTTGCAGAGCTCGGTCGAGATCTGCCCTTCAGAGGCAAATTTTGGTCGAGCTAAATCGATCCCGGGCGAGACTGTGCGTGCTATTTTGACGATTTTTTAGTTTTGAAGGATCCCGGGCGAGACGGATCAGTCCCAAGCGAGATCTGGGTATGTTCACTTAATATAAAAGGTGGAGTAACGCATTTGGCAAGGACTTTTTGCAAAAATTTGACGGTTACTCTCTAAAATTTCACTTCCCACTGATACAATCCTCGCCGGGAAGGATTAGATCGCAGCCTAGAATCAACGAACAAGGAAATGCACGCTGACACGACTCGAACAGATAGACGGTAAATCCAACGCCTATGACTCGACCTTTAGAGAACCGTAGGGTAGAACGCAAATGAGCCCCTACGACTCAAAAAGCAACTCGGCTCACAACGAAGGATATAGCAAAGACGCCACAAACGGCTGCAGAATTCCGTTTGATAAGTCATTTTTTTGAATTCTAGGGCTACTAAAATTCGTGAGCTTTCAGAATAATTTAGGAGACAATCTCACAAATTGTATTAAAAATTGAAAACTGAATTATAATGAAAATATGAAGCCCTATTTATAGGAAGAAAATCAAATCTCTAAATCTAATCTAACTAGGAAAATAAATCTAAAAACCAAATCAAATCTATCAAGATATATAATAAATATATCTTGATATATTTGTAATAAAAGGAAATCAAAACATCTAGAAACTATATAAAACTCGAAATTAAATTAAAACTACTTAAAATTCAAAATTAATGCTCAAATTAATTCTCCAACTTTTAGCCCACCGGAATCTCCATCACCCACTCTCTCCAAACCTCAATCAAGGTGGATCTAAGGTCAATCCAATCCAATTGGAGAAGATATGAAGATCAAGGCATAGATCAATACCAAATCAACATCAGAGGGCCGAAGATGCAGTTGCAGAGGCCTAGCATATATATATATGGAAGTGATCATATGAGAAATATTTTTACTATGCGAATTTTAGAAATAAAAATAATCTAAATTTAAGATAAAACAAACAAATTTTAAGATAAAAATGAAAAAGAATTTAGATTAAATGACGATCTAAAATTACAATTAAGACTTTCCAAAGATCATTATAAGGCTTTCCAAAGATCATTATAAGGATAGAAAAGAAATCCAGTTTGTGAAAAATATAATTTCTAATTTACTTTTCAATTTTTTAGGAATCATCTCATGAAATGAGCGCCAGTTAAGATTTAATTTCTCTCACCTTTCAATTTAAGAAAAAATTACGCCTCCATTTTTATTGTGATTATAATTACATATTCAATTTTGTAACTACCATTTTACAGTAGATTTTATTTTATGTATCAACATAGTCGTGTAATGAACAATAACATGCATAACAATGAGTTATTATATATAGTGTAATGATGTAAACTCCACGTTCAATACCACCTCATAAAAAATCATTGTACAAAGAGGGTAAATGTTTTATTGTGATTTCTTTTTGTATGGATCAATGCTCAAATCCCAGCAAAATTGATTTGTAGTGTTCAATTTAGGATCTAGCGTTTGTTCATTGTTAATCATTGGTAGTTCATTGTTTTCATTGAAAATAATGATGATTTTTAGCCTATGTAATGATGATTTTCTTAAAAACAACAATGAAGTAATTTATATATTGTAATATAGACACGATAATTCTTATTTTGAGAAAAATGACTTTATTAATTATATTATATGTTATATGTAGTGAACTCTAACATATATCATAATGAGTTTATTATAATATATGTAATGAATTGTAAATCGAAAATGCAACTTAAATAATGAGAAAAACAACAAGTAATTTATATATTGTAATATGGACACATCAATTCTTATTTTGAGAATAAATGAGTAAATTATAATGATAATCTATGTTATATACAATGAAACTGCAAATTTTATATAATAGGTTTATTATAATATTCTAATGAACTGTAAATCCAAAATATAAACAATTATATCATATCCTTTGGAAGAAAAAGAATATGTTCTCCTCCTCTGCCCCTTTACCTCCTTACTAACATCATATACAATTCTTCTCCCAACGGCCAACGTCATCTCCGTCTCCAATGGTCTCAGCCGACACAGGAGTGATCCCCTTGACTCTCCCCCTCCCCACCTACTCCTCTGACGGCAAACCAGTCCATACAACGCATCATTCGTCCATACAAGTTGAAATATTCAAATAAAAAATAAAGGGAAGAGGGTGTATGGATATGAATATCAGAGATGACTCTAACCTGAATTTGAAAGTTGTGCATCTGAAATCAAAGGAGATTACTAACTTTGAAATGTGGTCGAAGGATGAAATTGATGTTTAAAGTCTCACCCCGAACAAAAATCAGGAGCGCGAGATAGGCAAAGATTTGGAAATCGCTGGTGATGTGGATATAGTGTGCGGTGGAGACTATTGTGGTCACTGTTTTTCAAATTTAGTTTTAAGAATTTAGGGTTGGGAGATATGGGAAAGAAGAAACGTGAATGGTGAGAGAGAAGAAGAAGAAGATATGATTATTATTTGATTTAGTATGAATCAAGGTAACTACCAAAATTAATAAATCTAACAAAAATTATCATTATATCTTCTCTCTAGAATACCCTTTCTATTAAATTAAAAAATAAATTATCTATCACATGTCATTACTATAGTCATTAGATCAAAAAAAAAAATGAACATTTGGATCATATGCCATAGCTAATTCAGAATATTTATTTAAAAAATAATACAACACTATATATATTTATATATATATATATATATATATATATATATATATAATGTTAAGTTTTACACAATTATTCGATTAACAATATCTCACGAGTCTTGGAATAGTTAGGCTATTCTTAGTTGCCACCATCTTTGATGGTCACCATATGTTAGAGCTTCTCCAACCCTGTTGCATATCCAAATGCATATTCAATATTTGACTTTTTCTGCTCCAATCAAACACCAAACCAGAACCCATTTTGAGTTTTGCACATACTCTCCCCTCCCAGAATCGCATATATGCGTTTGTACTGATACTTGCTGCATAATTTCTTTTATTTAGAATATAGTCCTTTGATTAATGAGATTTTACTTTTCTATCTTTCTATGTTTTGCTAATTTTATTTCATTAGTTTTTTTTGTATCGTAGAGCATTTTTAATACTTCAAATATTTTTCATTTTGTAAATTTATTTCTTTTATTCAATTTCTAAATTTTGATTTTTAATAAACGTTAAAACAAATGTTAGGAACTAGGAAATTGATTCACTCCTTTATTTGATGTTTTGGTATGTTAAAACTAGCCTTTTGTTTCTAATCAGTTTCTACATGTTATCCTTGTATAGGATTATTTGAGTTGTAATAAAGAAACTGGGAAGTGGAAGTTGAAGAAACTAAAAACTAGAAGGTATGAAAAACGAGAAGATAGAAATCTAGTTTCTAAACTAGAAACTAGAAAAGAGATCGAGATGTTTAAAGTCTAGTTTTAGAACTGGAAGTTGAAGAAACTAGAAACTAGAAAAGAACTAGAAGACCAATTTATGAAAACTGGATTTTCACCTGCGAAGCTACATCAAAGGCATAAAACTAGAAACTAGAAAACTAGAAGAATTCAGTTTTTCAGTTTCAAAGCTATGAAAAAGGAGAAGACGAAAGGAATTCAAGTGGAACATGAGTCTTATCCAAGATACCTTAAAGAATGCCTGTCAATAATCATGAACGAGGAATCTTCCAGTTATGGACTCCTCAAACTTGCGAACTAGCTCTGACAGAGCAGGTGAAAGTACATTGCGTAACAGCAAAATAAGAATAGAGCAGCTACAGAGCAGGCTGCTACAGCAGGAGAAGTATGGCGATGATTGGACAACATGTTATTTCTCTCTAGCGGACAGAAAATTCAAATGGTCCTCTAAACCGCCTATAAATAGCAGACCACATCTTCATAGGAGACCACCCCATCAATCCAACACTCACGAGCAAACAAGCAGAAACTTTGTTGAACTAAAAGCTCAAGCTCTCAAGTTCTTTGAAATTATCGTGTGTCTGTCAAGAACACGAGGCTTAGCTATCTAGCTCAAACTATTCATTTGGTGTTATAACTTTTCTAGTAATATACACAACAATTAGTTTTCCTTATTAGAATTGTGATTATCACAGGCAACTGCCAACCACATGACATTCTGGGAAGAATAGGAAACCTCCCATTCCAGTTTGAAGGCTGCGAGGTGTGTCCTCACTTCAAGACTGAAGAAGGAGTAGAACAAGTTTTTGTGCGAGTGCGCTAGTAGACCGACGAACATTGGCATTCGACGGGCTGGCTTAAGAGAGTGAGATCTTGTAAACTACAACTTAGTGAATTTTCGGGTTAAGTTCCGAAACATAGATGTAGGACTTAAGGATCCGAACCACCATAAATATTATGTCTCATTTAACGCTGTATTTAAGTTTTTGCAATTTAGTTTTCAAGCTGATTTGAAACATTCAATACTTTTTAAGTATTGAAGTGCATAGTTGAAAACTGGTAAATTAAAACTATCACAGACAAATCTAGCTAAATCAAGTTTTCAAAACTGAAAACTGGAAAACTAAGATCAAGTTTTCAGAGTTCAAGCTATTAAAAACTTTCGCTGCACATTCAAACACTTTGATCTTGGGACCAACAAGTGATATCAGAGCTGTCAGTTATTACAAGATGGTCGTTTTGAGTTGCTTAGGACCAGATCCATTTTCTTGCACTCATTTCTTTCGGATTTAGCTCAGGTACATCAAGAAGGTGAACATCACCAAGCTTCTCAGGTACTCTGCAGAAAAGTTCAACATGTGGAAGAAGAGGTCACTCATCATGTTGAAGAATATTCACCCAGAGATGGCTGAGGTGATAGCTAATGGACCGCTGAAGATCACAAATGTCAACTCCCAGCTTGGAGAACCGATGGTCCAGAAATCGCGGACAAACCATATGTTGAATGGACAGTTGAAGATAAGGCACGGGCACATCTTGACCCAATGGCCTACGAACTGATTTTGGCATCTCTACCTGAAGACTTGGTTGAAGAAGCCTTGGAATATGATAATGCCAAAGAAGCTTGAGATTTTCTTGGTACTCTATGCCAAGAAACTGATCAAATGAAGCTCAACAAGATGCTGATTTGCTTGGACAAATACGAATCCTTCTACATGCTTTCCAGAGAAAATATAAAATCAATGGGAGTTAAGTTCAATGCAATCATCTGAGAACTGAAAAACTTGGGGAGAGAGTAAGTTGTTGCTGATATCAATGCAATCCTCTCAAAAAAACCCAAATAGGACTAGTTTATTAAGACTACCAGTTTAAAGGAGAAGGATTTGTTCAAGATGACAACCAAATATGTATTTACCCAACTACAAGCACATGAATTGGACATCAAAATGGTCAACAAGAATGAAGTAGCTCGAACTTCCAGTTCACCAGCTTCTAATGATGAGGATGCTATCTTCTTCGTAAAGAGGGACTTCTAGAGGAGACCAAAAAAGACATACCAAACTGATAAACTGAGTGGTCGAACATCAACAACAAATGATGTTTCTTCAACATCATACTCTCACAAGAAGGAAGAGGAGACTTCAGTTGTTGAACTGGAGGAGCAGATGAGAAAACTGACCAAGCTCATTTAGAGAGCGAAGGCAAAAACTGAAAGCTCATGGGGAGATGATCAGGGATTCATTAAAAGAGCACCAAAAACATGTTTTGAGTGCAATTCTCCCAACCACATCAAAAATGATTGCCCTTTGGTTGATAAAGAGGAGAGATAAAGGTAGAGGAAATTTTTTTAAAATAGAGCTTCTAAAGCTATTGCCAAAGCTATGCTCTCCAGGACTGAAGTACTCGATAATCTCGACAACAATGATGGCTATTACACATCGGATGACGTGTTGGAGGAGGAAGCTTTATTGATCTTCATGGCTGCGGTAGGAGACAATGCTTCAGACGAGGAAATCAAAGAACTAGAAACTACAAAACTGGTAACTAGTTCTTAACTAGCTTCTAGTTCTTTTGCATGCATAGACGAGGACTCTGAATCCCTTTCCTCGAATTCAGATGATGCTTCCATCGAAGATCTCTCAAAATAATTTACCAAATTTAATACATTAAAAATGCTTTAGACAGTGAAAACACCACACTGAAATTTGAAGTTTCTACTTTGACTGAGGAGATTGAAAAATCTAGGTCACACAGTGAGGAATTGACAAAACTGAGAGAAGAACATTCCCTTTTGCTTAAAAATTTTAAAATTATTTCTGAGGAATGTGACTCTCTGAAATCTAATATTGCTAAGGAGGAAAAACTTCTTTGCTCACTTTATTCGAGCACAAGCAAAGTCGAAGAAGCTTTGAAAGTTCAAAGAGATCCCTATGACAAATCAGGGATAGGTTTTGATGAAGAAGATTAAAGCATTCATGCATCTCCTTCTGAAACTGGAATAATCAAAGATCATTAGTTAAGAGGAAATTCCAATTTTGAGGTGAAGTTGTTAGGCAAAGGGGTAGCTCAAATTGACAAAACTCCCAATTTGGCATATCAACTTAAGGACAAAAATTCAGTTCCTAAACTGAATAAACATCAACCTGAAAGGAAGACAAATTTGCCTAAGAAATCGGTGAAGCAATATGTTCAAGTTGCGAGGAAACCAGTTTCGACAACTGAATCGGCTAAGCAACATACCAACATTGCGAGGAAGCCAGTTTCACGACCAGATTATAGAAATTCGAGATCCTTCGATCATAACTCGTATGAGAAGAAGATACATCCAAGTAGGAGGAACAACTAATTGAGTTCATCTAGATTTCATTTTCAAGGGCTAGGAAGACTACTCACCGAGGACTGGTTTTCCGAGACTCTTTCAAGAGATCGGCTCTCAAGAAGAATTTGTACAAACCCACTACTACTTATGCAATAAATCCAAATAGCATTTATTATTACAAAAGGAAGAGTAAGGTTGAAAAGAAATCAAGGTGAAAAAATTTTGGATTCCAAATGGATGGATCCCAAAGACTAATACTATAGGACCCACAGAAAATCGGGTACCCAGATTCTAATTTCATCTAAGATGCAGGTACTAGGACATAAAAAACAATTTCGGAAGAAAAGAAGAGCCTAGATTCTGGACAGTCGTTGCTCCTCGCATATGACAAGAGAAAGAGATTTGCTCACAAAACTGGTAATGGCTAGGGGACCACCAGTTGTGTTCGGTGACGACTCAAAGGGAAGAGTCATTGGAAAAGAATGCATAGAGTATAATGGAATTACAATCAAGAACGCATGCTTAGTCACCAACCTCAATTATAACGTACTAAGCATTAGCCAACTTATTGAGAATGGTTATGAGGTGACTTTTGCAGAGTCTAAGTGCCAAATCAAAGATAAAGACTCTTAAGAAAATAAACTCAAAGGCATCAGAAAGGGAGTTCTTTATGTTGTAGATTGGTAGAGTGGCCACATTGACACATGCCTTGTCGTAACCAGTTCCAAGGAAGGTAAAAACTGGCTATGGCACAAATGAGTAAGCCACCTCAACTTCAACTCGATCAGGCATCTGGAAAAGCACAAACTAGTTGAAGGTCTGCCCCAAACTGGATTCAAGAAGGATGGTATTTGCAGAGCGTGCCAGCTTGGAAAGCAAACGAAAGCTTCATTCAAGAACCGTCTAGTTACTGTGAGCACCAACAGGATTGTGGAATTGTTGCACATGGATTTGTTTAGACCAGTTAAGCTACCACGGTAAGAGGATAAAGATATACTCTTGTGGTTATTGATGACTACTCGAGATACACATGGGTGAGGTTGCTGAGAACTAATGATGAAGTCAAAATCCAGCTTCCGGAACTGATTATGAGGGTTCAAAATGACAAAAGAGTGTCTTTGAAGATAATAAGGTTTGATAACGGAGCTGAATTTTGCAACGGTCCATTGATGGATTTCTGCGCAAATATTGAAATTGGCCATGAAAGATCCACTCCAAGAACTCCTCAACAGAATTGCCTTGTTGAGAGAAGAAATAGAAAACTTAAAGATGCAGTGAGGACCATTCTCGCATAAACCAATTTAGGCGAAAGTTATTGGGAAGAAGTGTTGATGACTGCATGCTATACTCATATTAGAAGTGCCATTAACACTCATCATCACAAAACTCCCTACGAGGTCTACCACGATCGTAAGCCTTCTATAGCTCATCTATGTGCTTTTGGTTCACCATATTATGTTCACAGTAATGGAAAGTGAAAATTGAATACCTTCAGCCCCAAAGCTGATGAAGCGGTGTTCCTCGGTAATGGACACCTTTCTCACAAGGGATATTGGGTATACAATAAGACTACGAGATTTGTGGAGATAACATGTAATGTTGAATTTGATGAGTCTGTTTTAGTACGCAGGACCCTCAAAGAACTAGAGCTAGAAATTCAAGAGATCAAGGATGTCAATGAGAAATTGATTAATGATAGCGATGATACTTGTCCAGTTTCTCATATTAGATCAATGAATGAAATGTCTAGTTCACCAATTGGCTTGGCTGGATAACAACCAACCGAAGGGGCCAATGATGCTATAGAACTTGATGAGGCCTTGGATTCCATAACTCTAAATACTGGCACAAATCAAGGGGGAATTCAAAATAGAAATGCTCAACCTGGAAATTCTCAACCGGAAGAAATCATTCCAAAAGATAAAGAATTGGAAACTAACATTTCAGTTTCTATGCAGGATCCAGTTTTGGAAGATCAACCTTTAAGAGAGGAAGAACTAGTTTTAGATTCCTCACTATCTTTGGTTCCAATTTCAGGAAATGATTTTATAGGATCTTCTACTCAACCAATCGAAGTCAGCCAGCTCTAGAAGCCAAGATGGTTGAGATATCACCCAGAAGATGCAATTTTGGATAATATTGCAAATTCAGTTCGCACCCGCCAAGAAAGTGCTTTTATGTCGTGCTTTATTCTCAATAATCAGAACCGACGAAGATCTGAGATGTCTTGCTGTCAATAGATTGGATCAATGCGATGGAAGAGGAGTTAGTAGAATTTACTCGCAATAATTTGTGGTATTTGGTGGATAGACAAACATACCAATCAGTTATTGGAACCAAATAGGTGTTCAAGAACAAGTGAGATAAAACTATCACGATCGTAAGGAACAAAGCTAGATTTGTTACCAAAGGATATGAACAGTGCAAGGGTATAGATTTCGATGAGACATTTGCACCAGTTGCCAGATTGGATGTCATTCGATTATCTTTGGCTTATGCTGCAAATCATAGTTTCACAATTTTTCAGATGGATGTGAAGAGTGCATTTCTCAATGGGGAACTAAAAGAAGAAGTATATGTTGAATATCCCCCAGGCTTATAGGAAGGGAATCAAGTTTATGAACTGAGGAAATCTTTATACAGGTTGAAGCAGACACCCAAAGTGTGGTATGAGATAGTTTCCCAATTTCTTCTCAAGAATGGATTTGAGAAAAGAAAAATCGACACAACTCTATTCAAAATTAAGGACGAAACTAATATCTTGTTAGTCCAAATTTATGTTGATGATATCATTTTTGGTTTCAAGAACTTGGAACTATGCGAGAAATTTGTCAAGTTGATGCAAAGTAACTTTTATATGAGTATGAAGGGCAAGATGACATATTTCCTCAGTCTACAACTGATACAAACTGAAGGAGGAATTTCCATCGACCAAAGAAAATACACCAAGGATTTGATCAACAAATTTTGCCCAGAGAAAACTAAAGCCTTGATGATTCCTATGAGCCCCAGTTCTCATATCAACATTGATGAAGAAGGAGAACCAGTTAACACAACTAGCTGCAGAGGAATCATCGAATCATTGTTATATCTTACCACGAGCAGGACAAATATTTCATATGTTGTTGGAGTTTGTATGAGATTTCAAGTCAATCCTATGAAATCGCACATGGAAGCTACCAAGAGGATTGTGAAACACCTGAAAGGAACTGAATACTTAGATATATGGTATCCCAAAACTGACAAACTGATGTTAAATGGTCATTCAGATTTAGATTTTGGAGGTTGTAGAATAGATCGAAAGAGCACAAGTGGAACTTGCCAGTTCCTAGGCCATAAACTGAATAGCTGGTTTAGCAAAAAGCAGCATTTTGTAGCTACATCCACCACCGAAGCTGAATATGTAGCCGATGCCAGTTGTTGTGCTCAAGTGCTTTGGATCAAGCAGCAATTGATGGATTATGATGTCGAAACTGGATGTGTGCCTATATATTATGATAATAGCAGTTTTATGTGCATTACCAAAAATCCAGTTCACCATTCGAGGATAAAGCACACAGACATCCGTCATCATTTTATCCGAAATCATGTGAAGAAGAAAGATATATATTTGGACTACAAGAGAACAGATGATCAGTTGGCAGATATATTTACAAAACCTCTGGCAGAAACTAGATGCATAGAATTATGCTTAAAACTTGGTTTACTTGAGTTTGATAAAATTTCAATTGAAGAGGAGTAGATACGGATTAAACTGAGTCCTAGCTCTCAATTTTCAGTTTTTGGATTTCATACTTAACCATTTTCTATCATAAACGGTATTACTGAAGAAAGTGAAGAATTGAAATTCGAAAACTGGTTCCTAGTTTTTGTTTGGATTTCATTTAAGAAAGGTTGCAGAATTAAACCGAGTCCAAGCTCTCGGTTTAGGAACTGAAAAACTAGATTGAAAATCATTTTTTGGAGCTGTAGATGGCACATTTGAATTCAAATTATGAAATATCTCACAAGTGTCATTAAATGCAAGGCAAGCAGAGTTCAATCCAGAAGTGCCACGTGTTGAGACCCCCTCCCCCACATACGATTGTGTCAGACAATTCAACAAACGCCATCTCCCAAACATTGATCGAGCACACACGAAGCAATCTTGACCGTCCAATTTGCGATTCAGTTTCTATAAATAGGCAAAGGGTATCTCTCATTATTTCTTACTACCGCTTCGCCTCTACAACCATTCAAAATCCTCTCAAACTCAGAGAATTCAAAAGCATTTAAGTTGTCCTAGACATTTATTCCTACATTTATTTAAAACCACCTATATTAAAGATGTCTAAGAGAACATCTACGAAAAATCTCGAGCACACGACATCAACATTAGGCCAGACAAGGTCGTTCAATGTGAGAAATGACATTCCACACGCTGAACTTGTAAAATTAGCAAAAGATGAAGAATCGGCTGTAAATCTGACAATGGCACAGATGAGGGCTACTAAGATTAACAAGGAGAAGATCCTACTATAGGAAGAAGCAAAGAAATTATGCCTAGACTCTCGTCTGGTAGAGAAACGGAAAAATAAGGAACTTATCTACTATTTGACTGTATATCCTAAAAGATTCCATCCGTTTTTGGTGGCAGAGTTCTATGCCAACGCTTTGATTTCCACAGATGAAAGATCCTTCATCACCACAGTGGCCGGAAGAAGCCGAGAGAAGACAGAGAGAGGAAGCAGAGGAGAAACGAAGGGAAGCTCAGTTTCAAGCAATGATGGAGCTGACACAAAAATTCAGAGATCCTAAGCTTTCGTCCTTATCAGAACAGCTCCGTAAGTTTTGAGTTTTCGAACTATTGATCAACTAGTTTTTAGTTTTTATGTACTTGAAACATATCACATTTAATGAATTTGTAGACAAACTCTCATTGTCTCTCTCTCTCCCTTATAGCTCTAAATCATTAACTGAATTCACATTATCCTATGTGATCAGCATTTTCATGTACACTCTATTTTGATTATTATCGAGAAATATCTCTCCAATTCAGGGGGAAGATAAAAAAGAGTAGGAAGTTTAAGGAAATGGTGTTTCTATGTAGTGTCTTTGTAAAGTTTAAGGAAATAGTGTTTCTATGTAGTGTCTTTGTAAACTCAGTTCATCAGTTGTCCTTTTTCCAAGCCTTAAGAAAGATGGTTTTGACAACACCAAAAAGGGGGAAATTGTTAGGAAATAGGAAACTGGTTCACTTATTTATTTGGTGTTTTGGTGTGTCAAAACTATCTTTTTGTTTATCGTCAGTTTCAACATGTAATCCTTGTATAGGATGATTTAAGTTGTAATAGAGAAATTAGAAACTGGAAGTTGAAGAAACTAGAAAGTGGAAGCAATGAATATCGGGAAGACAAAAATCTAGTTGCTAAACTAGAAACTAGAAAAGAGATCGAGAAGTCTGAAGTCTAGTTTTACAACTAGAAGTTGAAGAAACTAGAAACTAGAAAAGAACTAGAGGACCAGTATACAGAAATTGGATTTTCACCTACGAAGCTACACAAAAGGCATAAAATAAGAAACTAGAAACTAGAAAACTAGAGGAATTTAGTTTTCCAGTTTCAAAGCTATGAAGAGCACATGGAAAGCGAGAAGACAAAAGAAATCTGAGTGGAACTCGAGTCTTATCCAAGATACCTTAAAGAATGCCTGCCAATAATCATGAATGAGGAATCTTCTACTTATGGACTCCTCGGATAGGCAAACTAGCTCTAACAGAGTTGGTGAAAGTACATTGCACAAAAGCAAAAGTAGAACAGAGCATCTGCAGAGCAGGGCGATGATTGGACAACATATTATTTGTCTCTAACGGACAAAAAATTCAAACGGTCCTTTAATCCCCCTATAAATAGCAGACCACATCTTCAGAAGAGAGCACCCCATCAGTCCAACACTCACGAGCAAACAAGCAGATATTCTGTTGAACTAAAAGCTCAAGCTCTCAATTTTTCTGAAATTATCGTGAGTCTATCAAGAACACGAGGTTTAACTTTCTAGCTAAAGTTATTCATTTAGTGTAATTACTTTTCAAGTAATATACACATCAGTTAGTTTTCCTTATTGGAATCCAGATTATCGCGGGCAACTGCCAACCACAGGACTTTCTGGGAAGAACAACAAACATCTCATTCCAGTTTGAAGGCTGCGAGGTGCGTCCTCACTTCAAGACTGCAGAAGGAGCGGAGCAAGTTTCTGGGCGAGTTCGCTAGTAGACCGACGGACATTGGCATTGACGGGCTGGCTATAGATCATGAGATCTTATAAACTGTAACTTTGTGAATTTCTGAATTAAGTTCTGAAGAGTGGACGTAGGACTTAAGGATCTGAACCACTATAAATATCTTGTCTCATTATCGCTTTATTTAAGTTTCTATTTTCAAGCTGATTTAAAACCTTCAATACTTTCTAAGTATTGAAGTGTATTAATGAAAATTGGTAACTTAAAACTGTCAGAGACAAATCTAGCTAATCAAGTTTTCGAAACTGAAAATTGAAAAACTAAGATCCAGTTTTCAGAGTGCGAACTATTAAAAACTTCCGTTGCATTTTCAAACACTCTAATCTCGGGACCAACATCAATTTTATTGAGATTGATCTTAACAAATAATTGAGATTGATTTTTAATTCTATTGTCAAGTTGTTTAGCTTATTAGCGTGTTTTAATGCAATTTTAATATTAAATTGTTTAGCTATTTAGATTTTTAATATTACAATAAATATTCAATTCATAAATAAATAATTAATCATTTTTTATATTTATTAAAGATTAATTACATCATAATAATTTATTTTATTTAAAATTAATAAATGGATGAAATTATAAATTTGATAAATTATTGGTAGTATTTGAAAATTATAAAAAAAATTTATGTTGAGAATAATTTTTTTGGGTTTGAGTTTGGTATTTTGGGTTGGAGATCAATTATTATTTAATTTGATATTTACTGTATTTTGAGTTTGAATTTGATATTTCGAATTAGAGATGGCCTAAAAAATATATATAAGACCCTAGTTATGACATTGTTGTACTGCAGCTCGACTTTGGGCACAGAATTATTCTTAAAAATAAACTGTCATTAAATTGGGTAATTACAATAGAGATTACGTATTACAAAAGAGAAATAAATTTATATTACCTGTTGCAATTTCCATTAGATTGTATTAATTTTGTATTTTTGTAAATCAAATTATAATTTTTTAGTGCAGTCGTAATTAATTTATTATAAGAACAATATTAAAATACAAATCATAAAATATCTTTTCATTATTTCAGATCATATTGAAAGAGCGATTATTTAAAAAGTTAAGTTGTATTAAATTACTTATAAAAATCTAAATTATATAAGATTATAAATTATGTTTTAAATGGAAAAAATAAATATGTTATTAAATAGTTGAATTGAAATTTGTTAAATGTAAAATAATACTACCTCCGTCCCACTCTATTAGTCCCATTTGCCTTTTTGGTTTGTCCCATCTATTAGTCTCATTTCCTAAAATGGCAAACTTTTTCACACTCATCAATAAAATACTCCCTCCGTCCCAAGTAAATTGTCCACATTTCCTTTTTCGTCTGTCCCACAATATTAGTCCACTTTCCTAAAATAGCAAATTCTCTACACTCATCAATAAAATATTCATCCCACTAACTCCCACTACCACTCACATGCATTGGTTATCGTGCCCGGTCAAATATGGACAATTTGACCGGGACGGAGGGAGTATTAATTCCACTACACTCACAAATATTGGTTCATGTGCCGAAACCATATGGGACTAATAGCGCGGGACGGAGGGAGTATTAAAATACAAAGAATGAATAATTGAAGGAATAAATGAATAATTGTGCAAGCGCATAAATGGGACCGTACCCAGTACCCACTCTCTCTTTCATCTGAAAGAAAAGATTGTTTGCCTGCTTAAAGCCAGACAACAACACTTGCCACTTGGCCCCATGCCTTCCCTTTATTTATTTATTTTTTTAATATTTCTCATATCAAACTAATCCCATCTCCCATGTACGTGACAGCCTCAATTACTTTTGTATTGTAATTACTTTAATTTGACAAACTATTTAAGATATTTTTGGATTGATTTGTCTTTTAAAATATTATGTATTTGTTAGATTCAAATGCGACTTGTTCTTAAAAGTGATATAAGTCCGGTCATTACAGTAGTTTAGCATTTATATATATATAGGGATGTATTATATGGTTAGCCTATCTCCATATATTATATGAGATCAAATCTTAGCCTTCAGATTAAGATTTCAACGATCATAATTTAAATTAAAAGTGAGAAATTTTCGGTGCATTATCTAATGTAACTTACTATATTATTGGGTATAACAGTAATTTTCACACCCATAGTTTTGTAATTATCTCAAACAAAAATCACGTCACTCAAAATTGTCTTTTTCTCTCTCATCTAAAATTTTGATAAAACTTTGAATAATCATATACTCCCTCTGTCCCGCTAGATTAGTCCATATTTCTATTTTTGTCTGTCTTACCAGATTAGTCCACTTTCCTAAAATGGAAAAAAATCTCCTCACATCAATAAAATATTAACTCCACTACACTCACAAACATTGGTTTCTGTGCCGAAAACAAACTGGACTAATCTAATGGGACGGAGGGAGTATCAAATTAAAGAGAATTTAATTATCTTTCAAACGAAATACATATTACATATGTTCGGAATAATATATTCGTCAAAAAATTAAATAATGTAATAGTCGAAACTAAATAATGTAACATAATATAAAAGATAATTTAATGATATATCTAAAAGTACTGTAACATTAATAAGGTAATAAGGAGAATTAGATAATGCAAATCGATTAACATAAATATAATGCAGCATAATATAAGAATAATGTAATGACATATTATGTTGCATTATCAATATTCATCGCGCTTTATCTAATTCTATTTATTAATGTTACAGTATTACATTATCCTTTGTATTATGTTACATTATTTAGTTTTAGTTTTTACATTATTTAGTTTTACAACGATTATCTTATTCCGAACATATGCAATAAGGATTTCGTTTGAAAGGTAATAAAATTAACTTTGATTTGTATATAATGTGTTATGAATGTTACATTATTTATGACAAATTTGTTGCATTATTTGTTTGCAATTTCAATATTATACCAATAAAATAAAGCACGATATAAAAGATAATGTAGTAGATAAATAATAAATAATGCATCAACTATCATATGAATAATGTAACATCTACATGGTTTAATTATTTCTTACCGATCAGTGATCACTACAAGAAAGTGCCCGTAAAATATCGATTATCTATCAGTCTATATATTAAAAATGAAAAAGGAAAAAAAAAGTGTATTTTATGGTACTACCCTTTAACACATTCTTCAGTGCACATAATTCTTCTTCATTTAACCCAAAATAAAAAATTAATAAATAAATAAATAAAGTGAAGATGATGGATACGCAGGGGTTGCATGAAAGCAAAATATAGATACTGTAATATATAAATAATAAATAATGCATCATCTATCAGTAAATAATGTAACATCTACATGTTAAAAATTGCAACGCGAAAACTCCATGGATTGGATAGTAGCTCATTGCACATAACTTTCTTTATTAGAATATATTTGATGTTGACTAAATTCAATCAGATTTTATGTATCAAATTGTTCATCTCCTTCCTTCATCGATCGTACATCCACAACAACCGCACCAAATGATCGCCATTCACCAGGGTATGAATCATCGCACACAATGAATTTTGCATACAGTTCATTTAGATAAGAGATAGAAAATAAGAACTCAAATGAAAAATTATCGTGAATAATACAGATTGTGAAGATTTTTTTTTATCTCTTATTGCAACTATCGGAAAAAATTACACTGAAAAAAATTTATGGGACATATATGAAAATCAACTAGTTTATGAAATATTGAAAAGAAAAAATATTATCAACCAAAAAACTACAAAAAAGCACCAAATTAAAAAAAAACACGCTGAAGAGATAATGTAATTAATAAAGAATAAATAATGTAGCAACTATCATATAAATAATGTAACATCTACATGGTAAAAAATCAGTACGATTTACTATTTCTCTCTTGGCGAGATTTTAGTTTCTCCCAACTGTCCAAACTTCCAGCAACCTGCACGCCGCCTTTCCTCCCAGCTGTGGGCGATTGCGTTGTACCTTACCATCACGATCGTCGCGGCTGTTGGAGATACGCGAGGAGAGGAGAAACTGTGTGCGCTGCCTGCGTGCTTTCACCCGCACAGCCATTACGTTCACCGACGAACCACCGTCCAACGCCGGCAAATCACCGTGAATAATATGACGTGAATGAGAAGACGCAGGGGAAGGAAAAAAAGTTACGATTGTGAAATAGAAAATCTGTTATGGAAATTAAATCACAATCTATTTTAATGGGATTCATTGAAGATATAATTTATATTCCTTACATATACTAATTACCAAAAGACCAAATGACCCTTAATAAACAAAAATAAGGAAAGATAAAATAAAATAAGATAATCTGGGAAAAAATCAGGACCACAAGATCAAAATAATTAAGGGATGAGATTTGGTCTCATATAACATATAGGAGGTGGGTAATATATGATCACATCTCTCTCTCTCTCTCTATATATATATATAGGGATGTGATCCAGTGAGAATCACTGTTACCATAAAAAATAAGAATAAATCTCGGCCGTAGATCTTGCTCAATCAACGATCCAGATCTAATAAAAAAGGGGGCATTTTTTTCCCAAAAACTTGCATTATTGGGCAATTTAGTCTTTTCGCTTTTAATTAAAATTCGTCTTTGAATTAAAACCTTCTTAATACACATATAACGTACATGCGTTATAGAGTTCACAAACTATCATTATATAGAGAAGATACTATCATTATATATTATCCCTATAATTTCACACGAATACACAAATATTACTAACATGTGTAATAATTCAAAGCAGTGGGTTTTATCAAACAAAGCAGACCTGCATTATATTGTTTATGGACTATCCTTATATACTACAAAAATCATCATTATATATCATTATATGTTGAACTTAAAAAATATGTTAATATAATTCAAAGCAGTGGGTTTCATCAAAATAAATGTGTTTTTCTTCTTTAATTAATTAAAAATAAATGTGCAAAAGCAACATAAATTGTGGCTTGCGAATAAAATTGTAATTAAATCTCAATTAAAACAAGTTACAATCACTCATTGAACCTCTTCTAAAAACATCACAAGTTGCAAGAATGAGGGTTGACAAATAAAAATACAATACAATAATAGCAATATAATCCATTGTGGAACAAACAAGGGACAAAATCTCCTCAATCATCATCAATCATCCATCTCAACATAGCTAGCTCTCAATCTTATACAGAGTTGATGTAAAGAGCTAGTTGAGGTCAAGGAAGGCTTTGGCCAAGGGATGCTTAGTCTGTGAGAGATGGTGAGCCTCCAAGATCTCAACAATCTCACATTGCCAACAAAGCACACCAAATCACCTATCATCTACATATGCTTGGTGTTGTGTTATCACACTTTGGAACAAACGAATCTGTATAGAAAAAACATGAATTAAATTTGAAACTTATAACATATAATGCAAGATTCATAACCATGTAATGCATGTATTTACACTATATAATGAATTCTCATAACGGAACAGATGCTCTATAAACTAATTATAACTGACTCACATATAATGCAACTATTACAAAAGAATAATGCAAGCCATAACATTATATAATGCAGATATAAATTTTTTTTGAAATTACGTACACTAATAATCACTCTTTCAATTATAACCTAAGTACTACAAATATATAATGCAAGATTCATAACTATATAATGCATGCATTTACACTATATAATGAATTCTCATAACGGAACAGAACCTTCATAAACTAATTATAACTGGCTCACATATAATGCAACTATTTACAAAACAATAATGCAAGCCATAACATTATATAATGCAGATATAAAACAAATTTGAAAGTATGTAACTCTTTAAGATATAACATAAGTACTACAAATATATAATGCAATTCATAACGATGTATAATGCACATCTTCAAATTAAACAATAAAGAGTGAAAACACCAAACCATAAACAGCAATCTACGAAACCTAATTCAAAAATTTGGAAACAAATCATCAATAACCCATACAATGAATCTTCGATTATATCACCGTAATCTGGAACAGAAAACAACGGATTCTATTACGTAACAGATGGAATTCATCAATTCTTACCTTTCAAAGGATCCATAACTCGCCGACGACGATGACGAACACAAACAATAACGAACGCAGAACATGACGAGCAGATTTCACATTGAGAATGAATGAAGAAAATATATAATCACAGAAGGAAAGAAGATCGCAGATCGCAAAGGAAAGAGAGATCACAAGATTTAAATTAAGATTCTAAAAAGATTTGAATTCATGTAAGTACAAAATTACCCCTCATTTTACAATAATGAAAGTCAATACATACAATAATGAATAGCGGGTGAAATTAAATCTAAGCTGTTGATTTCATGATTTGGACGGATAAGATTAGTTCTTATTTTCACATGGTAAGGCTGATTCTCATATGATCACTCCCATATATATATATATTAAAATAAAATTGGATGTTATAATTGTAAAATTATAATTGTAATAATATTTTATTAATTAAATTATTATGTTCATTTATCATGAAGTATGAATTCTCATATATAACTTCATTATATTTATTCAAAAAAATTGATTGTAGTATTATTGTATGAAAGTGATAACAATATACTATAAATTTTATTTTTTATTTTTTATTGAATATAAATATATGATTTTATTATCATTGTTTTATAGAAAATTATCCATAATATATAGCACAAATCACACTAAACTAATACTCCCTCCGTCCCAAATCAATAGGTACTTTTCATTTCGGCACATGAATTTCGGAGCTAGTGTTTAGTAGCTAATTGTGGTCGGTAATAAAAATGGCAATCGTAATTAAATTTTGTAAGACTTAAACAAGTTAATAACGATTCCCAATTTTATTAACGACCACAATTAACTACTAAACACTAGCTCCGAAATTCATTTGTCAAAATGAAAAGTACCTATTGGTTTGGGACGGAGGGAGTATTAAAAGAATACAGATTGTATTATTCATAACTTTTATATAATATATATGAATATAAATAATTATTTTGTTTAATTTATCTATCAAGTAATCCTATATTATTTTATTTTATATTCTTATATGTAATGCTAGACTATTTTGAAATCAAATAAAAGTGAAATTAATTATGATATATTGTTTCAATGAGAGAAAGAGAGGTTTAGAGAGCAAGTGTTCAAACACCTTCTGAAGAAAACTTTATTCGAATAGGTTGTAAGGATGTACTTGATGTATGGTCATTGTATTGAAACGACATAACATGCTTTATTTTTGGTAAAAAGATGCAAATAGTTTGATTGTTGATTTGAAAAATATTATTGTGATATACCCTACACTAGAATATATATGTTTCCTTTTATTGTATTGAAAATTTGAAAAGTTTGAAATGTGTGAAAATTTGAGAATATTTATTTTAACATTAAACAAATTATTTTGAAAATGTACAGTTAATGAATTGATAAGGTGCATCATAAAATAGATTGAGAGTCACGTAAAATAAATTGGAGAGAATAAAATATGAATTAAGTCGAAAGTATAAGAGTTGAAGCATAATATTTATGTTATAATAGTTAAAGACAAAACATGACTTCTTATTGAGAAATACAATTTGTGAAGTTATTTTGACTTGAAGTCTAGAACTAAGAAATATAAAATAGTATATATGATGCTACTACGACTCAGTATGAAGTATGTACTCTCTAAATATCAAATTTGATATTAATGGAGCACAAGAATCATCAACATAGTGTTATAACCTGATTTGATTGAAATTGTTAAAGAGTTGGCGATGGAGATTGAGTGTATAAACTTTTATCATATGTGAGAGTAGTAAGTCAAATTGCATGTCAATCAGTTTGAGATCCAAATATAATATGTATAAAATATGCACCAATGTATGCAGTTAAATATGATGATGTACTAAACAATCTTTATGATATATCAATTATGAAAATTCATTTTGTATTGTCATATTATTTTTTTTGTAAATAATTAAAATTCTCATGCATCGCGTAGGTGACATACTAGTATATAATTAAAAAGAGCCTCTAAGAAGAGTCACCTCTCCCGAAATTGTGGTACGACTCTGAATCGTTATTGATTTGAAATTTTAACAACTAACTTAAGCTTTACACAATATTTAAGGCCCAACACAACTACCACTAAATTGATCCCCAGCCCGAGTTAGACCATCAAGGTGTATATACAACAATAGCCATCACGATGCTCCTCTGATCGATTGTAGGAGACAATCATCATCCCTCCTACTTGCTGGACTTCACTACCTTTGTTACAACATACATAATTATGATCTTTTATACTTATCTTTCACAAGTAGAATGCTCCAACCCAGCTCCTCCATCCAAGGATCCTAAGTCTGAAGCCAATAGCATCATGGTAATGTAAGGGCTCAATAAGAGAGAGACAAATATATAAGATCCATCTTTTGGAGAAAAGAAGGGGGAGAGGAATACACTGCCAAGAGAGAGGGACAAGCAAAGCAATGGAAAATAGAAACTTGAGAGCATAGAGATAACTTTTTCATCTTTCATTCACTACTTTTTCTCTGTGTTGTGATATGTAATCTTTTTTCTCTAATAGTGAAGATTTTTCAACTCAAACCTTGTTAATTTTTCTTTTGGTCTCGAGAGCAGAAAATTGATATGCATAGTAGAAATAAGTTAATGATAAATTGCACTCACAAATTGGTTGTTACTCACCAGTTTGTGTTTCTAAAAACTAATTGTTAATGAGTTTGGTTATTAGCCAAGCTTGAGTTATATTTCATCACTTAGATGTGTTGAGTTTTTAATCCTTATGAAAATGTAAATAAAGTAGTAAATGCAAAAGAATTAATAGAGGTTCGGTCACAAAAATCCTACGCCTTCTCTTCAAACTTTAAGTCAGGATTATACTAAGCTTTAGAATACGAGGGTTCTCACGATCTATCGCAAGCTGATGAATGCCCATTTCCACCAGTCTACTTGCTCACTCGCCTAGACCATTGCTTCCTCCGCTTCGTAGACTTGGAGTGTGGGACACCACACAACTTCCTCCTCTAGGACTTGGAAACTTTAGGGTTCTTTCCGGAATCGTCAATCACTTTGGCTAGATGTTTAGTAAGAATAACAACTTTGAGAAAAGTTGTGACTGATGTGCTCTTACTTGGAGAGTAAGAACACCAAAAAATAAACTTGTGCAAGAAAACAACAAGTCTCATGTCCAAGACGACACACAATAAGCTTGGAAAAAGCCTCGAACTTTTGAAACCTTGAGTTCGCAATTTGCAAAGCTTTGTTGCTTGGTTTGAAATTAAGTTGAGGTCTAATTCGGTTGGTGTAACCTCTCTTCTACCGGCACTTCGTTTATTTATAACGAAGTGTGAGAGGTTTGAAATTGTAACCGTTTAGAGACAATCATGATGCTATCAAATCCATAGTTTCTCTCTTTTGCGAAGGGCAGGTTGCTTTCATGAAAGTTTGCACCTGCTCCAGCTTTTCTGATACGGAGTGTTGACATTGTCCTTGGTGTTAGAACGGTTCTTTTTGTTAGTCTGAGGAATCCAAACTAGTTGAACACCAAGATCTCTAGAATTTAAGTAAATTAAAGTTAAAACTATCCTAAACTTAAATAAAAACTTAAAAATCCTAATCTAACTCACACGAAAGATATAAAATTATTGGGTTACCTCCCAACAAGTTCTTGGTTTAGTGTCTCTAGCTCGATTTTACCTTTTCTTATGGCCGATCCAAGAAGAAAGTGTCCACAACATAAATTTTTGTTGCGGACTGTAGTACCTTTTCAATCTCTGGCCATTCACCTTGAATGTGGTTCCATCTTTCTTTGCTAACTCCACAACACCATTCGGAAAAGCCTCTCACAACAGTGTAGAGGCCCATCCACTTTGACTGCAATTTTCCGGGCATGAAGCGAAGGTGGGAATTGAACAGTAGCACCTTGTCATCGGAGTTGAACACTAGTGAGTGAATCCCTCCATCATGAAACCTTTTGGCCGTTGTCTTGTAGATGACATTGTTCTCATAGGCCTCATCTCGGAAATCCTCCAACTCGTTCAAAGACACGACTCTACCAGTAGCAACATGTTTTCAGTCCATGTTGAGCTCTTTCAATGCCCTCCAAGCCTTGTGTTCCATCTCTATAGGCAAGTGGCAAGATTTACCAAAAACGAGCTCGTAAGGAGTCATACCAATGGGAGTTTTGTAGGCAGTGCGATAAGCCCACAGTGCATCATCCAATTGATTGCCCAAGATTTCTTCTGCTTGATAGTCTTCTCCATGATTTGCTTGTTTTCCCGATTGGATAACTATGTCAGTCCATTTTCTTGAGGATGGTAGGGTGTAGTGACTTGATGCTTAACTCCATACCTAACAAGAATGGAAACAAGCAATCTGTTAAGAAAACGAGATCCCCCATCACTTACTCGGTGCTCTAAAGCGAGTCATCAACTTTTGTAGGAAAGTGACCACAACTCTTGAATCATTTGTGGTGGTCGGAATGGCCTCCACCCATCTCGAAACATAGTCAACTGCAAGTAGGATGCAGGAGAAGCCTCGGGAAGGTGGGAATGGTCCCATGAAATCTATCCCCCAAACATCAAATATCTCGACCTCTACCACGGGGGTTTGTGGCATCTCATCCCTCCTGGAAATGTTGTCGGTCCTCTGGCAACGATCACAACCAGTAATCCAGCTACGACAAGTCTCGTGAATAGAGGGCCAATAGAATCCACTAGCAAGTACCTTGAAAGCAGTGTGGTTGACTGAATGATGACCACCTGTAAGAGAGACATGACAAGCCTCAATGATCTACTGCCACTCGGACTGAGGGACACAACAGCGAATGATGCCATCAGCACATCTGCGCAACAAGTAGGGGTCCTCCCAATAGTAGAAGCAGACATCTCTCAAGAACTTCTTCCGAGCATAGGGGGAACTGTCTGGAGGAAGAGCACTAGTGGCAATGTAGTTTGCATAATCGGCAAACCACGGTGTCTTGGAGTCGAGCACGACTCTCAAATCTTCAATATAGCACATCTGCTCATCAGGGAAAGTCTATCAAATCCTCGAATCTTGCTCATCCGCCTCAGCTGAAGGCTCCAAACGTGATAAGTGATCAGCTATCACATTATTGTTCCCCTTTCTATCTTTGATCTCCACATCAAATTCCAGAAGTAGCAGGATCCATTGAATCAACCTCGACTTGGCATCTTTCTTGGAAAACAGATATCTAATGGCAGTGTGGTCAGTATAAACAACATTTTTTGAACCTATCATATAGGACCAAAATTTATCAAAAGCATATACAACTGTCAACATCTCCTTTTCTATGGTGGTGTAATTGCACTGTGCCGGATTCATACTCTTACTGGCGTAGTGAATCACATGGAACAACTTCCCCTTCAATTGGCCTAGGGCTGCTCCCACTGCATAGTCACTGGTATCACACATCAACACAAAAGGCTCGCTCCAATCTGGAGAAGTCAGAACAAGTGCGGTGACCAGGGCCTTCTTCAACTTCTCGAAAGTCTGCAAACAATCAGAATAAAAAAAACAAAAGATACATCTTTCTCCAATAGATTGCACAAGGGGCTGAAAACTTTAGAGAAGTCCTTGATGAATCTTCTGTAGAACCCGACATGGCCGAGAAAACTCCTCACTCCTTTGACACTGGTCGGCGGTGGCATCTTTTCAATTGCATCAACTTTGGCTCGATCTACCTCCAATCCATCAGCCGACACTCGGTGTCCTAGTACAATCCCCTCATGCACCATAAAGTGACACTTCTCCCAATTCAAGTAGAGATTGGTCTCTGAACTCCTCTACATAACGGTAGCTAGATTCTGCAAGCAAGTGTCAAATGAACTACCAAAAATAGAAAAGTCATCCATGAATACCTCCATAAAGTCCTCAATCAGACAATGAAAGATGACCATCATGCATCTCTGAAAAGTCATCGGGGCATTGCAAAGGCCAAACAACATCCTCCGATAAGCAAATATGCCATATGGGCAGGTGAAGGTTGTCTTGTGCTGATCCTCCGGTGCAACTGCTATCTGATTGCAACCTAAATAACCATAAAAAAATAATAGAAGGGGTAACCGACAAGTCTATCTAACACCTGATCAATAAAAGGAAGCGGGAAATGATCTTCGCACGTAGCAGCATTAAGAGCTCTGTAGTCAATGCAGAACCGCCATCCTGTAACAGGTCGGGTGGCAACCTCTTCTCCATCGTCGTTCGTGACGATCTGCATCCCTCCTTTCTTTGCAACCACTTGAGTGGGACTCACCCACTTGATGTCTGAGATGGGGTAAATCATCCCATGACCTAGAAGCTTTAGTACATCTTTCTTCACGGCCTTCTGCATGATCGGGTTCAATCTTCGTTGTGCTTGCCTCTTCGGTTTTACATCTTCTTCAAATATGATCTTGTGCATGCAAACAGAAGGGTTGATCCCTCTAATATCTCCAAGTGTCCAGCCAATTGCAGACTTGTGTTGCCTCAGGACTCGTTGTAGCTTGTCCAACTCGACCTGCGTAAGATAAGAAGAAACAATCACATGATCGGTGCTATTTGAACCAAGATAAGAGTTTTGAAGATGAGAAGGAAGTGGTTTGAGGTCTAAAACATGCGGATCAGAGTTAGATAGACCTACCCCGGTGTGCACGTCGATCGATATAAGGTCTATGTCGACCGATATGGGCAGTCCTGGGCAAATCCACATCTCACTGTTTCGACCGATATGGCATCTGCATCGATCGAGTTGCTTGAATCGACCAACATACACTCTGCATCGACTGAGATAGGCGCATCGACCGAGATATTTCTTGCATTGACCGATGTGGCTCTGAAACATGCGTTGACCAATTTGATCTTTGCGTCGAGCAAAATAGAGTCTTTTTTACATTTTCCCTTCACTTTTTGGCCAAATCGAGCTGACAGCTTCTCCCTTTTGAGTTCTTTATTCCTCGGGATCTCTTCAAACGCGTCCAACTCCATTACAAGGTTCTGGATCTCCTCATCAGCAGCATGTAAATCTGTAGAAGAAAAAAGAGAGTGCAATAAAAAGATTTCAAGAAAATCAGGATCAGATTTAATAGAATAGAAAGGAGAAGAAGTCACTGGCTCATAGCAGTTTATCATGTGGCATTCCTCATGGTAGCTCCCATCTTAATGTTTCTGCATAGACTTGTAGATGGAGAATGTGACATATTCATCATTCACTCGGACAGTCAACTTCCCATCCCTTATATCAAACAGTGCGCCTCCAGTTTTCATGAATGGTCTCACCAAGATGAGAAGGATGTTCTGATCTTCCTCTATATCCAACACCACGAAGTCTGCAAGGATGATGAAATCTATTACCTTCACCAGCACATTTTCAACAATGCCCATAGGATAGCACGCTGATCGACAAGGGCACAAGATTGATGGATGCACCTGAGTCACAAAACACCTTTCCAAAAGTCTCTCAGCCAATGATGCAAGAAATGGTAAAAGAACTGGGATCTTCCCACTTAAGCGGCATCTTCTTCTGAATAACAACACTACACTCTTGAAATAAATTGACGGTCTCATGCTCCAGGAACGACCTTTTCTGAGAAACTATGTCTTTCAAGAACTTGATATAATCGGGCATCTCTCGTAGGGCCTCGACCAGTAGAATATTGATTTGCACTTTTTTCATGTTCTCCAAGAAATGTGCGTACCTCTCATTTATATTAGATTTGGCAAAGCATTGTGAAAATGACATCGATGGTTGTTTAATAGGCGGGGTCAAAGTTTGCATCGACCAAAATGGGCCTATGTCGATTGATGCAGGCTGCTGTGCGGCGGTCTCACCAAAACTCTCTGTGTCGGTCAACGCAGATCTTGCGTTGGTCGAAATAGAGGCATCTCCAGTGGGTTCTTCGCTCTGTTCTGCCCCGTTTTCTTCCGGTTGGTCTGTTTCTGGAAGTTTTGGCCCTTGATATGATTTTCCACTGATAAGCTCGTTTTTCTACTCACTTATCGCTTTGTTTTTCTATTCTTTTATGCATTTTAGTACATTTTCTTGAATAAACTGAGCATGAGTGTATATTAGAGGGTATTATGCTTGCCATGGTGAGATTTTACAGGTTTTAGGCCAAATCCAATGGAGAACCCGTACCGAAAGCAGCAGATGTTCAAAGAAACAGTCGCTTATTCTTCCACCGATGGAATCTGAGCTAATGGAGCATGGCATTTGAAACATCTTTGAGTTATCTTTCCAACGCAACTGGAATCGGATCAATTGGAGTTCGGATGCAAAAGTTATGGCTAAAACCGTGAGACTGCGCAGGACGGCCGAGGCGGAGCGTGTCCCGGCCGTGGCAAGGTCCATCTCGGCCGAGATAGACTGTTTAGGCGAGATTCGGCGAGATTTTCATATATTTTGGGCGAGAATTGCTTGGGGAACAAGATATACATCAATTTGGAAGCAATCAATCATACCTTTTGAAGATATCCATCCAAGGCCTCAACCCTACTTCTATATAAACTCATAATTAGCTCAGAATTCACCTCTTTTAGTTTTGAAACCCTTCTTTTCCTTTACAATTCTGAATCCTTTATTTTATGTTTTCTTTAAGTTTGTTAGAATTCCTCTTTACTTTTTGTTGAACCTTTACTTTTTAATGCAATCTTTATTTTTCCCCGCAATGTTTATCTTTAATATGTTAGGCTAGAACTCTAAACAGGTTCTAGGGTTTCTCCATCTGTGATGCTTGTTTAGATTTATTTATTCAAACTCTTGTATTGGTTTAAATCCTATGTTTTATTTTAAATCTATTCTCATCGAAGGATCGAGAGATGAAGATTGAGGTAGGTTTTAGTTATTAATCGAAAGACCGAGAGGTGAAGGTTAGTAATAGGAAGTTAGGATTTAATACTTTTGATTATCTGTCCGACCACGAAGATTTCAATTGTAGGAAAATCTAGATCTTTATGAAATTGATTAATTGGTGTATTTTGAGACCGAGAGGAGATAGATCACTAATTAATAATTTAGGTTTTAATTGCCCGACCAAGGAATTAATTCCACAATAAAAGGTTTTCCACCAAAATTGTGTTTAATGGGTTTGAATATTTAATTCTTGCATGTTGATCAGATTGGTAGATTTCCCTAGAATCTGTGCTTTTTAATATTTGTTTTTATCTCTTTAATTTTCTTGCTTTGAAAAACTCAAAACCCTTTTGAATTGATTTACCCAAACAAAAGTTTCAAAAACTATATTCAGTATATGATTTCCCTTCGTTGTACTATCTCTGTGGGATCGACCAACCCCTGGGTTGTTTATAAATTTATTTGTCCTATGCTATAATTTGTATGCAGATTTAGCATCGATCAAATTGGCGCTGTTGCCGGGGATAGTCAGACGGCGAGTCATTACTGGATTGTTTGAAGAACTTCTGGATTGGGTTGTATTTTCTTAATTATTATTAATTTTCGAGTTTGGTATTGTTTTTCTTTGTTTTTGGAGTCAGTTTTGTTTTCTTTAGCGTGCGTGTGTTTTTGTTGGGTCGTGTCTGTCTCGGCCGAGGTGAGTCCCACCACGGTCGAGATGAATTTTTTATCCCGGCCGAGTTGAATCTCAAACCGACCGAGACAAAATCCTCAATCCCGGCCGAGATAGCGTCTGGCACGGCTGGGACAGACTGATTTCTTCCTCGTTTTCTGTGCAGGTCCATGAACACGCGGAACAAAGGAAAGGCACTTGAACCTTTCATACCAGAAATCGAAGCAACCTGCAGGAACATCAGAAAGAAAGGAAAAAGACTGAACTTCGAGATGGAAGTGAATCAAGAAGCCCCTCTGCAGAACATGACACTGGAGGAGCAGAGGCAGTTTGTGGATGAGGTGCAGCAACTGAGGGCGCAACTTCTTGCAGCCCAAGCTACCCAAGCCGAGCAAGCCGCAAGACTAGCGGAACTGAACAACAGACAGGTGGTGGTCCCACAGAGGTCCATCTTAGACCGATTTTTACCACAGCAGGAGGAAGCATGATTCAGGGTTGGCATCAACGCCAACAATTTTGAGTTGCGCACAGGGCTGATACAGATGGTGCAGCAGAACCAGTTTGGGGGGAGAGCCGTAGGGGATCCGTATGCCCACCTCAACCAATTCATAGAGGTGTGCGACACGATAAAGCAGAATGGAGTCCCCCAAGATGTCATCAGGATGAGACTGTTCTCGTTCTCACTCAGAGACGAGGCGCTGTCTTGGTATGCTGGGCTTGATAAAAGCCAAATTGGGACATGGGAGGAGTTGCGAGCAGCATTCCTCACCAACTACTTCCCACCGAGCCTGTTGCTGAAAAGGAAAGCTTCCATCACCACATTCAAGCAGCTCTACGATGAGTCACTGCATGAAGCCTGGAAGAGGTACAAGGAGCTCTTGCGACTCTGCCCTGGACATGGAATTGATCTCGAGATGCGGGTCTGCCACTTCTATGAAGGTCTGAATCCTCACATGAAGGAATTGGTGGATACATCTGCTGGCGGGATCTTGATGAAGAAAAGCGGAGCAGAGAGCATGAGACTTCTAGCAGACATGGCATTGAACAACCACCAATGGCCTACTGAGAGACAGATGCCAGTCAAAGCTGTGGAAGCCAAGCCAGAGTTTGATGTGGTTGCTGAAGTGAAGAAGCTCCGAGAGGAGATTGAGAAGCTGGGGACCACAAAGGTTGCTGCCAATCCTACTGAGCCAAGCATGGCTATTGTTCCGGTAGAAGCTGACTACATCAACCGGGGAGCTAGCAGTTCATCTAGAGCTGCGAATTCTGAGGTAAACTATATTGGGGGTGGTTATCACAATAACTACCGAGGTAATCAGGGGTATCACTATAACCATGGGCGATCTCACCCTGGTTTTTCTTTTGCTAACCCCACTGCTGCAGAGCACCCTCCACCTGGTTTTGATGTAGGTACAGGAGGAGAAATTGTGGAGAGAAAGAAGTCCGTGCTGGAAGAGACATTGGAGAAATTCATCAAGAGCTCGGACAACCGATTTGGAAAGGTGGAGAACGAAGTCAAAGGGATGGCCACTCACATGCAACTGATGACAAATCATCTGGAAATGATGGACACCCAATTAAGTCAGATTTCCGCTACCCTGGGAAATCAGCACAAGCCGGGCCAACTTTCGAGCATGACAGAGACAAATCCAGCAAAGGCAAAGCCAGTAAATGCCATCTCGCTGCGATCCGGAAAGAAGTATGAAGGTCCGAGCAACCCGGAAGGAGGATTGAATGAAGCAGGGGAAGAAAATTCCGTGGAAGACCCCTCTGTTTCGGCCGAGATGGAGTCCATTCTGGTCGAGGCAGATGGAAGCGGGACGACCGAGGCATAGCGTGAATCGGCCGAGGCAGAGCAAGCCAGCCCGACCGAGACAAGTCAAGAACGGCCGGGGCAGAAGCAGAGCAGGACGGCCGAGATCGCCACATCCCGGTCGAAACAGAGGCTCAGACTGGGCGAGAAAGAAAAAGAGAAAGAAAGAAGAAATGAACCAGTTGCTCCCATGCCTTTCCCGCAGAGATTCGCAAAGAAAAGGGAGGATTCTAAATTCAAGAATTTTGTTGAAAATTTAAAAAAGGTAAATATTAACATTCCTCCTGTTGAAGCTCTCAGGGAGATACCAGGCTACATGAAGTTCCTCAGAAGACTGATGAGCGAAAAGAAGCAATTCATGGAGAACGAGACTGTGAGGATACACGAGGAGTGCAGTTTACTGTTGCAGAAACAGATCCCCATCAAGAGATCGGACCCAGGCTGTTTCTCGATACCTATCGAGATCGGGGGCAAAGAGTTCCAGAATGTGTTGTGTGACACCGGGGCGAGCATCAACCTGATGCCCTGGTCTATCTACAAGAAGTTGGAAATTGGGGAGATGAGAGCCACTACAATTACCCTTCAGATGGCGGACCGATCTGTGTCCAAGCCCAAAGGTATAGTAGAAGATGTTCTCATTCGTGTTGGTCACCTTATTTTCCCTGCGGATTTTGTCATTCATGACATGAAGGAAGATGCCAACACCCCAATGATCCAGGGAAGAGAGTTCCTCGACACAGCTGGTGTCTTGATCGACTGCAAGAAGGGAGAGATCACACTGAGAGGTAATGAAGAATCCATCACCTTCTGCATAGACAAGAACAAGAGGAAAGGAGAGTGCAACCGGATCACTACTGCTGAAGAAGAAGAAGAAGAGGAAGAAGACGACGAGACACCGGAGGAGGAAGAAGAAGCCATCCGGTGGGAACGGGGAAACGAGTCAGTGAAATTGGCAATTAAGCTGCCTCCTTTCGAGTACACCACCGTCATCAAAAAACCGGAAAGTCTTCATGATTGATTCAAGGGGTCGACGAGTCTGGACTCGACCGCCTTGGTGATCTGGAAGCTGAGTCGAGCCATGACGGTAAATAAGGCACTGAATGGGAGGTAACCCATTGTGTTTTCAATTTTTCCTTTTCTTTTTAGTATTTTCAAATTTCTTTCGTTTAGTACTGTTACTTCACTTTTACATTCTTTTGAAAAAAAAAATCGAAGTCTGTCCCGGCCGAGGCAGAGTCTGCCACGGTCGAGACAGAGGTACGAGGCGTGGTACACTTTGACCGAGATAAGTGGTCGACAAGAAGGCTCCATCCCGGCCGAGATGATGTTTGCCACGGCCAGGATGGAGTGCCAGCAGACACAAATCCACGCCGGTCAGGAGTCTGAAGAAGAAGGAGATAAAAAGTTGGTGTCTGAGGCCAACAATCAGGTACAGTTTCGAACTCTGAATCTGACTTTCAAACTTATTCTCTCTGACTTTCGAATAAGTTTGGGGGGATGAAGATTTAAGAGTTTTGAAACTCTTTTCTATCTTTTATCTGCTTTATTTAAATTCCTGCATGAATAAAATTTTTGAATAAAACATGAGATTGTGGGAATTTGAGCATGATAACCCTAAGAGAAGAATGCGAGATGAGAATTGATTGACTTTAGTTTGCGTTGATTGTGATAGTGGTCGAGTATGCCTATGAATGTGAATACTGCATGATTTCTTGTTTTGATACTTGCGTTGGCATGAGATAGATGATGATTTGATGTTTACTGTGGAAGAAAAATTGTCCTTAGTGTGAGTTTTTTAGCCTGAATTTCGATTGTGAGTGTGTCTGCAATTTTGAGTTTCTCTAGAACTTGCTTTGTATCTTTTTCAAGACTGCTAGTGTGCATAGGTTTAGGAAGTGATTTTAGGCCATCTTTGTTTAGCCTATTTTCCCATACACTGTCCTAATTGAATGTTATCCCTAGTCAGCCCTTTTGAGCCTATAATATTTTCTTTCTTTGTCTATGAGTTGGAAATAAATAGGGGAATCAACTCTTGTCTATGAGAGTGGGTTGGGATTTGTTTGAGAAGGATAAGATATTATTATAAGGGTGAAAGCAAAAGAAAAGGTTGGGCTCTAGAAAAAGAAGAAAAAGAAAATAAATAGTAGTTGTGTTTGTTAATCCTTATAAGCTCAAATGAATATTCAAAATTGTTTAAGAGCATAAAAGGATGTGTGTGAAAAAAAAGAAAAGAAAAAAAAGAGAGAGAGAAAAAGAAATAAAAAAGTCATGGTTTGTGTTGAAAATCTAAGGAGTTGGGTGGATATCAATAGATAGTGGTTTGATTGATTGAGGATTCCCTGATTGATTTTAGTCACTTGGCCAAATATTTCCCTACCCTTCACAAAAGCCTACATTACAACCTTGAATAAAGTCCTTTCTGATCTTAGACTTGTGTGCACATATTTGCAGTGGAGTTTGAGATTATTTGCAAGCCTATGGTAGAACTTGATTTGCATGACTTTTGTGTGATCTCATAATTATCCTAAACACTTGAGTGAATGAGCGAAACACTTCCCATGTGAGTCTTCCACAGTTTACAGATTTTCTAATTCTTTCAAAAGTGTTGATGTCTTGTGGATTTACGAGTTTGAATGTGATGAATCTTGTGAGGCATTGCACTACTCTTATGCTTGAACTTTTGATTCTTTCTTTTGTTGATTGAGGACAATCAAGTGTTTAAGTTTGGGGGGTTTGATAAGCTCGTTTTTCTACTCACTTATCGCTTTGTTTTTCTATTCTTTTATGCATTTTAGTACATTTTCTTGAATAAACTGAACATGAGTGTATATTAGAGGGTATTATGCTTGCCATGGTGAGATTTTACAGGTTTTAGGCCAAATCCAATGGAGAACCCGTACCGAAAGCAGCAGATGTTCAAAGAAACAGTCGCTTATTCTTCCACCGATGGAATCTGAGCTAATGGAGCATGGCATTTGAAAGATCTTTGAGTTAGCTTTCCAACGTAACTGGAATCGGATCAATCGGAGTTTGGATGCGAAAGTTATGGCCAAAATCGTGAGACTGCGCAGGACGGCCGAGGCGGAGCGTGTCCCGGCCGTGGCAAGGTCCATCTCGGCCGAGATAGACTGTTTAGGCGAGATTTGGCGAGATTTTCATATATTTTGGGCGAGAATTGCTTGGGGAACAAGATATACATCAATTTGGAAGCAATCAATCATACCTTTTGAAGATATCCATCCAAGGCCTCAACCCTACTTCTATATAAACTCATAATTAGCTCAGAATTCACCTCTTTTAGTTTTGAAACCCTTCTTTTCCTTTACAATTCTGAATCCTTTATTTTATGTTTTCTTTAAGTTTGTTAGAATTCCTCTTTACTTTTTGTTGAACCTTTACTTTTTAATGCAATCTTTATTTTTCCCTACAATGTTTATCTTTAATATGTTAGGCTAGAACTCTAAACAGGTTCTAGGGTTTCTCCATCTGTGATGCTTGTTTAGATTTATTTATTCAAACCCTTGTATTGGTTTAAATCCTATGTTTTATTTTAAATCTATTCTCATTGAAGGATCGAGAGATGAAGATTGAGGTAGGTTTTAGTTATTAATCGAAAGACCGAGAGGTGAAGGTTAGTAATAGGAAATTAGGATTTAATACTTTTGATTATCTGTCCGACCACGAAGATTTCAATTGTAGGAAAATCTAGATCTTTATGAAATTGATTAATTGGTGTATTTTGAGACCGAGAGGAGATAGATCACTAATTAATAATTTAGGTTTTAATTGCCCGACCAAGGAATTAATTCCACAATAAAAGGTTTTACACCAAAATTGTGTTTTATGGGTTTGAATATTTAATTCTTGCATGTTGATCAGATTGGTAGATTTCCCTGGAATCTGTGCTTTTTAATATTTGTTTTTATCTCTTTAATTTTCTTGCTTTGAAAAACTCAAAACCCTTTTGAATTAATTTACCCAAACAAAAGTTTCAAAAACTATATTCAGTATATGATTTCCCTTCGTTGTACTATCTCTGTGGGATCGACCAACCCCTGGGTTGTTTATAAATTTATTTGTCCTATGCTATCATTTGTATGCAGATTTAGCATCGATCATCCACCTCTGAGAGTGATGGCATTGACTTCAATCTTTTGATTTTTTGGATTGACATGAGTATTGCTCGGAAGATGGCCGGGCTTGTGCTGAGCTCCAAGGGCATTAGCAATATGTCTAATATGTGTTTCAATAATCTGCATATGCTTCTCCACTTTATCCACCTTGGTGCTTACTCCAGAAAATTCTTGCTCTAGCTTTCCCACTCTATCAGTTGAGCCTTCCTTGAACTTAGCCAAGATTTCTTCAAGATTTGGCTTCTTCTTCTCAACAACTGTTCCACCTTGAACTACAAAGTTAGGCAGTAGTTGTTCTGCTCCTTGAGGATTAGAGTAAGAGATTTGGTTTCTTGCGGCATTGGGATTGTAGGTCTTACTGTTTTGTTGATAGCCTCCTCAGTAGTTGTTTTGAAAACCACCTTGTTGGAAAAAATTCACATTCGTGCAGTCCCCTTCTCCCTGGGCTTGGACTAGCTCAACAGCAGCAACAGTCTGTCCAGATTTAAGTGCAGCAAAATCCTCTTGAAGCTTTTTGACTTCAACCTTCATGTCAACTTCACCAGTAAGCTGCTCCACAGCTTTGATAGGTCTTTGTCGAACAGAAGTACACCTGTGAGTATTGTTGGCCATCTTCTGGAAGAATTGGAAGAATTCCATGGCTCTTCCAGCACTCTTTGTCATAACGTTATTGATGGGTTTTGTATACTGAAAGCATTTATTACTATGTGTATACAACGGTTTATTTCTCCTATCTGTTAACAATCGTACATGTATGAACAATGGTATCCTCTTGTCTCACCGATAGGGACGATCATACGGCATGTTGTAGATCGCAGAAGATAGTATGATCACTTGACCTAGTGAGACATAAACATTATCACAGCCGAGACAGCGTATGAGGATACGTCTGTCCGGATGGCTGCGGCATTGTCGGAATAAGTAGTCTGTCTTGGTTACTTGACATGCTGGTATGCAGAGGTGGCGTATTGATGGACCGCAGTGAGATATATTCGTCTGTCTGACATCAGCGAATAAAAGATCTCGTTATATTGATTGAGTCCAAACCCTAACGAAGGTTCAAGGGTTTGCACGGGTTGACTGTTGCTTTGACTTGCCATGGTGGAGAGCCAACATAGTGCGCTCGTATACCCGCATCTTGGGTAAAAGCGGTCCGTGTAGTACCGCCTGAGACTGAACTTAGGTAACCATATCCGAGTAATAGGATGGGGACATTCCCTGAGGAGCTCAATAACATTCATCGTGCCAAAGTCCTGCAGGCTGATTAAGTTCAGGCACGAGTGATAAGGTTTGAGTGGTACTGCTCAGGAATTATAAGATATTAATTAATTGTAGTTAGAGCTTGTCAGAGGCTCCGATTAATTAATGAATGTCCGGTAACCTTAAATATGGGGATTCTCAATTAATGCAACCCGTTCTCACAACGTGGTAATAAAGGGGTAGGTCAGTATTAATTCTGTGGTGAAAAAGAATTAATATTAATTAATTAATTGTGTCCTGGGTTGTGGACATGAGAATTAATTAAATTATAGGCCCACTTTATTATTTGCATTAGGTCCCAGGTCTGGCCCAACAAGTGTGCTGAATTGAGCCCAAAAATGGCCCATTAGGGTTTCTAACCCTAGGTCTATAAATAGACATCTCTCTCTCATGAATCATAACACAGTTGAAAAACCCTAAACCTAAGAGAGAGAGGGGGCGCCATTTTTGAGAATGAAGAAGGAGGAGAATTTTCGAATTCTGGTCCTGCTCAAGCCACAGATCTACGGAGTCCTCACTAGTAGTAGATCTGAACAGCACCGGGACACAGATCTGAAGACCTGATCTGGAGAACAAGAGATTTCTTCTTTCCCTTTCTTTGTTGTCGATTTTGTCTTGAAATTCGGGTTGCTAATTTCTGTTTCCGCAGACAAATTCGATTTGCGTGGTTGAATTGGATCTTGGAATTCAAACGCAAAAGATCGGTACAGACCCTACGGAATTACGGTAATCTCTCAATCCACAATCTCGTATTAAATTCATAGGAGCATGCTAGGGTTTTGAGTAATTTAATTGTGAGCAATATCCATAGATCGATCCGGTTCATTTGGTTTTGGTGATTCGGTTCACGGTAAAACCCTACAGCTATCTCCAAGTGTGGCATCAATCAACTCCACAGTTCTGTCATTCAAACTATCATAAAAGGTCTCTGCCTGCTCCTCAAGAGATAAACCATGTCCGCAACAAGTTCTCAACAACTCTTTGTATCGCTCCCAAGTCTCATAGACATTCTCATCGTGCCTATGAACCTTCCTCCTTTGCCTGATGATGCTAGGTGGAAAGACATTGGCCAAGAACTCATTCCTCAACTCAGCCCAGGTGCCAATTTGGCTTTTATTAAGAGCAGAAAACCAAGATTGTGCCTTGTCCCTCAGTGAGAATGCAAAAACATGCATCTGGATGGCTCCTTGACTAACTCCATTGATCTTCATAGTGTTATAGAGCATGATGAACTTGTCCAAACGTGACTAGGGGTCCTCAGTAACTCGGTCCCAAAACTAACTCTGCTCTACCATCTGCACCAACCCCGACTTCAACTCTAAGTTGTTGGCATTGATGCCAATTTGGAAATCTGTCTCATGGAATTTAGGGCGGTACCGATTCTAAATGGCATTCTCGTCCTCATCCTCATCGAACCTTTCTTGCTCTTCTTCTTCTTCTTTGCCTTCTGGTGGGTCTGCATGATTTCGCTCAAATTGAGGATTCCAATTGTTCATCGCATTCATTAGCCGGATTTGTTCCCTCATGGCATGCATCTTATGGACCTGCTCAGCTTGCTCTTCAGGAGTAAGAGCAGGTGGAACGTTCGGATTGTTCTGTGGCTCATTGTTCTGATTTGCCTCCATCTTTTTGTCTTCACTGCTTTTTTCTCTTCCTCGGTTCTTTCTACTATTATTTCTTCTGCAAGTAGCTTCGATCTCAGGATCGTAGGCAATCAAATCCTTCCCTCTTGTCCTTGTGGTCATAAACTATCTGAACAAAAACAGAAGGAAAGTGATTAAACATGAAAAAAAAATAAAAAGGAAACAAATACTAAAGGAAATAAAACAAATATGCAACAATTAACAAAGGAAATAATTTTAAAGGAAACAACTAATGTAGGAAACAAATAACTAGGGAATAAAATTAAAGCAAATTTTTCTTTTTTTAAAAAAAATTTTGGGGTTGCGTCGACCAACGCGAATTTTAATTCGCGTCGACTAACACGCAGTCGAGTCGGTCAAGACAGAGCTAAACTTTTACTCGAATCAAAAACTAAAAGAAAAAGAAAAATAAAGCTCAAATCAATATTACGATAACAAATTCAATATCAAGATTAATTCTATTCACTCCCTGGAAACGACGCTAAAATTTGATCGCTAAAATTATTAACTACTTGGTAGAGAAAACAATATAGCGGCAAATGAAAAATTATCGATCCCACGAGATATAAAATGACAAAGCATCCTAAGTACTGAATTATAGCTTCTCAGAAAATTGTTTGAGGAAATCAAAATTTAAAGGTTTTGGTAACATTAATTTTAAAAACTAAATAGAAAGCAATCTTCAAATAGATTAAAATAAAACCAGAGAGAACAATTAAACGGGTTTTTAAATAAAATGCAAAGATTCAGATTCTAGGAATTTTTATTACTATCCTTCCTGACATGCAATAGACAAATTCATCAAATACCAATTTAATTCCTTGCAAGATGGAAATAAGAAAAATAATGTAAACTTCATTGTTTGACAATTGACAAAGTAGATTATCAAATTTCCTTTACGCTCTCGGTCACAAGAATAATTCAATAACTCCAAAAATCAACATATTAAATCTTTTAACCTAATTCCCTCTCTTTAAGGCAAGAACAATTGATTATATTGTGAAATCCTTTTCCTGTTAATTAATTATCACATTTTGAGTCTCAAATTAACTAACTAATAACCTAAATGAGTGGCCAACAAATCCAGGTTTATATCAAAACACATAATTTCACAAATCGAACAAGGACAGGCATTAGATTAAATTATTCTATGAACATGCAGTCAGGATAGATTTTAAACACTAGAATCTGACTAATAATTTTGTTCATCATAATCACAACACTAGACATCAAGAAAAGATAAAACATGTAGTAAACTTGCATCGATTCAAAACGGAGTCTTGATAAAACAAATCCAATCCATCAACTATCTTCAAGTTCCAAATACAATGTAAACTTCAATTCTGCCTTAGAAATAATATAGAACTCTGAAAATTAACTATATAGCCCTAAATACTCGAATACATGTGTTTATATAGGTAAAGCACCGATCCCAACAAGGCATGGAATTAAACAATGAAGAATTTGCTCAAAATCAACAAATTCCCAAAAATAAATCACCCATGTCGACTGACACACATAAATAAATGTGAAAATCATGCAACTTGAACACTAAATGAGCTAGAAACTAATTGATAAGTAAGCAATATAACGAACTTATCTGGTTGTCCTGCATATGTGCTGACAAAGGAACCTAATAAGTTAGAAAGTAGGTGTAAGTTGATGTTGTTTGTAGGATATCTCATGCAAACGAAAGGTGGCAACTTCAAATGTCCTGAGAAACAGAAAGTCGTTGTCAGTACCAACACGAGATTCTTAGAGGATGAATATATAAGAAATCACAAATCCCAGAGTGAAATTATTCTCCACGAGCTCGGAGGTAATGAAGCGATTCCATCATGAAAGCCCAGTGTATTGGTAGATTCACCTATAATCGGTGAGGGACTACCAACACTGCCATCAATGCAAGGCATGGGACCACAGAGTATTGTGCCAACTACTAACATGGCTCAGATACCTTGTCGTAGTGGGAGGGTTGTTCGGCAACCGGAAAGGTACATGTTCGTGGGAGAGTCTTCTGACTTGATCTCGGAAAATGGACTGGAAGATACCAACCAATGCACATACGACGAGGCGAAATTTGATAAGGATGCAGATAAATAGTGTGTCATCATGGATTCGGAAATAAAATCTATAATGACTATGGATGTATACCAGAAAATTGAGCTGTCAGATGACTTTAGAGCCTCTAGCTGCATGGGGGTATACAAGAGAAAGAAATGAGCGAATGGGGAAATAACGACTTAGAAAGCCAGGTTGGTGGTGAAGGGTTATATTCAGAAAGAGGGTGTAGACTATGATGAAACCATCTCACCTATAACCATGCTCAAATCCATTCGGACACTCCTATCCATAGCAGCACATATGGACCTAGAAATTTGGCAGATGGATGTCAAAACCGCATTTCTAAACTGGTACCTTGAGGAAGGTCGTGACATCTATAACAAACAACCAGAAGGATATTTGCTGGACGACGAAGAACATTAGGTTTGGAAGATTAAAAAGTCCTTGTATGGACTAAAGCAAGCTTCACGGTCGTAGAACTTATGATTTGATGAAGTTATGAAGTCCTATGAATTTTCACAATGTTCAAATGAGAGTTGTGTGGACCGTCTGTGTGTCAGTGGAAGTGTGGTGTTCCTTGCACTTTATGTTGATGATATTCTCCTATTAGGCGACAATGTGGAGGTATTGTCGGACATAAAGGGGTGGTTATCTAAAGAGTTCCAGATGAAGGATCTTGGAAATGCGGGGTACGTCCTTCGTATAAAAGTCTTGTGAGATCGCAAGAGAAGGATGTTAGCAATATCTCAAGCTTTATATGTGGATACTGTGATTTCTCGTTTTAGCATGCAGAACAAGGTTTTGCTGCACTTCAGACATGGTATATATCTTTCTAAGGATCATTGTCCGGAGACACAAAAGTAGAAATATGAGATGATTAAGGTGTCGTATGCTTTAGCAGTTGGAAGTCTCATGTATGCAATACTATGTACGAGACTAGATATCTGCTTTGTCGTAGGCATGGTAGCAAGATATCAGTCTAATCCTGGACAGGCGCATTGGACTGCAGTAAAGCACATTCTCAAATACTTGAAAAGGACTAGAGACTACTAGCTCATATATCAGAGTAAAGTGTTGTGTGCTAGGGGTTATACGGATTTGGATTTCCCAGCAGACTAGGATGAAAAAAAGTCCACCTCTGGCTATGTGTTTATATTGGGAGGTGGCGCCATATCATGGAGCAGTGCAAAGCAGAAGTGCATTGCGGATTCCACCATGGAAGCAGAATATGTGGCAGCTTCTGAAGCTTTGAAAGAAACTGTATGGTTTCGAAACTTCCTTCTGGAGTTGGACGTGATTCCTAAGTTACCTAAGACTATCATGGTATATTGTGATAACTTTGGTGTTGTGGCTAACTTAAAGAAACCACAAACTCACACAGCAACAAACGACATTGAGAGAAATTACCATATCATATAAGAACTCGTGTCAATGGGTGATGTGCTAATTGAGAAGATAGATACAAAGGATAATCTAGCAGATCCATTCACAAAAGCTCTGCCACAGAAGTGTACGAGGTGCATGTTCGTAACCTTGGACTGCGGCTGCAGCAGGCCATGTGAGATGATTGACGTAATAGCTAGATTAGTTTAGATGCATTATACTCTGGAAAGCACTTCTATAATGCTTTGAGTATAAGTGAGAGATTTATGGATTATGTACTGAAAGCATTATGATTGGTATATTATGTACAATGTTTATTGGTTAATATATTGGGAATCATTAATTTTGTATGTTCATCTCCTGTCTGAATTAACAAACATATTTCACAAACGCTCTTATCCTCTCATCTCGTCGATAGGGAGATAATACACTGTGTCGTAGATCACAAAAGATAGTATAGATTTCCTGACCTAGCGAGATATAAGTAGTTATAACAACTGAGATAGTCCCACGATAGACTGTCGGTATATGTTGTAGCATATGCGGTAATAAGCGGCTTATCTTAGTTGCTTAGTATGCTGGTGCGTGCGGTACGCATTGATAGGACCTACGTTAAGATCGATTCCTTTATCTGATATTAAACTAATCTCGATCTTGATGACTCGATGGAATCTTAAGCCTAGATGAAGGTACGGAGGTATACAAAACTTGTGTGTTACTTTGAGATACTATGGTGGAAAGTTCTAGTTGAACTTGTATATCTGTATCTACTATCTTGGGTAGCTGTAGTTTGTGTATAACTGTCTGTTACTAGAACTAGGTAACCACATCCAGTATAGGATGGTGACATTCCCTGAGAAGCTCAAAAGGTTCATCATGCTAAAGTCCTGCAAGCTGATTAAGTTCAAGCATAAATGAAAAAGGTTGAGTAGATTGACTCAGGAATACAAGATGTTAATTAATTTAATGACTTGTCAGAGCTTAAATGGATTATCTATGCAACCCGTTCCTCATAACGTGGTAGTTAATAGGTAGAAAAATATTGATTCTCTAGTGGTATGAATCAATATTAATTAATTATATTCTGGGTTGAATATAGGAACTAATTAATTGATAGGCCTTATTTGCTATTTCTATTTTGGTCCATGGTCTGGCCCATGAAAGCTTAAGCCCATCTGAGATCAGAATTTTCCTATAAATATCCCTCAGTTTCTAAGATCACAACACACCACACGATCATAAGTTGCGAAACAACAAACCACTAATTGGGAGATGTGATAGGCGATAACTAATCTGAGAAAGAGGAGGAAATTTGGCTTCTCGATAGGCACGGAATCCAGAGAGATTCTTCACCAGATATTCATATCGGAGCTAGGATACAGATCAGAAGATCAGATCTGGAGGACCGAATTCTTCTCTTCTCTCTAGTTCTTTCAAAATTATCTTAATAATTTTAATAGATTTAATTCGTTCATCTTGTAGGATTAAATCTTGTTGCGCAAGAAAGAGGATCGATGATCAAATTTTTGCTCATCCAGTTTTTTCGTTTCTACAATCCAGGTATTCCGCATAAACCTTTTTCCGCATTTGAATAGGAGCATGCTAGGATTATTCATAGGCATAGCAAATTATTTTTTATATTTAGTTTTAATCTGGGTTATGGATTGGCAATTCAGTTTGCCAGCAATCCCTTTCAACCCTAGGTTTTGTGTGCGCACGGCTAGGATGCAAGCCTTCACCGTTGCAGGCGGCTCCTCCTTTGCATGTGGCGACGACCGGAGGGGTGGGGCAGCTCGGCCTGGAGATGATGCACGGCGGGGGCGGTCGACGAGGAGGCAGCGCGGGCGCACGCAACACAAACCTTAGTGTTTGTGCGCTCGGCTTGCGCGCACTCTGTCGGGTATCCTTCGTGTCTCCTCCAACAAGATGCTGTGATGAACGGCGATGGGTAGTGTCGGGGAAGGTCGAGGTCGAGGACGGTGGTGGTAGATGAGGACGACGGCGGTAAATGTCGGTGGCGCGGATGCTCGCATGCCTAATGCGCGATTCCGGCAAGTTTCCTTGCGACGGTGGGTCGCCGGTGGCGGTGGTTCATTGATGGTAGCCCGTCGGGCTGTGTGCATGCGGGCCTAGGGCTTGCGGTGTTTGCACGGGCCTAGTTGTCCTATTTTTTATGAATCGAATCTTGGAGACCCAACATTCAGAAAATCCAATTTGAAGATCTATAATTTAAATCCAATTTGTAATAGATATGATTTAATTTGTTTTTTGTATCATGGGGCCACGAGGACATGTTTTATTTGTTTTATTAACTGTTCTCGCATGATATATATGTTTTAATTAATTGCGCAACATCCAGGCATGTTGTAGATAATAGGAGGACATTTAATGCTTTTATTTACTGCTTTAAAGCATGTTTATGTGATTTATTTTATGGAATTAAATTATGACTATAAATTTGGATTGCATAATTTGCATGATAGAATTTTAGCAATGTCATAATTTATAGCAATGTAAAATAATATGTGCAATTGAACCTTATTATTTTTAAAATTACTAAGTTGTTTATTTAAGACCTCCACAAAGCAATCTCTTATTAGAAGTGGATAATCTAATAAGTAAACATCTACATGTGTAGCTTACTTATTTTTTAATTAATAGTTCTAATAGATGAAATTTCTTAACACAAACATTTAATTCATGTGAGAAGTGGGAGCTCATGCGTAAACGTCTACATGTGTAGCTTGTGTACTTGATCTCTCATGAGTTCTCTACGATTGAATTAAATGAGACATCCTTATTATAAAAAGATCATGAGTCATGGACCTGGTGTGTGCATGAAAAATTGAATTTTATATGGAAAGGTTGGTGTGTGTTCATGCTTTGCATGATTGAATTTTAGCAAGGTCATAATTTATGGCTACATCAAATAATCTATGCAATTGAACCTTATGAAATTTAAATTACTAAGTTGTTATTTAAGACCTCCACAAAGTGATCTCTTATTAGAAGTGGATAATCTAATAAGTAAATGACTACATGTGTAGCTTGCTTATTTTGTTATTCATAAGTTCTAATAGATGAGATTTCTTTAAACAAACATTTAATTCATGTGAGAAGTGACAGCTCATGCGTAAACGTCTACATGTGTAGCTTGCGTACTTGATCTCTCACATGTTCTCTAGGATTGAATTAAATGAAGACAACCTTATTATAAAATGATCATGGACCTGGTGTTTGTATGATAAAAGGACTGGAATTGAATGATGCTGCCTGGTCAAGTGTTTTGTTGTAAATGTCTACATGTGTGGCTCGCAATAAAATTACTTGGGCAATTAGAGGAAATATTAATATTGGTTTATCATAAGGTTACATTATTTATATGTTTCAATAGTTTGTGATTATGTCTTAATTTTTGTTTTCTTCATTTTTTATTTTCAGTCATGTCTATGTCCAACATATTAGCCCAAAACTCGTTAACTGGTCCAGACTTCCTGGAATGGAAATGCAACTTGGATTTCATCCTTGTTGCAGAGGAACACATGTTTGTCTTTACTGAGCCTCGCCCATATGTTCCTACAGATGAGTCAACAGGGGAGGAGGTGAATTACTATAACAAGTGGATCAAGTCAAATAATGTAGCGAAATGCTACATGATGACTACTATGTCCGAGGTTCTTCAGCAGCAGCATCGGGCTTATGATACTGTTGTTGAGATAATGGATAGCCTCTTTGCGACTTACGAGGAATCGAATCGGGCTTTCAGATTCAATCTCGTGAGAGAAATCGTGAGTAAGAGAATAACTGATAGTAGTTCTGTAAGGAAGCATGTGATCAACATGACTCATCTTATAGATGAGCTGATGTTGCACAGAGGTAGTACTGATGGGGAAGCACATGTCGATATCATACATAATTCTCTTACTAAATCATTCAAGAACTTTCGGCTGAATTCTTTCATGAATAAGAAAGAGTACACCCTTAGTGAGTTACTAAATGACTTGATGGCAGCAAAATTAGTCATACTCTGAGAATAGGTTGCTTTGGTTACTTCTGAGAGTCATCTCATTGCGTAGAGTGGCAAGAAACGCAAGAGAGTAACTAAGAAGAAAACCAAAGATACAACTATTGAGAAGAAATTCAAAAGGGTAAAGGGTGTTGCTGGCAAAAAGGACTAGTGTTTCAAGTGCGGCAAGGTTGGTCACTGGAGGAAGGATTTTCAAGTCAAAAAGACTCGACAAGGTAAGTCATGTGCATCTATAACGGCAACATGTTTTTCATCTACCCATTCATGGGTAGTGGACACTGGAGCCACTGATCATGTTTTTTATACTTTGCAGGGGTTCGTGCCGACAAGGCATCTTAAGCATGACGAGGTTACCATCTCCATGGGCAGCGGAGAGCGAGTCTCAGCAGCCGTCATTGGAGATTTTGCTTTATGTTTTGAAAAGAATGTTTTGATTTTGAGAGATGTTTTATTTGTGCTGGTTTTTCGGCAGAACTTAATTTCAGTTTCCAAGTTATTTAATGATGGATATTCAGTTAATTTTTATAGGGGTGTTTGTATCATTGGCAATAACAATATCATCTATCGTGGAAAATTGATTGACTATCTCTATATCATAAATTGTTTACATATATCTTCCGTGAATGTTGCAACTAACTCATCTAATAATAATAATCATTTAAAGAGAAAATCTTCTTCCGACAAGGATCAAACATATCTCTAGCACTTGAGACTAGGACACATCCTAAAACGGATCAAAAGACTGGCGAAAGATGGTCTCTTAGATTTATTTCAAGTGGTACATCATCAAGTCTGAGAATCCTGTATAGAAGGAAAGATGACAACAACGTCTTTTAAGGCAAGTCAGTCTCGACCAGAGGATGTGTTAGAACTAATCCACTCTAACTTATGTGGACCAATATCCACACAAGTTTGTGGAGGTTATAAGTACTTCGTCACATTAATTGATGATTACTCAAGATTTGGATATGTCTATTTGCTTCGCCACAAGTCTGAATGATTTAAAAATTCAAAGAATATAAGACAGAAGTAGAAAAGAAGCTTGGTAAGGCTATCAAGACACTAAGATCGGATTGTGGTGGTGAATACCTCAGCAACGAGTTCTTGCAGTACTTGTCAGACAATTGGATTACTTCCCATTGGACTGCACCTTGAACCCCTCAACAAAATGATGTAGCTAAAAGAAAAAATAGAACTCTTTTGGAAATGGTTCGATCTATTATGAGTTATGCAAGATTGTCAATTTCATTTTGGGGATATGCTTTCGAAACAACGGCATATTTTCTTAACCTAGTACCTTCTGAATCAGTTCCAAAAACACTTCTAGAACACTGGTATAGATGAAAGCCTAGTTTAACAAGAATGAGGGTTTGGGATTGTCCAGCATATGTGCTGACTAAAGAACCTGATAAGTTAGAAAGTAGGTGTAGGCTGATGCTATTTGTAGGATATCCCAGGCAAACCAAAGGTGATTACTTTTATTGTCCAGAGAATCAGAAAGTCATTGTCAGTACCAACGCAAGATTTTTGGAGGAAAAATATGTAAGAAACCAGAGATCCAAGAGTGAAATCATTCTCCAAGAGCTTGAAAATGATGAATGAGTTCCATCAGGAAAACCCAGTGTATTGGTAGATTCATCTAGAACCGGTGTGGGACTACAAACACTGTCATCAATGCAAGGCATGAGACCATCGAGTATTGTGTCAACTACTGACATGATTCATATACCTCATTGTTGTGGGAGGGTTGTTCGGTAATCGGAAAGGTACATGTTTGTGGGAGAGTCTTCTGACTTGATCTCGAAAAATGGACTGGATGTTACCAACCCATGGACATACGATGAGGCGGTATCTGATATAAATGTAGAAAAATAGCAGATGGCCATGGATTCGGAAATAGAATCCATAACGGCTATGGATGTATACCAGAAATCTAAACTGCCAGATGGCTTTCGAGCCATAGGGTGCAAATGGTTATACAAGAAAAAGAAAGGAGCGAATGGGAAAATTACGGCTTATAAAACCAAGTTGGTGGCAAAGGGTTATAGTCAGAAAGAGTGCATAGACTATGATGAGACCTTCTCACCGATAGCCATGCTCAAGTCCATTAAAATACTTCTTGCCATAACAACACATATAGAGCTAGAGATCTGGCAGATGGATGTGAAAATCGCATTTTTGAATGGGTACCTTGAAGAAGGTCATGATATCTATATGAAATAGCCAAAAGGATATGTGTAGAAAGGCGAAGAGCATTTGGTCTTGAAGCTCAAGAAGTCCTTGTATGGACTCAAGCAAGCTTCACGATCATGGAACTTACGGTTTGACGAAGTGAATAAGTCCTATGGATTTTTACAATGCTCAAACAAGAGATCTGTGTACCATCTGTGTGTCAGTGGAAGAGTGGTGTTCCTTGCACTTTATGTAAATGATATTCTCCTAATTGGCGAAAAAATGGAGGTATTATAAAAAATGGAGAACTGCTGGAAGACGAAACATAGGGGGAAGCTAAAAGCTGGTCAACATATCAAATTCACTTCCCTCGATGTCGTACTGTAATTGGATAACAGTACCTGCGGCAACTCGTTGTAGATCAAGACCACATTAGCCTAGTATAGACTTGTAATAGTCCTGTAATAAGTTCTTGAGTTAGTTTATCCTCGTACTTGTAATGAAACTCACTAAATGGATAAGCTGACTTGTTCATAAGCAAACTTCTTCTTCTCTTTTACTTAAGATTTTAATGCTCTGAATTTACTTGAAATATTTTTTAATCGAGCAATATCTCTCCCAAGGATAAGGGGAAGATCTTAAGTATAGTAGGTTGAGTTTGAGAGGGAACATTCCTTGTGTTTATAGACAGATAGTTTCTTACTTGTAAAAACTCCGAAAGTTTTTCGCTCCTCATCAGCTTAGGTTAGAGATGACTTTGACCACACCAAAAGGGGGAAAATTGTTAGTAAATTTGTTAGAAATTTCCTTATATTATTATTATGTTTTGATGGGTCAAAGTATGTAAAAGCCATCTTAGATAGTTTCAGCATACTCGAAAAATGTAAAGTCCTGTATAGGATCAATATTTAGTCGTAAGCTGGAGCTAATCTGAAGACTAGACTCGCTAATTAGTCTAGAATGCGCAAAACACTTAACAAGTCTGGAAGAATATGAGTCTAGCTGATGAAGTTTGGATTTTCAACAAGTATGGGTCCAACAAGTATGGTCTCAATGAGTACGCCAAACTTACCAGCATAGGGACCGAGTGTATACTAAAGGATGATGTCATCAGCATAGACTTGCAAGTATGACGACACCAGCATGGGCTTCCTAGTCCAGGTCCCAGCGCAAAGACACAAGAACGATCATTTAAGGAACGTACTGACAAGTACAGACTTTAAGAATTGGAGATTTCTTAAAGTACGCAAGCACAAGACACAAGGTTTCGTTACCTAGGACCGTCATTCCGAGAATCCTCAAACTGACAAATAATGTCATTCTGACACAAACACTAAGCGTCATTGTCGTTGTCAGAAAAAGCAGAGTAAGTGCAAAACATCTGGAAAAACACCACTTACCCGCCTAGAGTAGCAGCCAAGGTTGTAAAATACGCTAGGCGCTAGTCGGGCGCCCGACTATGGCCTAACGCCTAGTCGACGTACGTGGGGACTAGACGGTTTCTAGGCGGTGTCTAGGCAGTTAACTTTTTTAATATATATTTTTATATCTTAAAGATATAAAATAATATAATAAAATATCATTACAACAAATTTATTTTTATAGTTCTAGTATCGAATATGCCCCCTCCAAACTGCATATAATTGCTGTCACTTGCCGCCCTCCCTATTTTTCAAACTCGAAGCATTAATAAGTTAAATAGTTCTAAATCCTAAAACCAATCAACATTTTTCATCAATTCAACAATAGTTTTTTTTTAAAATGCAGGAAATGAAAAATGAAAGGAAGAACAGAGTCCACTTGTTGTTGTGGCGATGACGGCACAACAAATACCTACAGCAGCAGCGACGACGGCACAACGGCGATGGCAAGACAACAGCGACAACAACATAGCAATGCAGCGGCAGGTTGGAAGCTGCTGTGCAGTAGCAAAGCAGTGGCAGGCTGGAAGCACCGGCGTAACAAGCCACAGGTGATGGACGATTCGACTTGAAAAAAAAGCGAGAGAATTGAATGAGAGCAGCTAAGTTGTTGCGTGAAAAAGACAAAGTAAAAAAAAACCCTTCATCAATTAATTTGTATTTAATTGATATTTAAAAAACTTCTTTTTTTGCATTTTTTTCTACGGCTGTACAGCTACCATAGAATACATATAAAAGCCATGCCTAGCTCGACTATGCCGCCTCCGCGGCGCTTAGGCCCGGTGTACGCGAACGTCCAATTTGGGTCACCAATTACAGCCTTTTCAGTGCGGATGGTTGGCGCCTAGCCTGTATTTTGCAACACTGGTAGCAGTCAATAGAGACATCTAATTGGACATCTTCCAATTTGTTTCTAACGATCATTTATTTCAAACCTTCTACCTCACGGCTATAAATACCAGAGGATTTTCAACAGAAGAAGATTACGAACTAGGTTACTGAATTCATGTATCAAACTTGCTATTAATGACCAAGCTTGAAATGCTAAAGTTCCGACATAACCATTCAAGGCTCGTAACGCTTTTACGTGTGTTACTCTAGTGAACACGAGACTCAGAACCTTAGTTCTTGAGTTATTTCTCTTGGTAATCTTTTTCACCAAGAAAGATTACGACAATCAAGTACGACTTGTACTTTGACTCTTACGGGCAACCTGCTGCCAATGAGACAGTTTAAGGGAGAACTTTACAAACCCTATTCCAACTACGAGGAGGCTGAGTGGTGCGCTCACACTCTAAGATGCTGCGAAAAGAAGAACGTGCAAGGACCAAGCAAGTGCGCTTGTGGACTGAAGGACAAGGCATTCTTCAGCAAGCAATAGATTGTAGGAGAACGTATAAAGTTCTAAGCTTAGTAGATTACCAGACTTAGGTCTGGAGAGTGGACGTAGGACATTTTGGTCTGAACCATCATATATCATTTGTAATTTACAGCTTTCTTTCATACCGTCAGTTTACTTCCATTTAAAACTCAACACTCAAGTGTTTCAGTATATTTCGAATACTGACATTAAGCATACTCGACATTAAATACATGAACTAAAGATTTGACAAACCAAGTTGACACGTCACCATCAGCTTGGATAAGTGCAAGTATACCAAACAAACAAATCAATTTCCATTGTGCATATTATTTTTACTCTGATAAACCGGGACCAAAAATTTTAATTTTAATCATTGATTTATAAAGAAACAAAACATTTATATTTAACACAAATTAACTTTTAACATACGATTCCCTCACTATGTATATATATATACATATTATGTATAAATTCACTTTGAAGCAAATAGAAATAAATTCGTACTATTCATCTACATTAAATAAACGATCCAGATAAAAACTTATTTACAATCTTATACTTTTTTATTTTATATATTATGGTTAAATTATGTTCTGCATATTTAATAATGCATAATTTATGTTTATGTCTTAACAATTGATATTTTTCATTTCAATCATTCATATGATCATTCTAAGGTTAAGATTCGTTACTGTTCAATATAGACTTTATTTTTAAAAATTCTGGAGAGAGGATTGGGATTTGGTTGTCAGTGCTGAAAAAATAATTTACTCCCTCCGTCCCAAAACAATTGTCTTGTTTTCCTTTTTCGTCTGTGCCAAACAATTGTCTTCTTTCCTAAAATGGAAAGTTTATACACACTCACTAATAAAATACTAATTTCATCTATCTCTACTCACATTGGTATCTGTGCCATTTCCAAACAAGACAATTGTTATGGGACGGAGGGAGTATATTTTAGTGAATGAATTTGAGTCATTAGATGGAACATAAATTTGAGATAAAAACATTATTTATTGAAAATTAAGCATAATATATATATTCTATTTAAGCATAATACATTTTAAACACAACATATAAAACGAAGTATTCCCTCCGTCATATTAATCTCGATTTTCTGTTTTGTTTGTCATGTCATATTAGTCTCATTTTCTAAAATTAAAAATTAATACACATTCATAATTAATAAATTATTAATTTCATATCCTTGGTTATTATTCCAAACACAAATAAGACTAATATGACTTGATGGAGAAAGTATAAGATCGTAAATCTTAATATCTAAACCATTTCTCCATTCAATAAAGGACTACCTAACCCAATTTTTAGAATGAATATTATCAAAAATGAAACACATACTAAAATCTCAACCTAACATTTTGGTTGATTTCTCTCATGCTCCTTTCCCAACATTGCCCAACAAAGAAAATGAAACTAAGCGAGAGCGAGAGAGGGAGAAGGAAAGTAAGAGAGAGAAAAGGAAACGTTAGCATGAAAGCGACGGGGCAGCGTGCGTGTTGGCGCATGCAAAAGTAGGGAGGCGAAGAAGAAGAGAAGGATAGCCCGAGAATCGAGGAATCCACCACTACTCAGTCATACTCATATATATATTATTATTATTATTTGACGTGGACAATAATACATATGTATCGACCACCACCAGTCTCACGTCGCTGTCCGCCCCCACCACCACCTCCACCGCATGAAATTACCACTGCCACCCCAAAAGTTACTGAATCAACACCCTCTCTGGAGCTCCGGACGGCACGCGCGGTCAGGTCTGGTCAGGTGTACGACGACGTCGTAGCAGTAGTAGTAGTATCTGTATCCCTATCTCTATCCCTATCCCTATCCCTATCCCAATCTCAATCTCAATCTCTAATCTCATCTCTCTCTCTCTCTCTCTCTCTCTCTCTCGAAGTTCCTGCACAAATTCTAAGTACCATGCAAAAAGACACCCAAATAAAAACAACACCAACATTTAATTATCGTTGTATAAAGTTTATTTTCATGGACCCAAATCATCGAACTGTCGCTAACAATCGACATAAATAAAAACAACGAAGCATGGGTGTTTGCATTTCTTTCTAACCTTTTCATGCTTTTAGTCTCCTCCCCATGTGTTCCACACATTTTATCTCCACTTACCCTTCTTTAAACTGCAAATATACTATAAACTATTACTATCTTTTCTATCATGTTTCACACTATATGGATTTGTAAATAGATTTTTAAATTATTAATTTTGTTTCAAATTTATGATTGAAATAAAAATTTAACGATGGAAAATTGATATTTCAGTGAAACCCCAACTGAAACGATCATGTTTCGCCGTCATTCATTTGGAACCGATACTAAATTTAAAGCAAAATTGTTAGTTTGGATCGACTAGGGAATATTAACATTTGATGTAGTCACTTATCTATTGTGAAAAAATATATTTGACCAAACATAAATTATTTGAAATAGGACCATTGTGTAACTGTGGAGAATCTATTGTAACGCCTATTCAGTAAGATCAAATCTTATTTTGATAGTAAATGAAATTTATAATTTAAATTAACTTAATACTACTCCCTCTGTCCCGCCAGATTAGTCCATATTTCCATTTTCGTCTGTCCCACTAGATTAGTCCATTTTCCTAAAATGGAAAAAAAATCTTCTCACACCAATAAAATATTAATTCCACTATACTCACAAACATTGGTTTCTGTGCCGAAACCAAACTGGACTAATTTAATGGTACGGAGGGAGTATACATAACAGAGAAATACGTCATTAAATACATTATTCCATAATTGCATAATTTTCAATAGTGAAATACATGATTTATCAGAATTGTTCACAAATCAAGAACCGCAAAACCATTCATAGGAGTTTATGCCTTAAATATTGCCCGTATTATGAACCAAAATACATATTGAATTTTTTGTGTTTTAAAGTATGTTTAAATCCGAAGAATATTGAATGTTTATATGTATTAAAGTCTTTGTAGACATATGATCTTTATATCTAAATGTCTTGGAAGAGATTAATTAATACATAGACCAAGTAAACCTAGGGCTAGCAAATGGGTCGGGTTCGGGTTGGCGGGTCGGGTTATGATAATAACAAGCGACACGCCAACCCAAACCCGACCTGTATGATCTTCAGATGACAGCAGGTGGGGGGCTGGTTAGGGATCACACTTCCAGTCTCCTGGTTGCCTTCTGTGTCCCTCTTTCTGCTGGATCTAGTTTCGATGCTGAACTCCAGGCGCTTGCTCATGGTCTTCAGCTTGCGGTTCAGTTTTCGTCTCATATTTGGATTGAGATGGATGCTGCTGCTGTTATTTCTTTAATTTCTTCGCAGAGACATGGTCCGGCCAGACTCGACATACTGTTGCTCGGATTAGATTGCTTCTTCGAGGTATCACCGTTAGATTCTCGCACATCCACTGTGAGGGGAATCGAGCAGCTGATTTCCTTGCTAGGAGAGGTTCTCAGGTTTCAGAATTTACTAGATATGATGTGGCCACAGCCCCTCGGTATTTGGCTTCCCTCATTCGCATGGATCAGTTGGGTTATCCCAACTTCAGATTTCGTTATGCTTAGTTGGTTTCATTTGAGATGGTTATTGTTATTTCTTGTTTCGTCGTCAGTTGATAGACTTATATTTTCTCTTCGGGATAGCCATTATTGGCTATTTCCAAATTGTATTTTGTTTTTTATATTTTCTCTAGGTTTCTCACCTGTGATGTGGGTAAGCTTAGGGTGTCTTTGGTGTTGTTGATGGATATTTTGTACAGGTTTGGTTTTAGTCGGACTTGGCCTATTTTTGGTTGGGTTCTACTAGGATCATGCCAGATTTTTGACTTATGGTATACACTGGTTGGGGATCTGGCCTAATCCCCCACCCTATGGGGTGTTTTTGCTTAAAAAAAAAAAAAAAAAAAAACCCAAACCCGACCCGTATATTTTCGCGGGTTAGAAATCTCAACCTGAACCCGATCTGTTTATTTTCGTGTCGACCCGAAACTGACCCGAAATGACCTGTTTAATTATTTTAAAAATTAAAAAAAATGTGTTAATTAATTTAAAAATTAATAAATTGTGTTAATTATTTTAAAAATTAAAAAAATATGTTAACTATTTAAAAAAATTGGGTTTAGGCTATATTTTATTTAATTATATTTTATAAATAATAATAATAATAATAATAAAATTATTGGTGGGTCAAATGGGTTCGTGGGTCAACCCGAGATTGACCCGAACCCGACCTCAAAATTAAATGGGTTGGACGGGTTGACCCGAAAATTAAATGGGTTGACCCAATCCATTTTTTTCGTGTTAGGTTTGTGTCGGGTTGGAGATTGCCGCCCCTAAGTAAACCTACACCGAGAAGACGGTGTATCCTGTAGGCTTAAGAATGCACAGGTATTTGAAAACTCAGTGAATTCCTTCTCCAGGGCATGACGCCCACCTACTCTTTCGTCAGGATTCAAAATGGCGTTGAAGTCCCCCGCCACTATAGAGGGTTCATTCAACAAAACATCAACAATCAAAGAATCCTATAATGCATGCCGGTCAGCTAGAGGATACACTGCATTGAGATGAAATAGAAATCCAGGGAGTTTCCATTTAACCTGATAATGTATTACCTGTTTCTCAATAGATACAACCTGTACATCGACTCAGAGAGACATTCTACAAAATCAAAATACGTCCAGCAGGAGAGAAATTAAAATTATTCACATAGTTTCAGCGAGAGAAAAAATTAGAGATAAATTTAGAGAAGAAAACATCCCTCAATTTAGTCTATAATAAAATAACAAGATCGAGAGCGTAGAGAAATTAAAATATTTTACGGCATTCTGTTTATGAGCCTATTCCACAATGTAAAAATAATCTCAAACACGTCTCTCGACAGTATATTGAGTATTTTACGCATAAAGATTTAAAAATGGCAAAAACTTGCGTAAGGCCAAGGTTGTAAAACTCGCTAGGCGCTAGTCGGGCGGCCACATAGGGCCTAGCGCCTAAGCGGTCTAGGCGGGGCCTAGGCGGTTTCTAGGCGGAACTTAGGCGGGAATTTATTTTTTTCATATTTTATACTTTATAGTTAAAAAATCATTATAATAAAATTATTATCAAAGTTTAAATATATCAAAAAGCAACAAAATAATACAAAATCTTCTCATAATCAATCTTAATCTATTAGAGTGTACATAATTGTAGTTAAATTATAATTATTTGTCATAACCATTCATTATAAGGGCAATAATTATTGTGGTGCTCTAAATTATGAAAATATAAAAATAAATTACGTATTCAAAATAAAGATAAAGTGGAGAAATGATGTACACACAAGTAAATTTATTCTAATTTTCCAAATTTGTAGCAAAATTTATAATTCATCACATTACTAAAAAAATGTCACGTTCTACATCATTATTAATTGAGCCCAAAACTTTATAGTGAATGTCTAACAATTTATTAAAGCCCCAAGAAAAAGAACTGGAACAAATACAGAAGTCTGGATAGGAATAAAAACTACTGAAATACTAAATACAAAACTAAGAAAACGGGTTTGCGCAGATTTGATAAAATTGATGAAAAAACCAGCAACCTCTAGCACTCGAAAGATGCGGGACAAGGTGTGGCAGCGGCGAGTCATATGGCAAAGGCTGAGTAGTGGCTGAGCGAAGAGTATGGGCACTTCGTGGGTTTAGATTTTCGGCTGCTAGGGTGAGGAGATGAAGAGGTGTGCCTTTTTGCCTAAATTCAAGCCAAAAAAAAAAAAAAATAGCGCCTAGCTTGCACCAGGCCGCCTAATCGGACCGTATAACCCGCTTAATCGGTCCGCCTAGCCCGCCTAGGCCGTCTAGTCGGCGACGAGGCGCCGAGTAATCGAGATGCCGCCTAAGACTGCCGAACAAGGGATTTTCGCCTCGGCCAGGGGCCGCCTAGCGCCTAATCGGCGCCTAGGCGGCCGCCTAGGCCGAGTTTTACAACCATGCGTAAGGCAGGCCTAAACGGTTTAGGCGGATTTTATCCTATCCAAATGGGTTGATCCATCCCAAATAGAGTTTATTAATCTCAATTAAGGTATATTATATGAGTTTGGGCTTAAGTTAATGGATAAAACCCGCCTAACCCAATACCTTCCCAATTCCAAATTGTATACATGTGCATGTCACGTAGTTGCGATTGATCAAGAATGCAAACACTAAAAAGAAAAAGTGAAGAGTTCAAATTTTGGTCAAATATCTAAGAAGTGCACCGCGATTAAATCATTATCCAGTAAAAATAAATAAATAAATAAAAGATTGATTGAAGCTGAAGCATAAATTAATGAAAGTTTTATACAGAAAATTCTAAAAATAGAATCCTTAATTACTAGCAAAGAAGAAATCAAAACCGCTCGTGTTGAAAAAGCAGTTACATTCATAAGTGCTAATTATGTGTCTTCAATCTTCATCATCATCCTCGTGTGGCCATCCAATCCAATTTAACCCATAAATTTCGCCCACTCCAATTTTACTTCAATTCCGATAATCTATTCTACTAGTGGTCATAACGAGCTGAGTTGAGTATGGCCTGACTTGAGTTCGATTGAAAATTTTAAATGTGAGCTCGAGATCGACTCGATCGAGCTCAATTATTTAAACTCGACTTGGCTCAATCGAGCTCGGTTTTTTTAAATTATTTTAAATTTTAATAAAAAATTAAATTATTTATTATTAAATAATAAATATAAGAATAAAAACCTAAATTATATTAAGCTCGGTAAGGCTTACGAACTTAACTCGAACCCTAGCTCGACTTAGGCTCGATTTAAGCTCAAGTTCAATAAGCTTCACGAGCCTATCGAATTGAGTATCATGAAACTCGAGCTCGATCTTAATTAATATCAAATCAATTTCAAGTTATTTTTGAAAACTGTCAGACGCTCATGCGGAAGTTACAAGGAAGATTTATTCATTATTTTATACTCCCTCCGTCCCTTTACAATTGTCATATTTCTTTTCGGCACGGAAATTAAGAGTTGTGAATGTAGAATGAGTTAGTGGGATTAATATTTTATTGTTGAGTGTGAAAAAGTTGTCATTTTTTAAAAAAGTGACAATTTGGTTGGGACGCCCAATTTAGTAAGTGTGACAATTCAAGTGGGACAGAGGGAGTATATTTTAAAAATAAAATTATTTAATTTTTTTTTAAATATAAAAATTGTCAGCCTAGCCCTCCTAGCCGCCTGTGTAGGTGCTGAACAATCTGAAAATATTCAAGACTACACTGGCAATGACTTTTGCACAAATATCATCCATTTTATTGCAATAAAAAAAAATTTTAAAAAAATTTGAGTGTCAAAGAGGAAGCTCGGTGGCTTCTGCCCAATCTATGGGTGATCCTATCTTATGCCGCCACTTGACGGCATATAATTCAATACTCTATCTTTTTGTTATTATAAAATATATTGATATAAATTATAGATAAATATTTAAAAATTATATCAAAATTCAAAATTAATTTTTCTTTACAAATTGAGTCCAAGATTCATATATTTGGCAAAAAAAAAATCAACTCCTCTTTACTTAATTTGTATTTCTTCTCACTTATTTTCAGATAAAAATTCAACTTCTCTTTATAACTCAATGTATTTATATATTCCAACTTTTTAATTTGTATTTTATTATCGAGTCAAATATTAATTTTTTAAAGTGCATATAATGTTTTTATTATAATTATAAATAAACATATAATTAAAAATTTAATAAAAAATATTATAAATAATATATATTGAAATATAAATATAAAAATAAAATAAATTTTAGATTGAGTAGATGTCATTGTTGTAAGTAAAAATTGAGTTGAGTTTGGGTTGTATAGATAAATGAGAGAGAAATTAATATTTTATTATTAGATTGGGTTGTATGATGTCATTGGAAAAAATAATTAAAAGAAAACTTTAATGGTTTTCGGTTCAGGTATCGCTTACAAGGCCGCTTAGGCAAATTTTTGCACTGGTTATACTTTGTGTATTTTCATTATGATTTTTATTAAAAATTCTCTATTGCACAGTTTTTTATGCTTGAATTTAACTTAAATTATAATTATTGGTAGTTTAGATTATATCCAATTAATATTTAACTATACAATAATCAGTCTTAGAGTCAACGGTCATCTATAAAAACTGGAAATGAATAAGAGTTGGTGGTCTCAACATTTTTTTATTGTGAGATGAACCTTAATACATCATTTCAATAAGTTAAATATATTATTTTATTTTTTAAAATTACATTATTTGCAACAAAGAAATACATCATTTGCAATAAAGAAATACATCATTTCATTAAATTCATTTCACAATAAAAATGGTGAGACATCATTTGCAATAAAGAAACACATCATTTCATTAAATTCGTCTCACAATAAAAATGATGAGACCGTCTCATCTGATAATTTGCCAATCAATAATTATATGTATATCCTTGAAGGTGAAATCGACCCTATTTAATAATTTTAAATTTAAACTCTAAGTACTAAATTAAAATTAAAACAAGTATTGAATATATAGAAATTGATAAAATAATAATATGAATGATAAAGTAAAATACGTAAATGTATAACAATTTTATATTCCATCACATATATACGAATATAATGAAGCAAACAATGAAGACAACATCAATATCACAATTTATAAGAAAGTTGTATTTTCATGCATTCCTAGGGGCGTAAATGAACCAAACTGTTCGTGAGCTACTCGGATCTTGACTCGATAAAAACTCGTTCGAGTTCGTTTAGTAAAGCTTGTTTATTAAATGAACCAATCTTGAGCATCATGGTATTCGACTCGTGAGCTCGTGAGCAGGCTCGTTAGCTAAAATTAGTAAGAAATATAAAATATTTACTTTTATAATAATAATATTTTCATGATTTAAGAGTAACAATAATGATAAATCATTCTAATTATGCAAAAAAGTTTAGAATTTGAGCATGAATATGATATTAATTTTGAAATAAATAACTTTTTTTTCAAAATAATATTGAAAATCTTAAATATATTCTAAATTTAGAAAGTTCGTTTAGGCTCGATAAAAGCTCGACAAAGTTCGTGAACATCAAAGTGTTCGATAAAAAAGCTCGAAGCTCGACTCGAAACTAAACGAGTCAAACTTAAGCACAACTCGACTCGACTCGACTCGACTCGGTTCGATTACACCCCTATGCATTCCGTTAAAAGCCTAACGAATAATATCTTTAAAACAACAATTTTTTTAAAATAAAAGAATGCCGAAGGAAGGACCAATATTTAAAGGGAAGGTCTTGGGTTAGGCAGACCTAAATGATTTAGGCGGGTTTTATCCATTAATCCAAGCTCAAACACATATAATATACCCTAATTGGGATTAATAAATCCTATTTGGAATGAGTCAACCCATTTGGGTAGGATAAAACTCGCCCGCTTCACTGTTTCAATTAGAATTATAAATAAATTAAATTATTTGTGAGTAATTTAAAATTTACCTCAATAAAAATTGCACCGAGCCCACTTAATAATGTTTGTTAATTATACAAATCAAAATTAAGTTTTATAGAATTCATTGGGTGAGGAATTTTGTTAGATAAAATTAGTTTGAAACAAATGTTTTATAATTTAAGAGCAACAAGTATGAAGATCATTGATCACCTTTATTAGTTAAAAGAAAATATGGAATTTGAGTATACATGTGATATTTTTCTTAAAATACAATAATCATATCTTTTATAAAATAATTTATATTTTAAATATAATATAAATTTAGAAATTTTTTTTTGGCTCGACTAAAGCTTGATTATGTTCACGAATTTAAAATACTCAATATCGAAGTTTGAAGCTCGACTCAATAATAAATTATTTAAACTTGAGTCATACACCTCGACTCGACTCTGACTCATTCAATTTGCGGAATTGAAATTGTTGCAACATTAAATCTTGTTACTTCTAATGAATAATTAGTCTCTAGATATTACATTAGGGCATAGGTGAAGTTTATGTAATTAAAAAATTAAATATTTAAGTTAGAAGAGTTTGTGGAAGTTTCTATGAAAAAAAATTCTTTGTTCTAGCAAACATATCACAATTACAATTACCTTGAAGCATTTCCATAAAATGAATGAAACACTAAAACTTAATCTTAGCCTATCTACTATCTCAAAAAGCTACATGAGCATAGAAAGTGCCAGTGCCTCTAGGGAGGTGCCCGACTCTATGATCTTTTTTTCATGTCACAAAATGATAAAACAAATAGTGTTGAGGTTCGAAATTGGATTGATGGAGACTCGTGGAATTGGGTTACAAAAACAGATATCATAAAACGTAAAATAAATGCGAGAAAAAAATGGGAAGGACACGCAAACCGACGTCACATGTGATTAGAATTGAATGCTGAATTTAAGATTGAACAAAAGGAATCAAGGGCGTAATAATTGTATGTTTTGAAAAAATTTGGCTAGCGTAATAGAATGACTTGAAATCTAACTGGGGTCTCCCTTTTATAGACATAAGGGAGAGGGACCCGTTACAAAAAACATAGGCCTAATTAAACCTAGAATGTTCGCCACGACCTCGGATTTATCAGAGCTAACTCAAAAACTCCCAGGGTCGGTTACAACTCCCACGACTTGTCTTCGTCGGTCGTTCTTATCCACTGGTTCGGGGTCAACAATGGATTCAGGGTCGTTGTCAGCTTTGACCTCCAGGGATCGTCACCCAACTGTGGAGTCGATATTGGATCCTAACTGGCATTATGGTTTCCTGTTAGCAGTCCTGCCTCGACTTTTGGGCTTGGTCTGGTTGTGTTTTGGGCTATTGGGTCGTCTTTGTTCGGGTTGGCCTTTCGGTGCATGGTCAGTTCTGCCCAATTTGGGCCAATTGGCCCTAGCCTCAACAATAGCACATTTGGCTTCGGGCATATCTATGATAAAGGTCAAATCCAAACACTATCGTTGCTTTAGAATCAAAGTACGGAAGTCATGAGGTACCCCAGAGGGCGTCCCCAAGGGCCCTCAATGCGTTCCCGGGGTTTCACTTATCCGTATGAAAGTTAAAGTAACCCGGGGGTCAACTTGATTCATACGGCCGCCCCCAGGGGCATTTATGTACATTGGTGTGGGCAATTTTGAAAAACTGTCCTGAGAGCCAATTCGTGGTTCTGGAGTCCACGCAGTTCGTTAGAGTCATCTCATGAGATACTCTCTCGTGTGAGAGTTTTCTCTCAAGCGTATACTTTGAAAACACTCCGATGTGTGGTGTGGGGTGGTCCTTAGTGATCTTGGCATATTTGAGGGCTGTTTTGGAGGTTCTGGGAGCCTTCAGAGCCCTCGTTATGCTGGTTGCGCCCGGCCAGGCCCTTAGTTTTGCTGGGGTTTGGTCGTTTGGTGTCCCCTTATGATGATCAGGTGTTGGTTGCCTACCTCGCTTGAGGCCAATATCTACGTCATGGGATCATGGTTAGGTCGAACATGGCATCATGGTATCTACCAATGTTCGGTGGCAGTTGCATAAATCACTGCCATTTTGGGGAAATTATAGAAATCGAAAGGGCGCGACCCTGTGCACGTTAAATAGTGTCACTTCAGTATTTTCTCATTTTTTTGACAGTTTTTTAATTCTTTCTCCAACTTTCATCTTCTCTGCTGTTCCTACTCTCTCATTCGCCGGATTTCATTTGTACCCCATTGTTGCTTGTTGGTGGTTTGCTTGCTTGTGGTGGTTTTGCTTTTTCAGTGTGGCAGTAAGCTTTTGTTTTTTCTTTCAAAATCTTGCGAATGTGAAGTTACCCATTTTGCTTGAACGTTTGCATGCTCGTTCCATTTCGTGTCGTGGGTTTTGTCATTATTTCTAGGTCTCCATGAAATTTGGAGTCTTTTTGTGTGCAGTTTGGGTCATTCATTTTTTGGATATTGGCTTTTCAGTAAGGATTTTCTTTGGGAATCTTTGCAATTTTTGGGATTTGCGTGAGGTTGCAGTGTTAGGGTTTTCGTCATTTTTGGGTGATTTTAACTATTTTTTGGTTCTTGCTTGCTGGCGGTGTGCCTTCTTTAGTGTTGTTTTTGTTAAATGGCCTCAGAGTCCGGCAGTTCTAGGGTGCAGGTGGATATTCACGTTCTTGAGTCCTTGGATGCTGCCTCTTCTGGGTTGGCAGCTGTCGCTCCTTTTGGGTCGACTGGTGTTCCTGCCTCTAAAAGATCGATTGGGAACCAATTCTCGGATGTTGAGATTTTGGGTTTAGATTCTAGCATGGATTCCTTTTGTCCAATCGTAATCAATGAGGAAGGTGGGCCGCACGTCATTAACCCTAGGGATCCAGTTCGTACCGCGGCGTCGTTGGTTGATATGGAGTTAGCTCACAAACTGATGTGCTAGGCGACTTGTGGGAACTTCTCTATTTCCATTCATTTAGCTAGGGATCGGTGTTGCTACCCGGCAGATGGCATGGTGGCCTTCTATTTGGTTGTTATTAAGAATGGAATCAGGATCTTGGGTCACACTTTCTTTAGCGTTGTCCTGTGCTCATACATAATTGGTCAATTCCAACTGTCTCTAGTTGGATGGTGCCACTTGCTGGGGACGTTGCTCTTATTATTTGATGCCGAACTTGGTTTGCCGATGCTCTGAGAGTGGCATAATATGTAGAGGCTTGAAATTAAATGATTGAGGATCTTAGAATCGGGTTAGAAAAATAATAAATATCGTAAAACAAGAAATAAATGAGAAGAACACACAAATCGATACCCAATGTAGTTTAATTTGAATGTTGAATTTAAGATTAAACAAGAGTAATCAAGAGCATAATAATGATATATTTTGACAGAAACTCGGCTAGCATACAACGTGTGAATCATTCATCTAAAAAACAACCTGGAATCTCTCTTTTATAGACATAAGGGAGGCCCATTACAAGAAATCTTGGCCTAACAAACCCTAATTAAAGTGGGAAACGACCTTGGATTTTCATAATTGACACCGAGAGGTCAGAAACAACCCCAATTTTTTTGGAAAAGACCCCGAAAATCTCAGGCTCGGTTAGGGTCAACGATGATCCCGAATTTCCCAAAATAGACCCCAAAAATCTCAGGGTTAGTTTGGGCTGACGTTCCAATGGCTTTCTTCTTATCCATTTACCCGGGGTAATCATTGAACTTAACACTTGGGTTGGTTTGGAACCCGACCTTGGGGTCGGTCTTGATCCAAACCCAGGGTCATCGTCGGATCCAACTATGGGGTCGGTTTCGAACCCAACCCGTGGGTCAGTTTGTTACCCAAACCTGGGGTTGGTATGTATGTTGGAGCGGGTCTTGATTTAGTCTTTGGACTACGATTGGCTGAGCTTCAAGTTGATGGGCTGTATTCTTTTTGATCTATTTTGTGAGCGCAAGTTGGTCTTGATTGATCAGGGTCGTTTGGGCCTGACCTCAACAATAGCCCCTTTGGCTTCGGGCACATTCGAGATGTGCATTGAAGTTAAACTACTTAATCGTATTCTGATCAAAGTGCAAAGTCACAGGATACCTCTGGGGCATTCTCAAGATCTTTGGATGTGTACCAGGAGGTCCGCTAATCCAAATGGAAGGTAAGTGACTCGGGAGTCTACTTGACCATACCCTGGGAGGCACTCCCAAGGTCCCTGGATGCATTCTCGGAGGTTCGCTTATCCATATAGACGTTCGTGTGGCCCTAGAGTTAACTCGATTCTTACGGTCGCCCCCAAGGGGAATTTGCGTACGTTGGTGCAGGTGGTTTCAAAAAACCATCCCGAGGGCATATCATGGTTTCAAAATTGACACAATTCATTAGAGTCATCTCGGGAGATGCTCTCTTGCGTGAGAGTTGTTCTCTCAGGCGTGCATTTTGATAGTTGATATGTGTGTAATTTGAGCTATTTTTAGAGTGTTTAATTGCATGATTTGATGTGAATTAGGAGCACAAATCACACACTTATCTTTTCTTTTGGTTGATTTTACCTTCACTTGGTGTTTGAGAGGTGTTTGAGTGTGCAAGGCATAAAACAAGCAAGAAATCCGAGTTTTTAAGCGAATTTGGCTAAGGGGCAGCTCCATCCCACTCGAGACACACCCATCCTGTTCAGGACACACATCCCACTCGGGACGCACTTGTCGCACTCGGGACCGAGGCTCGAGAGGCAGCTACTCCACTCGGTACTCAAAAATTTGGTGTAACTTTCAGTGGCCAAAGCCTGTCCCGCTCGGGATGAGCCTATCCCGCTCGGGACCCACATCCCACTCGGGACCAGACAGGAATTATGAGATTGTCCGTGGTTTCATTCCGTTCGGGAGGAAGGCTTCCAAAGGGGGTCCCGTTCGGGACCAAAACACCGTGTCGGCAGAAAATTCAGCTATAAGAGGGCAAGGGAGATCACAATTTAGGGGTTCAACTTTTATTTACCCTAGAGAGAAAAAGGCATGAAGGAGGAGAGAAAAAACACGAGTTCAAGGGCTAGGAATCAAAGATTGAAGGGAGAAATTAGATCGAGAGTTGAAGAATCATCCCAAAGCCTAAGATTTCTTGTTCTTTATTTCATCTATGTTCCTTTTTGAGATATTGATGTTTTTAATTATGTTCATGAGTAACTAAACTCATTGTTGAGGATTAGGATGTGATTGAGAATGATTTTGGGATATTGTTTGGATTTGAATAATTGAATTTCCGATGGTTTGTTCATTGTTGTGGTTTTGAATTTGTATTCCTTGCATGCTTGATCAGCATGTGTTGGAAATTATGCCTCAATGAACTAGCTTGATAGGTTTGTTAATTGGAGGGGATTGCAACAATAATTGGGTGTCTTTTCACTTTGAGGATAGGCGATTTGATATCTAGGTCTTTAATTCTTGAGCTTTTGGGAGTTAATTGAAGTCAATAAACCTAGACTTAGGTTGATATTAAGGTTAATCTACTATTTTTACACCGGTACTAAGGGTAATAACTATAGTAAGCAAATTGATTCAAACTATTTAACGGAAATTGGTTCGTAGTGTTGACAAGTCCAAGCGCATTCCTAATCTACTCAAATCATCCTAAATTCCTCGACTGTTCTCTCTTTGGTAATCTTACATTAGTTGTTTGGTATTTAATTTAGTTATTTTCATTAATCTTTAAGGTTTTAGGTAATTTACAATTGATCATTCAAAGTTATTTAAGTTTTCAAATTAAACCCTTTTATTCATCGCAACGGGGCGAGTTGAGTCTCTGTGTTAGATAATTTTTACTTAATAAAACTTTAATGCATCAATAGTATTCCAGAGAATGGAGTGGAGCATTCTTTAGCAATCTTGGCACGTCTGAGGACCTTTTTGGAGGCTTTGGAGGCTCTCGCTGGTCTCGTTGCGCTAGTGGCAGCTGGACAGGCTCCACTGGTGTTTGTAGAGAATGACCCTGGGGGTCTGATCAATGGTGAAGCCATGGGTGTCCGGTGTGCGTGCTCAAAACGGGGTTCAGTAAGTGAACCTGAAGTGGGGTTGGTCGAGGAGCCCCGAGAGTGGTCAACCTGTTTGAATCAGGTTGCCTTCTTGCGATTTGCAATTTATGTCCTTGTAAAGATGGGTTGCATTTTGTGTTCTTGATCTTCCTTTCTTTGTTGTTGAGACTCTTTGGAGGTGTTTTGAAGGCCTCATTTTGTTCTTTTTCAATTTGTGGTTTGTTTCAATCGATGTGGTGGGTTATAGTCATCCAAGCTGCGACATGGGCGATGAGGAGGTCAAGATTAATGTACTGATGTTGTCATGGTCATATGAGGCAATAACATCGGGGTCATCTAAGATTATAGTATCGAGGATGTTTAGTTTGTCTCTCCGGCAGTCAGTTATGCATTCTTCTTTAGGGTTGGCTGGTGACTCCGATGACGACCTGGGATATTCAACGTCAGGTTCATCGACCAGCTCCTTTTCATGGGAATATATTGGAATGGAAAAGGTTTTGATACAAATAATTCTCTTTTTCCTTGGTTTGGGTCATCACCGATATCTGGCTCTCTATCTTTCATCTTCGTAGGCTGTTTGATAAGCTCGTATTTTGCCTCACTTATCACGTCGTTTTCTTATTGTTTTATTGAATTTACTTAAGTTTTTAGTTAATAATC
>JAPKLW010001151.1:0-19898 GCA_026898455.1 Plectranthus barbatus | reverse complement strand
ACAAAGAATAGATAAACTATGCCAGTACATGAGATGATTTCGTCGCAATATCCCTGTGGGTTCGACTAGCCTTCGGGTTATTATAAATTTATTTGCTGCTGTATTTTACGGTCATCACTGTTGAGCACTTCTCCGAGTACCACAACAACTAGTTGAAGTCAGTTGAGACCTACGCAGAGGGCACGACCGACTTAAGAAGAAAATAACCACCAAGAAGCAATGCCAAGTGTAGACAAAGAGACAGTTGTCGGCGATGATGGTTGATCTTGAGATTGCTCTCTAGGAGGTGGGGGTCTACCGAGAGAGGTATGACAAGATGAAGAGAAAGAAGCGTGATCTGAATGAGAGGGCCGTGACAAGCAAGAAGGTTGGTGCTCTGTGATGACGAAGTTGAAGAAGATGGAGAAGTTAGTTTCACTGTTCAGAAGTAGGGTCGGAGTCGAGCACTGAGCGGTCGTGTGGTCGATGGACTTCAAGCCTACATTCTAGATATTGGTGAACATGGTCATTGATACTGTGAAGGCTTGGATCCTCCGTTGGAGCCCCGGGTTTGATCCTGTTTGTAGGAGCCTGACGAGCCCCAGTTTGAGACTGAGCCTAAACTATCAACCGAGCCTCTGTAGCAGGAGATTGACTCTTCAACTATCTTAGAGGGGTTAAAGTAGACTGAGCTGATGGAGTCCGAGAATACCGACATTGACAAGCTCTACAAGGCTGACTCCTCTGTGCCTGAGCCCCAACATTTCGACCCTCGAGCGACCTTAAAGTTGGTCTTTAGCCTGACTTTGATAATGTGCCCGATGATGGTGGTCGTATTGAAGACTTTCGATGTCAATGTTAAGGTAAGCGAAAGTCGTGCTAACTCGATCTCCAAGACTGTCAACTTGACCCTAGATTTTGCTTTAATGTTCTTGTTATTCTGGATTCCCGTAAACTCTTGATGTTTCTTTCGTCATCGTATATTTTAGGCACATGCTAGGGTTAATCATTAACGGTTGGCGATGCGTTTCGTGAGTCATGCTAAGCAAAAATGCGAGGTTAGGGGCATCGCTCCTCCGACGCTCAAGTTAGTAGTGGTTGTGATGAAGAAGTAATAATAAAATAAGTGATTTTAGAACAAATAAACAAACAAGCTTATCTGATATGGCTTAGTGATAGTATTTCTCGACACAATACTCTTGGGTGCAAACCATTTTAAAGTTGGCATAATGTTAAGGAGATGACCTTCATTTTAACCGGGGGTTATGGGGGTCATCATACCTATCGACCCTAGTCGGGTCACAATAAGCGCTCGTCTGGGATCGAGCCCCAGTCCCACCTAATCGGCTAGTGTCCACGAGTTTTCTGGCTCTTTCTGCATTCTTCCTAGCAATCCTATCGGGTTCTTCTTCTTCCCATTTGATTTGAGCCCAAGCAATGCTCAACACGGTGTCCATGTCATTGCAATGGTGTGTAGTCAGCTCCCTATAGGGGTAGGAATCGGCGTTGAGGCTGTTCCTGAAAGCATAAATTATAGTTTGTGGAGGGTAATGTTGGACCTCCACCAGCTCCCTATTGAACCTTCCGACATAGGACCTCAGGGTCTCACCCTTCTTCTACCTGATAACATTGAAGTCATTGGGGTGTTTACCGACCCGACGATTATTTGAGTATAACCTTCAAAAGAACTGACGAAGCTCCGAGAACAAAGCAATTGACCCTTTTGGCAGGTTGACAAACCATTATAGAGCTGGGCCCGTGAGACTAGATCTAAAATTCTTACACATGCATGCTTCCCAAAGCACGCTCAAGATTGATGTTGTCAGGATCTTTTGTTTGTAGATGGCAATGTGATCCTTGGGGTTGGTCATCCCATCATAAAGGGTGCAAGTCGGTGGTGAGAAGCACGCTGGGATGTCCGTGTTAGTGTTAGTGGTTAATAAGGGTGAGTTCGCATAACTATCACGCGTGATGATCGGTTCAGATGGCAATACCCCTGGAATTTGGGTCAGCATCGATTCAAACATCGCTAATTTTGCATCCAATCTTGACTCGTATGGCGTACGCACTTTATTGTCTGCTGGGCCATTACTTTTGTTGACACCTTCTTTGTTTATCCCCGGGATCATACAACGGGGTCTTTTCTTTAGTAATAGAGGACTCCAACCCCTCCCTGTGCTGTTATTTTGTAGGGATCTGAGGCTGTTAGCACAGAAGCTTATTCTTCCTTTTTAGGGTTTGGTTGGAAGCATGGAGGGTCTCGATTTGTGCATTCATAGCCCTCTGATTGGTCTGCTTTTGCTCTAAAAGCTGGGCTATCTCGGGGATGGGTACGACCCTGGGGTTGGTTGTGATGACCCTAGGGTCGGTTGTGACCACCCTTGGGTCAGTTATGATCACCCTGGGGTTGATTATGACCACCCTAGGGTTGGGTATGACCCTGCGTCGGATACAATCATGGGATCGATGGTCGAGGCTATTTATTGGCTAATCGACGCAGTACGACGTGGTGATGGTCTTACTTGTTTGTTCACCATCCTGGCCAACTCAAAAGGGGTGTGATGTTCATGTTTCCGATTCCGTTGCTGATTGGCAGTAGGATCAGTCGTGTTTTGTTCACCTCATTCTCACTAGGAGGGATACTTGTCATTTTCCTGCAAAAATGATAATAAGGGCCCCACGGTGGGCTCTAAAATGTTGAGGTTCAAACTTGAATTGATAGAAGCTCTTAGCATCGGGTTAGAAAAATAAAAAATATTAGAGTAATACGCAATAAAAGTGTTGGAGCATTTAGTGGTTCAACTGACTATTTCTAAAGTCAGTTAGTACTCTAAAAAACGTTTTATCTCAGAAAGATACTTAACCAAATTAAAATATACGCTAACAACTTAATAATTATTTGTTGGGTTAACTAAAAAAGGTTAAAGAAAAAAACAGTAAATGATAGAAGATATTTTATAGTGGTTTGGATGTCAATTGATCCTAGATCGACTCTTCGATTGCCAGACGGATTAGAAAGCAGTAGAACAATGTTAAAGATGAAGTATCTGATCTTTAGCGATCGCGGGAAGCTCGTATGTCATCCTACTGTATACACATCCAGCTAGTCCACATTGTATCTTATTCTCTTTGGGTCGATCAACAAGTCCACGAGCGCATCATTAGGCCTCACTGATTCGATAGGGTTTGAGTTTGAGTTCTTGAAAAAACATAGGTGATGTTCTTATTTGTGAGTGCCGATTTCTGAAAAGAATTTAAAAAATCGATATCAGATTCAATTTTGATGATAAAGTATGAATTATGGAAAAGTTATTCTTAGCAAGGAGGCTTAGAGTCTCATGTTTAGCGACTTGGAATAACTGACGGTCAAGGCAGGTCTTCTCTTAGATTTTCACAATATGTTTTTTCTTTAAATTTTGTAACCAACAACCCATATTTGATACTCTTGAGTATTTATAAGCTTTTTTAAAACCTTTGTTAGTGAGCCTCGTCTTCGAGTCCTTGCACACATTTTTTGAAGTCTGCAACTGTTTAGACCTTTTCAAGTGATGTGTATGTCTTGTAAGAACAACTCTTTCGTTAGTTGTCCTTGCTATGAGTTATTGAAGCATATCTTCTCTTTATTAATTGTAAAGTCCATTATGTTGAAAGCTTCACATCTTTGTAAGTTCATCTACTGATGAGACTGCTTCTCCAAGGAACTGGTTGAGTAAGTTTTTGGTTGATGTCTACTAAAATGTGTACTTCCTAAGTTGTAACAACTAAAAAAACTGATACAAGGCTACAAATATGAATTTACTCTATTCTGGTCTGGATGAACTAAATAACTCTAGTAGTTGGTTCGAGACACCAAAACTAATGAGGAACTAACATTAATTTCTTACAATACAATATACTTAGCACTATACATTACTTCTAAAATATATATGTTAAGCAAGAAGTTGGAACGAGGCAGTGTGTGTGCGGCGATATAAAGTGGCGACCGGTGGGTCCCTCGATTCTGGTCCTGCTCAGAATACAGATCTACGGAGTCCTCACCAGTAGTAGATCTGAACAGCATTGGGACACAGCCCTGAAGATCTAATCTGGAGAACAGATTTCTCTTCTCTTCTCTCTTTCTGTTTCGATTTTTTCTAAGAAATTAGGTCTCTAATTTCTGTTTCCGCTGATTAAATCGAATCGCGTGGTTGAATTGAGATTTGGAATTCAAACGCGAAAGATCGGTTCAAACTCGACGGAGTTACGGTAAACCCTAAATCCACAATTCTTCGTATTAAATTCATAGGAGCATGCTAGGGTTTTGAGAATTTAATTATGAGCAATATCCATAGATCGATCCGGTTCAGTTTAGTTTTGGTGATTCGGTTCACGGAAAAACCCTACAACATGGTCTTAGTTTTATCTCCGATTATTAATTTCATTGTCGGCGAATACCTGGCATGGATTGAAATTAAAGACTGGAACTTCAAAGAGCAGTCTGGTTAGGTGGTCTGATGTAAACGTCTTCGAAAGGAGCTTACAGCAGATGCACCTATGCAATTGGGGGAAACAATTGTATTGTTTTATCAAAAGGTTACAATGCATATTTGTTTCAATGTTCTGCATGTATGTACTTACTTTAATCAATTATTGTTTTCAGATATGTCTATGAATAATGTCATAAATATCTTGGCAAAAAATCAATTAACTGGTCCAAATTTCCTGGAATGGAAGCGCAATTTGGATTATATCCTAGTTGCAGAGGAACATCAATATGTTCTTAACACTCCGAGTCCAGCTGTCCCTACTGCTGAGTCAACTGATGTGGAGCGGAACTTCTATGACAAGTGGGTCAAGTCTAATAATGTAGTCAAGTGCTACATGATGACCACTATGTCTAAGGTGCTCCAGCAACAACATCAGCACTATGACAAAGCAGCTGAGATTATGGATAGTCTCACAGTTACTTATGGGGAATCGGATAGAGCTGTCAGATTTAAACTCATGAGGGAAATCGTGAGTTGTAAAATGATTGATGGTAGCTCAGTGAGGGAGCACGTTATTTCCATGACTCATCTCATGGATGAACTGACGTTGCATGGAGGAGGTATTGACAGGGAAGCCCAGGTCGATATCAAACTCAACTCACTTCCGAAGTCTTTTGAGAACTTTAGGCTGAATGTTGTTATGAATAAAAAGGAGTACACTCCTAATGAGTTACTTAGTGATCTCATGGCAGCTGAATTAATCATGCAACCTAAAAAGGAAGTCTTAGTTTCTTCCGGTAGTCGCCCTGCTTCATCGAAAGGTGCTAAAGGGGTGATTGGAAAGAAATTCAAGAAGATAGCCTTTGGAAGCAAAAGTTCTGGGAAAAAGAAGACTGTGACACCGGGGAAGAAGGGCAAGTGTTTCTGTTGTGGCAAAACTGGTCACTGGAAGAAGGATTGTCTGACCAAGTGGGTTGGACAAGGTACGTCATTAGCATTTGTAACGGAAACATGTTTAGCATCTGTTTCTACCCATTCTTGGGTAGTGGATACTGGAGCTACTGATCATGTCTGTTACACTTTGCAGGGATTCAGGCCGACAAGACAGCTGAATGATGACGAGGTGACGATCTCCATGGGTAATGCTGCTCGTGTGTCTGCAGTAGCAGTTGGAGATGTTACATTATGCTTTCAAGACAATGTTTTGATTTTAAGAGATGTTTTGTATGTGCCGGTTTTTTGGCGGAACCTTATTTCTATTTCCTGTTTAATAAATGATGGATTTTTAGTTACTTTTGATAGTTATGTTACTATCAATGGCAATAACGGTGTTATCTGTCGTGGGATACAGAAAGACTCTCTTTATATCATAACCTGTTTGCATAAATCTTCCGTGAATGCTGCATATAACTCATTTAATCATAAGAAGAGAAAATTTTCATCTTCTGATGAGGATCTTACATATCTATGGCATTTGAGACTAGGTCACATCAATCTAAAGAGGATCAAGAGACTCATGGATGATGGAACGTTGGATTCAATCCAGGTAGTTCCTCATCGAGTTTGTGAATCCTGTGTAGAGGGAAAGATGACGACCAGGCCTTTCAAGGCAAGTCAGTCTCGAGCAAGTGATGTGTTGGAACTGATCCACTCTGATTTATCTGGACCGATGTCCACGCAAGCTCGTGGAGGATTTAAGTATTTCGTCACTTTTATTGAAGATTACTCGAGATACGGGTATGTTTAATTACTTCACTATAAGTCTGAATGCTTTGAGAAATTCAAGGAATTCAAGGCGGAAGTAGAGAAGATGTTAAACAAGACCATTAAGTCATTATAATCTGATCGTGGTGGTGAGTATCTCAGTGACGAGTTCTTGCAGTTTTTATCAGAGCATGGGATTACATCCCAATGGACCGCACCAGGCACTCCTCAGCAGAATGGTGTCGCGGAAAGAAGAAATAAGACTCTTCTTGAAATGGTTAGATCTATGATGAGTTATGCGAACTTGCCTGTTCCATTTTGGGGCCACGCGTTACTAACAACGGCATATCTGCTAAACCTGGTACCTTGTAAGTCAGTTCCTAAAACACCCTCGGAACTCTGGCATGGGCGAAAGCCCAGTGTGTCAAAGATAAGAGTGTGGGGTTGTCCGGCATATGTTTTGTCGAAGGAACCTGATAAGTTAGAAGGTAGGTCCAAGCTAATGTTGTTTATGGGATACCCCAAACAAACAAAAGGTGGTTATTTCTACTGTCCTGAGGATCAGAAGATCGTTGTTAGCACCAACGCAAGATTCTTGGAGGACGAGTTTGTGAAAAACCACAAATCCAAAAGTGATATCATTCTTCAAGAAATTGGAGACGATGATGCGCTTCCATTGGGAAAACCCCGTGGTAGATTAAGTGTACCTCTCGAAGGTATGGAACCAACTGCACGGTCGCCAGTGCAAGGATTTGATCCACAAGTAACTGCACCAACTGCTGACGCAGTACCAGTGCTCTGTCGTAGTTAGAGGGTACCTAACCAACCCCGAGCGGTATATGTTCGTAGGAGAGTCTTCGGACTTGATCCTGGAAGATGGACTAGATGATACCGACCCATAGACATACGGCAAAGCAGTAAATGACAAAGATGCAGAAAAATGGCATAAAGCCATGGATTCAGAAATTGAATCAATTACCTCTATGGATGTATACCAGAAGTCTGCGCTACCAGATGGCTTTCGGGCCATAGCTTGGAAATGGGTATACAAACGGAAGAAAGGTTCGAAAAAAGAAATAACGGCTTTCAAAGCCAGGTTGTGGCGAAGGGTTATAGTAAAAAAAAGGGCATTGACTATGACGAGACCTTCTCACCGGTAGCCATGCTCAAATCTATTCGAATTCTTCTATCCATAGCAGCACATATGGACCTAGAAATCTGGCAGATGGATGTCAAAACCGCATTTTTAAACGGGTACCTTGAGGAAGGTCGTGACATCTATATGCAGCAGCCAGAGGGTTATGTGAAGAATGGTGAAGAGCATCTTGTCTGGAAGCAAAAGAAGTCCTTGTATGGACTTAAACAAGCTTCACGGTCAAGGAACAAACGTTTCGATGATGTGATTAAATCCTATGGATTTTCACAGTGCAAAACCGAAAGTTGTGTGTACCGATTATACGTCAGCGGAAGCGTGGTATTCCTTGCACTTTATGTAGATGACATTCTTCTATTCGGCAACGATGTGAAGGTGTTGTTAGACATAAAGAGATGTTTATCCGAACAGTTTCAAATGAAGGACCTAGGAGACGCTGGATACATCCTTGGGATTAAAGTCTTGCGTGATCGCAAGAAGAGGATGTTAAGCTTGTCTCAGGTGCTTATATTGATACTGTAATTGCTCGTTTTAGCATGCAAAACGCCAAGAAAGGATTGCTACCTTTCAGACATGGTGTTCCTCTGTCTAAGGCACAATGCCCTGCAACAGAAGAGGAGAAGGATGAGACTGCTAAAGTACCATATGCTTCGGCAGTGGGAAGTCTCATGTATGCGATGCTATGTACGAGGCCAGATATCTGTTATGCCGTGGGCATGGTGGCCAGATATCAGTCTAAACCTGGACAGGCGCACTGGACTGTTGTCAAACACATTCTCAAGTATCTGAAAAGAACTCGAGACTATCGTCTTGTTTATCAGTGTGAGAATTTGTGCCCTGTGGGTTATACGAATTCGGATTTCCAGGCGGATCAGGATGAGAAGAGATCGACCTCGGGCTATGTGTTCACCTTGGGAGGTGGAGCTGTATCATGGAGGAGTGTGAAACAGAAATGTATTGCGGACTCCACCATGGAAGCTGAGTATGTGGCAACTTCAGAAGCTTCTAAAGAAGCAGTATGGGTCCGGAACTACCTCTAAGAGTTAGATATTGTACTGAGTTTGCCCAAGACTATCACGGTATATTGTGATAATGTTGGTGCAGTAGCAAACTCTAAGGAACCAAGAACTCACAAGGCGTCAAAGCACATAGAGAGAAAGTACCACATCATATGAGAAATCGTAGCGAGGGGTGATGTGCAAATAGAGAAGACTAACAAGAAGGATAATCTAGCAGATCCATTTACAAAGGGCTTACCACAAAAGGCATACGAGGGTCACGTTCGTAGCCTAGGGCTGAGGTAGATGCCGGCCACCTGGTGACCAAATGTAATAGCTAGATTAGAATAGACACATGTTATACTCAGGAAAGTAATGGTATAATGCTTAAAGTATAAGTGGGAGATTGTTGGAATTGTATACGTAAAAGCATTATGATTGGTATATTAGGAAACGTTATGTTTGATATACTGGTAATTATTAATGACTTGCAATAAACAACTCCTGTCTGAATTAACAATCATACAATGCGAACAAACACATCCAGTTATCTCGTCGATAGGGAGATCATACGGTGTGTAAGAGATCACAGAAGATCGTATAGATCGTTCGACCTAGCGAGGTATAAACAGTTATCACAACTGAGATAGTTTCTGGTTTGGCTGTCGGTTTAGGTTGCGGCACACAAGTCCATAAGTGGTTTATCTTGACTGCTTTGTGTGATTGGTACATCTCAATGTATTGATAGGATCAACAGTGAGATGAACCATTCTACTTGACATATGAATGAGTAAAGATCTCGGTAACTTGGTCGGATATAAAGTCTATTGAAAGCTGAGGGGCACACATGGGTTGACCGTCACTTTGACTTGCTATGGTGGAGAGTCTTACATGTACTCGTATATCTGCATCTTGGGTGATGGCAGCTTGTGTGGGGTTTCCTCAGGCTGGATTTAGATAACCATATCCGTTTCAGGATGGTGACATTCCCTGGGAAGCTCACGAGGTTCGTTATGCTAAGTCCTGCATGCTGAATCATTGATTCAAGCAGAAGCGATAAGGGTTGAGTGGTTCTACTCAGGAATAATAAGAGATTAATTAATTACAGCTAATTGTCATACGCTGAATTAATTAATGAATGTCTGAAACCTTAAATATGGGGATTAACCAAGTCAATGCAACCCGTTCCTAATAACGTGGTAATAAAGGGGTAGGTCAGCATTAATTCTCTGGTGGCATGAATTAATGTTTATTAATTAATTATGTTCTGGGTTGAACATGGAATTAATTAATAGGAGGCCTACTTTTTTATTTGCATTTGATCCCTGGTGTGGCCCAACACTGCTCAGAGCCCATTAGGGTTTATTAAACCCTAATAGCCCATTCTCCATATCTATATAAATAGATAAATCTCTCATTTTCCCACATAAGTTTGAAGTTTCAAATCAGAAACCTTAGAGAGATTGAGAGAGTGTGGGCAGCTGTAGATCCGGTAGCGTAGCCTCACCATATATCCGGATCGAGCAAGGGAACATATCAGAAGATCAGATCTGTAGGAATACAATCGTTTTGATCGATTCCAGATCCAGATCTACACCATCATCATTTCCATCATCGATCTAGATCTGTAGATCAGTCGGTGGAGTCTCAGGAATTCCTTTGAATCTACAAATTAAATTAAATAGGAGCATGCATAGGGCATTTAATGTTTGTCATGATATTTATTTTGATATCCATAAATTGAATCTGGAATTATAATAAATGGCGATTCGTGTCGCCTATTGTAGACTCAGTTCCTTCAGGAAATGCTTTGACCATTCTGCCAGTATCACATTTTTGTTTGAGCAGTACCTCGCTTTAAAGGTTCTTTAAAATTTTCTAACATCTGGTTGCAACATAAGGACTTTGATAAGGTGTTGAAGGAGAATTTGCCAACTAGTAGAGCTAGATCAAATTGCCAGCTGCACTTAGAGGAGAAACTGGAGAATCTGATGGGAGCTTTGAAGTAGTTTAATTTTAAGAAGTTTGCTTCCTCCAAGACAGAACCAAGGTTACTAAAGCTAGATTAGAAGCGGTGCAGATGGAGATATATAGGAGCCCACTTGATGGGATCCTATGCAACACTAAGATTGAGCTCCGAAAGAAGTGTGCCTGGATCATGCACAAATGGAATTATTCAAGAGGAGATCTCATGGTATTCATTTAGTAAGTGCAGTTAAGTCCACTACTTACTTCCATACCTTGGTAATGATGAAGCAGGGACGTAATGCAATTTCTTTCCTTTGTGATTTTAATGTTTCTATTTTTAATGACATGGGTAGAATTATGGATGAATTTATTCATTTCTATTCTAACTTGTCTAGGGTAGTTTTGCCTCGTTCTCCTATTGTTTCTATTGTATTTTCTGAAAGTAATAGGGTCAGTTCGGAGGATCGGGAGTGGTCAATTCGACTGGTCTTGGTTCTCCAGGTCAGAGAGGTAGTCTTTGGCATTGAGGACAATAAAGCATCTGGGCCTGATGGATAACACTGCAGCTTTCATCAAGGAGAACTGGTCCCTTCTAGGTCCTGAGGTGGTTGATATTGTGCGAGAGTTTTTAGAAGGGGAGTGTTCTGATGAAGCTTAACCACACTGTGGTTTTGCTGATTCCGAAGAAGTTCCACGACTCTACTATTTCTGATTTTCGGCATATATCCTGCACTAACGTTGTTTATAAGATCATTACCAAGATTTTGGTTGATAAGATGTTTATTTTCTTGTCTTCTATCATTAATCTTGCGCAGGCTGCTTTCTTCTAAGGGCGAAATATTTCAGATACCTCATATTGGCTCAGGAGTTGGTGCAAGGTTTTGAAAAGAAGACGAGGATGAAAAGGATTGGAAGATGTATGCTGAAGATTGATTTACCAAAAGCCTATGATTTTATATCTTGGAAATTTCTATATGAGGTACTTCATGGTCTTGATTTCCATCCATGTTTCATTCATTAGATCATGTCATGTGTTACTTGCCCTACTTACTCATTGATTATAAATGGGGTTGCACATGGTTTATTCAGGGTAGAAGGGGGTTGAGGCAGGGAGATCCTATGTCTCTAATCTTGTTTTTGTTGAGCATGGAGTACTTTTCTAGGATTTTTACTGTTAGGATTAAAGACTCTATGTATGGTTTTCTCCCGAGGTGTATTTCCTTGGGCATTACTCACTTGATGTTCTCAGATGATCCATTGGTTTTTTTGTAAGGCTACTATTACAAGTATGCAGGTTGTGACTGACATCCTATCGGATTTCTCATCGACTTCTGGAATTGTGATTAACAAGAACAAGTTGAACGTGTACCTTGGAGGTGTTAGTTACTTTGTGGGGGAGCTGATTCAGGAGTTGTTTGAGTTTCCGCTTGGGACTTGGCCTATCAAGTTCATGGGATTTTGATCACTGATATTCCTACCTGATTAATTATAGGATAGTGGCCAAGTAAATTTACAACTGGAATATCGAACCCAAGGGAATGATGTGTGTAAATAGTCCTATGTACTAAAACACAGTTGTTGGATCAATTGTTTGAGTAATTCAGAAATTAGGTTCTGGATTTTGAAATCAAAGCAATCAAAATAAAATTGGATTTGAAACAATTAAGGGGAAACACGGATCCCAGGGCAGAATTCTTATTCTATATTACATATAAGAATTAATCAATCACCTTGTGAAATACTGCAAAAATGGCATGTTTCGTGGGTCGGGCAAATATAACATAAATAACTAATTAGTGACTATGTCCTCTCAGTCTCAAGAACACCAATTGATCAATTCATACATCACACTCAAATTCCTATAATCTAATACTTCTTGGTCGAACACTATAGACTATATCATGCATTCCTGATCCCACTATCAAAGTTCACCACTCGGTCCTTCATTCAATAGCTAAACATCTAAATTAATCATCACCTCTTGGTCCATAAATTAATTTATTATAAAATAAACACAGGAATAATGAACCTTCATAATTAATGCTAAATATGCATTCAAAATAATATTCAAACCCTAGAATCTGCTATAAATTTAGCTAGACATGAATAAGATAAAAGACATAATTAAACTAAAATAAAATTACATTAAAATAAAAACAAGATTTCAAAGTGCATAAAAATAAAACTCTAAACTCTAACTACAAAAATTAAAATGAAGAAGAGAGAAAAAACAGGATCTTGATAGAACTAAACTAGAGGGGTATTCATAATGTTTGTGTGGGCTTTACATGGGCAGAATTATATAAGGAATATGATTAGATTTGATGTATATCTCAATCGTAATATCTTTTTTTGAGTTTTCAAGCCTTCCAAGTTGATATATCTCTTAAATCTCAAGCAAACACATGCAAATCTTCCAAACACTTGCCAAATCCACTCACATCGGTCGAGGCAGATTCATCGTTGGTCGATGCAAAATTTCCATGTCGATCTACACCGAATCTGGCATAATGGGATTTTGACCCTTTTCTGCAATATTCACTTGTATTAACCTGAAAACATCAAAAAACCAAGCACCACAAGCATAATACTACTTTAAATAGACTCATGCAATAAAAATAAAGTAAATGAACTAAAATGAAATGAAAAATATAAATAAATCAAACCAATAGTGAGTGAATATGAACTCATAAGACTTCTGTTGGTTTCTTCGAGATTACTAAATCACTAGTATCCACCCCTGGTTGATCAGATTATGGGGTTTATTAAAAGGTGGTCTAGTATTTCTGTCTTTGGCTGGTAGGGCGGAGCTTATTAGGTCGGTTGTGCATGGTGTGGAGAATTATTCACTACAGGTCTTCTGATTCCGGTCACGTTGGTGGATTGCATCACTATACTGGTTAGGAGGTTCTTGTGGGGTAATAGTTTGAATCATGTTTCATGGTTGACGATGTGCATGCCTAAGGAGGAGGGCGTTATGGGTATTCATAATATCAAAGATTTGGAACCGTGTCTTATTGTCGAAAGTCCTATGGGCTATTCATAAGAAGATTGATACTCTGTGGATTAGGTGGATTCATGCTGAGTACTTGAGGGGAGGCGATGTGTGGGCTCATGTGGCCAAGCCTGATGACTTTGTTCTGATGAAAAATTTGTTTACTATTCATGATTCTCTTTTGCAGGACTGTGCTGGGGGTTCGAGTGTTGCAAACCATTTGATGGATAAGTGGTTAGCTACCAAGGGTGTCATTGTGGTGTATGACTATTGGAGGGTGAGGGGGTCTGATTATTTTGGCATCGCTATATTTGAAAATCATTTATTCCTCCTCATTTTCTGTAACTCTTTGGATTGTGTTGCAGGGACTATTAAAGACTAGTGGCCGTATGAGGTTTTTTTGTGATGATGTGCCTCTTAGGTCTTCATTGTATGATGATGTTGAAGAGACTACTAGTCACTTATTTTCTGAGTGCAGGCGAACTTTTCAGGTGTAGAGAGCTATTCGGGAGTGGCTTGGGATGCAGCACTGGACATCAACAGTGGAAGCTTCCATTAAGTGGTGTCTACGAGAGTGATGCAAGTCCAAAGTCATTAAGAAAGTTTGGATACTGGCACTGGCGACTACAGTGAATCATCTTTGATGTGATAGCTTACAGCGAATCATTTTTTTGGCACTCGAGGAATAAGAAGGTGTTCCAGGGAGCAAGTTCGATGTGATGGCTATCGTCCAAAGAATCAAGAATGACGTGTTTAGATTACTATATGCAGTGTATCCTATAGAGGAGGTTGTTGCTCATTTTGATTGGAACACTACGTAGTTGTTGATTTTTGCTTTATGTTATTTGATTTTTGTAATGACAGTGTGGTGTGGGTGGACTAAACTAGTTAGGACATCGATATTACTTGGCTTAGGGAAGACATCTTTCCTTTGCACTCTAGGCTACTATCGAGTTATTATGATTCTGGTTGTATTATGTTAGCTCTATTGATGCTTAGGTTTAATGGTAAACCTCTGTATTATTTGTATCTCTCTGAGGTATGCCCCTATGCTTCTGTAAGGCTTCGGCCTGTACTTGGTTTATTTTTATGCTATTACCTTTTTTCTAACAAGGGTCCCACGTTGAGTAATTAACATGCAGTCCAAGATCTCTGACGACGAAGCACAAAGATTAAACTATTTTATTTATGATCAATCGTGCATTCGAGAATTGTAAGGGACACCCTTCCTCATTTCAGTTATACCTTATTTTAACAAATGCATTCCAAGACTCATTATACTTGAAGGTGAGCGTTAGAAATTAAGTTTCGATGATTGTCAAAAACCATCAATCAACTATCATTTGTACAAAGCTAAATAGATTAGAAAATAATCCTAGCATGTAATCATTGTATAGGTTTTTGTTGCAAAGAACTAAACTCTTGAAGAGACAAGAACCAAATGATTGAAGAAAAGTTTACAGATAGCCATAATTGGTCACTACAACTGACAATTATGTAGAGAAGAGAGCCACAACTAACTGTCCTCAGAGCTCCATTCATCATATGGCTTTTCCACGATTCTTGCTCCTACCTCTCCCAGAGCTGGAAAGGCCTTTGTAATCTTTATTGGCCCCTTCTCCTGAACCTCTATCATTTATGGATGTATGCTCTTTAGCTGGATGGAAGATCTTTTCTTTCACATCTCGTACTTTTCAGGGTTGTCGGTGGCATCTTTATCATGTTCATCATCTTTGTACCTGAGTTAGGGAGAAAAAAAATTGTGCAAGGAAAGGATACCAGTCCTAAGAGACTCAAAACGACTAGTCTATAAGGACTGACTGCTCTGATACCACTTGTTGGTCCTGGTTTATTAGAGTATACTGGAAATTTGCAGCGGAAAATTTTATGTTCAGCTTGGTATACTTGCACCCACCCAAGCTGAGGGTGACGTATCAGCTTGGTCTATTCAAATCTTGATGTCAGATAGTCTTAAATGTCAGTATTTAGAATATACTCCAACACTTGAGTGTTGGGTTTAAACAATGAAGTAAGGCTATACTGACAAAAAAATAAAGTTGTAAACGACAAACATATTTATAGTGGTTCGGACTAAAACGTCCTACATGATGGGTTTTGTATACTGAGAGCATTTATTACAATGAGTATACAACGGTTTATTTCTCCTATCTGTTAACAATCATAAATGTATGAACAATGGTATCCTCTTGTCTCACCGATAGGGACGATCATACAGCGTGTTGTAGATCGCAGAAGACAGTATGATCACTTGACCTAGTGAGACATAGACCTGATCACAGCCGAGACAGCGTATGAGGATACGTCTGTCCGGTTGGCTGCGGCATTGTCGGAATAAGAAGTCTGTCTTGGTTACTCGATATGCTGGTACGCAGAGGTGGCGTATTGATGGACCGCAGTGAGATGTATTCGTCTGTCTGACATCAGCGAATACAAGATCTTGTTATATGGATTGAGTCCAAACCCTAACGAAGGTTCACGGGTTTGCACGGGTTGACTGTTGCTTTGACTTGCCATGGTGGAGAGCCTAAGTAACGTGCTCGTATATCCACATCTTGGGTAACAGCAGTTCGTGTAGTACCGCCTGAGACTGGACTTAGGTATCCATATCCGAGTAATAGGATAGGGACATTCCCTGAGGAGCTCAATAACATTCATCGTGCCAAAGTCCTGCAGGCTGATTAAGTTCAGGCACGAGTGATAAGGTTTGAGTGGTACTACTCAGGAATAATAAGATATTAATCAATTGTAGTTAGAGCTTGTCAGAGGCTCCGATTAATTAATGGATGTCCGATAAGCTTAAATATGGGGATTCTCAATTAATGCAGCCCGTTCTCATAACGTGTTAATAAAGGGGTAGGTCAGTATTAATTCTGTGGTGAAAAAGAATTAATATTAATTAATTAATTGTGTCCTGGGTTGTGGACATGGGAATTAATTAATTTGTAGGCCCACTTTATTATTTGCATTAGGTCCATGGACTGGCCCAATTAAATATGCTGAATTGAGCCCAAAATGGCCCATTAGGGTTTCCAACCCTAGGTCTATAAATAGACAGCTCTCTCTCATAAGTTGTAAGACAGTAGAAACACACTAAACCCTAGAGAGAGATTAGGCGCCGTTTTTGGTAAAGAGGGAGGAGAATTCCAATTCTGGTCCTGCTCAGAATACAGATCTACGGAGTCCTCACCAGTAGTAGATCTGAACAGCATTGGGACACAGCCCTAAAGATCTGATCTGGAGAACAGATTTCTTTCTTTCTTCCCTCTTCGTTTTCGATTTTAATCTAGAAATTAGATCTCTAATTTCTGTTTCCGCAGATTAAATTCGGATCGCGTGGTTGAATTGGAATTTGGAATTCAAACGCGAAAGATCAGTTCAGACTCGACGGAGTTACGGTAAACCCTAAATCCACAAATCTTTGTATTAAATTCATAGGAGCATGCTAGGGTTTTGAGAATTTTAGTTATGTGCAATAACCATAAATCGATCCGGTTCAGTTTGGTTTTGGTGGTGCGGTTCATGAAAAAACCCTACAATTGGTATCAGAGCCAGGTTTCTGATTTATGGCTCTGTTGTTCATAATTAAATTTGATATGCATGTATGAATTTATTGTTTTGTGGATGTTTGGTTTTTGTTCCTCGTGGCAACCCGTTGATTCAGCCCGCGGTGGTTTATACGTGTAGGGCTAAATTGTTTTTGTAAAATCACGAGAAAATCCGTGATTAGTGTAAATTTGAAAATTTGTAATTAGAATAGTTTTTCTGTAATTTTTCAAATTTGTATTTGGACGGGTCGAGGACGAAGAACGAAGATGGAGCCGACGAAGGGCGGTGCACGGCGACGGCAGGAGGCCGTGCGCACGTGCAAGGCGGACGACGGTAGCAGCGTGGCAGGCGCGCGGCCAGGGCATGCAGCGCGCGCACGGCACGCGCGGGCAGCACCCACGGCGCGCGGCCTGCGCGCGGGCGCGGCAGCGCAGGGCGGCGCTGGGTCCTACAGCGGGCGGCTGGTCGGCGGCGGCTGCGGTCGTCGTTGGCTGTTGTCCCGTCGCGGTGGCTTGTTGTTTTTGTGGTTTGTACAATCCTGTGTAAACCCTAGGGTTTGCATTAGGGTTAGGGCAAATCATCAGATCACAAAAGCCTAAAAATCCCAAAAGATTTGGTGAATCAGATTTGGAGGCCCTTGAAGATTTGAAAAGATTTGGATTTATCCAAAATTAGATTCAAATTCAAATTGTAATAGATAGAATTTATTTTTCTATTTTGTGGGGCCACGAGGAATTTTTGTTTGCCTTAATTGTCCTCGTATGATATGTGATTTATTTATGTGCGCAATTTAAGCATGTGTAGATAATAGGAAAAGCATGTTTTACTGCTTTTATTATTTACAGTTTTCCAAGCATGCTTATGTGATTAATTTCTTTTGTTGGATTATATTTTGGGAATTTTTGGGCTTGTTTAAATACATGCAAAAATTTGGAAAATATAATAACAAGGAAATTATGTGTGCGCATAAAGAAACCTTTTAAAAGAAAAATACAAAGCAGATTTTTTAATTAAAATCAATAGACCTCCACAAAGCGATCCTAGGCTGTAAGTGTATCTCTCGTTCTAGTAAACGTCTACGAGTGTAGCTTGCTAGTTCCTGGAGGTGCATGGGTACGGTTGTTGGGATTTCTAGACAAACAATTTAAATCATGTGAATAGTGGGAGGGCTTTGCGTAAACGTCTATGAGTGTAGCTTGCGTAGACCTCTTTCACAAGTATTTTAGGATTGATTTAAATTATAGATAACAAAAGCTTTAAGGGATGTGCGGTATGGTTATGTGCCATGCTAAACTGTCTCTTTTGGCCGGAGTTAAATTTGTGGTTAATTGCTTAGAAGCATCTTAGAATATAATGCAAGAATTGCATCCCTGTTCTTGAGAGATGGCTTGGTCTAAGATTTTCACTAATTATTAATTTCTAGTGTCAAAAGCATCCTGACATGGTAGTGAAATTAAATGGATTGGGGCTTAAAACCCGCAGTTCTGGTTGAGGGTGACATCTTAAACGTCTACGAGTGGAGCTTGCGGTGGGAACTCTTGGGCAATTAGTGGAAAATATTTGTATTTGATTTATTAAAAGGTTTTCAATGCATTTGTTTTCGAAGTTCAACATGTATGTTCTTATTTAAGATTCTTTATTGTTTCAGATATGTCTATGTCTACTGTCGATCATATACTTGCTCTCAATCCTCTAACTGGTCCGAACTTCCATGAATGGAGTTTCTGCATCAAACACATCCTTTATCCGAAAAGGCAAGCACATGTTCTTTACATGGACCCACTGTTGCGTTCTCAAAGAGGAGTGTGCGAACTTGAGCTTGAATTCTATGATAGATGGGAGGATGCTGATGAGTTTGCCTTCTGGCTCATCACGGGTTCCCTGTCTAGAATTAAGGCATAAGTATGAACACCTCGAAAGGGCTGGAGAGCTTTGGAAGGAACTCTCGAAGGCCTTTGGCAAAGTGGAGCGAACTATTAACTGTAAGCTTGTGCACAATCTTGTGTGCAAGAAGATGGTTGAGGATAGTTCAGTGACTACGCACATGATATCTGTGATTGATCTCATGAGACAGTTTACTGTGCGGGGTGGTAATATCAGTGCGCAAGGCGAGATTGATATTATCTTGAATTCTCTTCCGGAATCTTATCATGACTTTAAGGTAGTTGCTGCTGCAAAGGGAGAGTATGCTCTGCATGAGCTGCTTGAGGATCTTGTAATGGAGCAGTCTACCATGCGAGCACGGAAACCTGTTCCGTCTGGTTCTAGTAATGGTTCGACAACCTCTAAGGTTGAAGACGATGGTGCTGAGAGCAAGTACAGGAAAACAGGCAGTGATAGCAAGTCTAGGAAGGGGAAGAGAGCCAAGGTCACTCCAAAGAAGAACGAGTGTGCTGGATGCGGAAAGGTGGATTGTCTGAATGCTAAAGGACAAGGTACGTCATTTGCATTTGTAATGGAAACATGTTTAGCATCGGTTTCTACTCATTCGTGGGTAGTGGATACTGGAGCTAATGATCATGTTTGTTACATTTTGCAGGGGTTCACACCGAGGAGGGTGCTGAAGAATGACGAGGTTACCATCTCGATGGGGAACACAGCACAAGTGAGTGCAGCTGCCATTGGAGATTTCACCTTGTACTTTGATGATTCTGTTTTAACATTGAGAGATGTTTTGTATGTGCCGGATTTTCGGCGAAACCTTATTTCAATTTCCAAACTTTATGTTGATGGATATTCAGTTATTTTTGATAGTGGTGTTTCTATCATTGGTAATAACGGTGTTATCTGTCGTGGAATGCTGAATAATTCTCTCTATGTTGTTAACTGTAATCATATGTCTTCCGCAAGTATTGCATGTAATTCATCCGTAATTGATAATCCTAGAAAGAGAAAACTTACTTCTTTTGATGAGGATCTTACATATCTCTGGCACTTGAGATTGGGACACATCAGCTTGAAGCGAATTCAGAGACTTGCAGATGACGGTACATTGTGAAGGGATTCGTGAACTGAATCACAAAGTCCGTTTGCCAAGGATCGTTAATTGGAATATCAAAATAAATTGC
>JAPKLW010001150.1:206957-252547 GCA_026898455.1 Plectranthus barbatus | reverse complement strand
CCAATGAAATGTATGTTAAAGATTTGCCTTTCCCACAAATCTCTAACGTGAACTAATTAGATGGACTCTTTACATAAGCAATAAGCATAAGTAGTTGATTTAGTATTAAAGAAGATGAATTGAGCAATTAATTGGAGGCATGGTTTTGTTCCCTACCCTTTGGTTAATTTTAATATTATAATTCAATTTTGGATTTAAAGCATGTATCGTTATCATTTTCTTTTCTGGCTGAATAGAGCGGTTTTATTAAAATGCAACTTTTATTCTAAAATTTTCAATACTATTATGAGTTGACTGTAGTATTTCATTCATATAGTAATAATGCTATGAGTGTCCAATTTTCTGCTTATTTAATTGTGTAAGAATTAGTCAAAAGCCATAGGGGTATAGGATTGTTGAAGCTTTGATGATTGAAGAATACTCAAATACTTTTGTAGTTTCAGTTGAAAAATGAGGTATGAGGGTTGTGTTGTTTGTGACAATGTTGTTTGTTGATTTTTTGGTTTAATCATTTTAAGATGTTATTATGCTTTTCGATTGTCATTAAGATATTTGAATTGTATAAATGTGGTTTGTTGATTTTGGGTTGAACCATTTTAAGTTGTTATGCTACCCGATTTTTGTTTATGATATATATGTACTTAAGTGACTGTGAATTAGTAATGGTTCTTGATTTCATGTTTGCGGTTTGTGGTTGTCGTGTTCTTATTGCTTTAGGATTCCAATTTCAATGTGTTGTGCTATTAGTAATGATTTCTTGATTTCATGCAGTCCCTTTTCCGAATGTCTGACCAGCAAGCTTTGGACCACAGATCTGTTTGAGGCATATGTGAAGAAGATTTCCGATGTAGTTAGATTACTTTGTATAGTTGTAGTTAGTTTTAACACTACATTATTTCAAAACATATGTAATTTTGAGAATTAATTTAATTGTGAGAATTATTAAATTGCCATTTTCTATTATTTTTTATCATTTTTGCATTATATAAATTATTTTATATCATTTTTTACAGGATTTTCGAAATTAAACAAAAAAATAGAAAAAAACAAAGAAAAAACCGTATTAATAGACGACGCGGAAAATCCGCGTCGTCTATTAACATATAGACGACGCGAATCCCTCGACGAAAGTAAATGAGAGGGTTTGCTGAAAGATGAATATGAGAAATGCCTCCATTCAATGCTGAAAGAAAAACATGCACAGTGTGAATAGTATGAAAAACGCATTCAGGAATTGGAACTGAAACTATCTGTTCAATATATGCGAGGATCTAAGCTTTTAGTTGGTGGGGATGAGCCTAATTTCTAGGACTCAACTGAAAAGACGGATAATATCAAGTCACAAATGTTGAGAGTTGTGGATGCCAAGTTGGTCAAGGAGAAGAAAAAGTGTGTTTTGGCAAATAGAGAAGCACCCTTGAAATGGGAACAAAAGCTTAAAGCAAAGGAGAGGAAGGCAAAGGTTGTCAGTTGCAAGACAAGATCTATATCAGTGTCTAATAATAGCAGTGATAGCCATGACGGGAGGAAGAAGACTAGAAAATCTCACAAGATGCGGAGAAGATACAGTCGTTCAGACCCAAATCATGAGAAGAGGAAGTATAAGAAATCAGAGAAGAATCCAAAGATAAAATCATCTGATTCTGATGAGGACATCGGTGATGTAAGTGTTGGGTATCAACGGGGGAGGTCGTCGGCGTTCATCCTCGCCCTCGCAATGGTTCAGTCCCGAAGTTAATCTTCTCTTCAACCGTGCATCAATTCGAGATGATCCCACACAGCAATCTTATTCTTGTTTGTTCACCACACAACCTACAAATGGAACAACACAAATATATTAAAATATCGGAACTGCAAAGGTGATATTACTTACCTATGTGGCACGGTCTGCACGCAAGTTAATTGTTGCAGCCGCAATAATGAAGTGCAGTTTGTCTGTTGCAACACGAAGAGGTTGAATGCAGCAGCGGAGTTCTCAGCTCAGATCACCCACGCCAATAACCCATTCAATCGAAGTGCACCTATCGCAGAGACCACAGGTGGAGAAGAGATGCTCGTAGGCAGATACAACGAGGGTACTACCAAGGCGAACAACACGATGCAACCCAAAATAAGCCCTCACCCAACCCACTACACAAAGACATGAAGAACGGAACCACACAAAGATAGAAGGCGCCGTTGGACAGTGGGAAGAAAAGATTTTCACGCAGCTTTTCTTTTTCTCACACACTCACCGCGCAGCTCTCTTTTTTGGGGGGCAATAAGTAGAATGCTGAAGTGTTTAATTTATGAAGAAAAACCAATAAGGAAAAGTAGGGCAATGAAAAGGGTGGGCCAATTAGTGTAGTGGGCTAGTATCTATAGGCCTATATTTTCCAACATTCTCCACCTTAGGCGCATTGATGGCACACGACAATTTCAGATGGGTTGGTTGGGACTTAAATCATCATCACCAATTCTGGTACCCCGTGGTACCGATACCTGCACAGTCAACAAAGACAAGAAAACACAAAGACGCTAAGAGAAAAGGGGTTAGTATGCATAGACTAACCATAACCACAAAGCACTACAAAAGCTCCACCTAGAATAGAGCAACACACAGACCACGACGCACAAAGAAAAGATAGCAAACACAACAGAAGACAAATAACACAAAGCCACGAAGCACACGGAGATTCACGAAGCAATATCATCATCGGGACTCACATAGCAAAAAAAGACACAAAGCACAAAGAAACAACACAAAACTCCACCTCAAACTAGAGACACTAAAGCACCTAGTAGACATCTCCTATAGTCTCTTCCTCTACCACCACATTAGCTTGTTTACCCTTGTTTTGCTTTTGAGGTTCAGGGCAGTCTTTCACATAGTGGCCTAACTCACCATAGTTGTAGCACCTCCTAGACTCCTTAGTCCATTTCACACCTCTATTGTTCCTTTCACCACTAGAGTTATACGTACGTTGCTTATGAGATTTTCTATCCCTGACGTGAAATACCTTCTCTCCAGAATTGTCGACTCTACCCAAAGCACGCTTAAGGTCTAGTTCTTTGTTCTTAAGTCCACTAACTACAGTCTCTAAGGTCACAATATCTCTACCGTACTTAATAGCATGCTTAACCTCACTATAACTATCAGGAATAGCATTAAGCAAAGCCACAACACTATAATTATCAATGGTCTCATCTCCAGTTAGTCTGATATCCTGGATCAACTTAGTGAATTCATCTTAATTCTAATCCATACTCTTATTCATGTCTAACTTGAAAGTGAAGAACTTCTCTAAGAGGAATAACTTATTGGGTAAAGAACTATCAATATATAGCTTATTCAACTTATCCCACAGATCCTTAGTTGAATCTAAGACTCCCACTTTCCTTAAAATAGAATCAGACAAGTTGAGTACTATAGCGGAACGAGCAAGTTCATTCATTTCAAATTTCTTATCAGCCGTTTCATTAGCAGCATAAGAATGATCCACAACTTTAAATACACGTTGTTGAATTAAAACACATTTCATCTTCTCTTTCCAAATGTCGTTTTCCCATCAAAGGGGACCATCCCAAACGAATGAGAAGATGACATGCTTAAACATACGAAAAGAACAAACGACATAGCACAACGAAGCAACAGAAACAACAAGATCACAAATACCCCTTGTTGGGAAATTTGGCTAAGTTTCCTTTCCCCAGTAGCTACTTGTTTAGATTCTAATTTTGGTGTTTTGGTGGATCAAATCCTAAGTCCTACCAGCGTCAGTTTGTCTCTAGAATAGCTCTAGTCTCAAATGTAAAGTCCTGTTTAGGTCTTTTGAGTTGTAAGTCGCAGCTGATCAAGACTCATGCTGGCTACTGTTCACCAGCATGAGATGTACTTACCAGTTGAGAGCAGTCTCACCAGCAAGCGACTGACAAGACTCGTGCTGACACTGTTCATCAGCATGAGAAAAGAGCTCACGATTGGCTACTGTTCACCAGTTGGGAAGGTTTTCATCAGCAGGCGGCTGACAAACCTTACCAGCAGAATAGGTGTTCTCACTGACACTGTTCACCAGCGGTGAAGTCACCAGTCATGGGAGATTCCAAGAGTTAACATCCAGACAAATTGGTAGACTTAGATTGTGCCAGCGCAAAGTCACCAGTAGAGACTGCCAGCACAAGATCACCAGAATGATCTACCAGTCGGATGTTACCAGCAGAATTCCAGATTCTCTCTCCCAGAGTCTTAGAGACAAAAAGAAGATTCGTCTGATGAATAAACTGACAAAGTATGACTTTAAGGGAGGATACCTTGAAGTCTATCAGTTCAAGACACCAGTTCCGATTCCTCGTTGACGAATAGTGCCGTTCTGACATAAAGAGATCAATGTCAGATAAAGTGGACAAAAGCATGGCGCTTTCCGAAAATTCCTACCTGCCGTCGTCTGAAGGACATGCGAGGACAAAGACCTTTTCCGGATGTGTCCAAACGGCTAGAAGATTTGAATCGGATCCCTCGGCTATAAATACCTGGGATCCACCAACATTCAATACTCTTCTCGCCATACTCAACTACCGAAAGTCTGAAACTTTATTGCAAGCAAGCAAAACTTTCGAGGCTTTTCTTAAAGCTTTCCGTGTGTTGATTTCTTCAAACATGAGACTTCAAGCTTCCAGCTTGTAAGTTACAGATCTCTTTGGTGTTCTTTCTCTTCTGAGGAAGTTCACAGCAGCTCTTGTGCCAGCCAGCACTTGAGTTATTACGGGCTTTTGCCGTATTGAGAAGATACGTTCTTGGGAGAACTAAACACCCAAACTGCTGTGGAGGTTGAAGTGACGTGCTCGCACTCCACCAGCCGAGAAGAGAGTTGAAGAAGGAATCAAGACCGGGAGCGGTGATCTAGCGAAGTGGTGGACAAGGGTCGCACCAGCTAGAGATAGATCGTAGGCAACTTGTACCTGATTACTCTATAGTGAATTTCCAGTGCTACGACTGGAGAGTGGACGTAGATCAGTTGATCGAACCACTATAAATCCTTTGTCTTTTATCAGCTTTCTACATTTCATACTGATTTAAAACCCAGCACCCAAGTGCTGTTGTATATCTGAAAACTGATAACTGCGCAAACAAGGCCTAAAATATTCTAAGTTTTGAATCACCAGCTGACAGGTCCCAGTCAGTTGGTTAACCAGCAAGTGCAAGAAAACGTTTACTCTTATTATTTCCGCTGCAAACGTGTTAAACTCTGAAAAACCGGGACCAACACCCCTAAAATCAACTAACAACAGCAAAGATCCCAAACCTACGGCACACAGACTGATCTAGAAATTAAAATGCACCTACGGCGCCAGTCAGCCGATCTAAGGAATCAGATCAAGCCTTATACCTGAGCGGAGCCCTAGGAGAGAGTAACCCGACTTACCTATGCGCTTTGGAGTGCAGACGACGAGGAGCTGCAATCACGGTGGGGATGCCCGACGAACCTCCATCCAACCGTGGTTCTCTTGTTGGGACCGAGACTCCGACATTAGTATGATATTGTCTGCTTTGGGCCGAGCACAAGCCCGCACGGATTTGTTTTTGGGCATCTCCCAAAAGGCCTCATACTAATGGAGTTCATTGTAGATTTATAATCAAAGGAGATTTCCTTTCTCCTACCGATGTGGGATATGGATTTTGACAACCCCCAACAATCCTCCTCTCAAACCAATAGCCCACATATCTGTGGCCTCCCCTCGAGCTATTTGATCTGTCACTTCATCTTGCACCGCCGTCAACTCACAGGACTCATCGTCTGACCACTTGTCAGGAAGCTTTCGACACAGAGCACTCATGGACGACCTCCACTTGGCAATTGTGGGCTCCCACATGCACCATAGTCCACCACAAACTCGGTCTCCTCAACCGCCCAAACCTTGCTCTGATACCACTGTTGGGTATCAACGGGGGAGGTCGCTGGCGTTCATCCTCGCCCTCGCCATGGTTCAGTCCCGAAATTAATCTTCTCTTCAACCGTGCAGCAATTCGAGATGATCCCACGTAGCAATCTTATTCTAGTTTGTTCACCACACAACCTATAAATGGAACAACACAAAGATATTAGAATATCGGAACTGCAAAGGTGATATTACTTACCTATGTGGCACGGTCTGCACGCAAGTTAACTGCTGCAGTAGCGATGATGAAGTGCAGTTTGTCACGAAGAGGTTGAAGGCAACAGCAAGAGAGACGCGCAGCAGCGGCAAACCGGAGCAGCGGAGTTCTCAGCTCAGATCACCCACGCCAATAACCCGTTGAACATCAATCAAAGTGCACCTATCACAGAGACCACGGGTGGAGAAGAGATGCTCACCGGCAGATACAACGAGGATACTACCAAGGCGAACAACACGAAGCAACCCACAATAAGCCCTCACCCAACCCACTACACAAAGACACAAAGAACAGAACCACACAAAGATAGAAGGCGCCATTGGACGGCGGGAAGAAAAGTTTTTCACGCAGCTTTTCTTTTTCTCACACACTCACCGCGCAACTCTCTTTTTTTTGGGGGAAATAAGTAGAATGTTGAAGTGTTTAATTTAGGAAGAAAAACCAATTAGGAAAAGTAGGGCAATGAAAAGGGTGGGCCAATTTGTGTAGTGGGCCCACCCTTTTCATTGCCCTACTTTTCCAACAGTAAGCACGAACGATCAACTGGCAGACATGTTGACAAAGGCGTTGGGTCCAAACAAATTCATTACATTGCGACAAGTTATGGACATCAAGAATATCAATGCAGAGATATGAGATTAAGGGGGTGATTGTTAGATAATCTCTTATATATCTTCCAAGATATGATTAGATATCTTTGATTTATAGATCTTTAGAGATATCTTTAGTTTTTAGATATATCAAGTTTTGGATATATTTGATATCTTTTAGGAATAAATAATTTTCATATTCCTAGTTGATTTAGATTTTAGATTTCCAGTAAATTTCTAGTTTATTTTGTCTATATATAGTTCACAGTTGACGGAATAAATTTTCAAATTTTTTGTTTATATTTTCTTTATTATTTTTCTTGCTTGCCACAACAAACACAAAGTATGGTGTATGCAAGTTCTTCAAGAGTTTGGGACAAGAATGCTAGAGAGAGAGAGTGGTACACTCGAAGCAGGACAGATGGATATGGAAGGGTATATGCTATGTAATAGACAAACCCATCACTTGAACTCAGAAAAAGTGTTTAGGTTGTGTATGAAAATGGACCTGCAAAGAAGGGAAATTGTGAATCGCATTTCGTCTATAAAATCTTGCACGTGTCTGGAAGATGAAGGTTTTGCAAGTAACGGGAAATTATAATAACATAACATTTGACTGAATTTGGGCAACAAAATTAAGGGAAAATAGGGAAATATATCCTCATCTTTTACAAATTAGGGAAATATATCCCCAAGTTTAACTGTTAGGGAATTATATCCCAAAGTATAGTTCTGTTAGGGAATTTTGTCCTCCTGTGCTGACTAAGCTGTTAAGTGCCATGTGGCGTTGAGGTGGCATTTGACTCAATGCCACATGACGCCACATCAGCGCCACATGGCAAATGCCGTGGCATTTTTAATTTTAAAATATATAAATATTAATTAAAAATAAAAATATAATTGAAAAAAAGTAAAATTTATATAAATAATTATTGTCTTATTTTACTGTTTTTTCAATAATAATTTAATTTTTAATAAATATTTATATAACTTTATTTTCTTCAATAAATTATTATTAAAATATAAAATTATAAGTTGAGTTATATATATATATTATATATACAAAATGTAATAATATTTATTTCATTTCGTTCATAAAAATAAATGAATATTTATTTTATATTAAAATATTATTATAAAATAATAATGATAATAATAATAATTCAGATTTTTAATTATTTTAAAAATTCACGTGAAATCTGAATTCTTTAAAAAAAATAACAAAAAAATCTGAATTTTTATTATAATCATTATTATTTTATTAATAATATTTTAATACAAAATAGATATTCATTTATTTTTATGAATGAAATAAAATAAATATTATTAATATACATATTGTATATATAATATACGGAGTATATATAACTCAACTTCTAATTTTATGTTTTAATAATAATTTAATGAAAAATATAAAGTTATATAAATATTTTAATTAAAAATTAAATCATTATTGAAAAAAAGAATAAAATAAGACAACAATTATATATAAATTTTACTCTTTTTTGAATTATATTTTTATTTTTAATTAATATTTATATATTTTAAAATTAAAAATGACAAGTCATTTGCCATGTAGTGTTGATGTGGCATCATGTGGTATTGAGTCAAATACCACCTCAGCGCCACATGGCACTTAACTGCTTAGTCAGCACATGAGGACAAAATTCCCTAACAGAACTATACTTTGGGATATAATTCCCTAACAGAAAAATTTGGGGATATATTTCCCTAATTTGTAAAAGATGGGGATATATTTCCCTATTTTCCCCAAAATTAACTGCAATAGTTTGATGGTAGAAAATATATCTCTTCTGGTGGATGGAGAAGATACTTTAAAAGTAATTAAATAATATTAAAAATCACTAGTACATGTGCAGGGGTAAATTAGATGTGAGATACTTGGATTTCAGCTCGATAAAACTCGTTCGAATTCATTTTATAAAGCTCGTTTATTAAATGAACCAAACATGAGTGTCATAGTATTCGGCTCATGATTAGATTTGTTAGCTAAAATTAGTAAGAAATATAATATAATAATTTTAAGAAAAATAATTATTTCATGATTTATGAAGAACAATAATGATAAATTTTTCATAAAATTTAAAATTTGAGCACAAATATGATATTAATTTTGAAAAAAATAGCTTTTTCTTTTAAAATAACAATAAATATTTTTAATATATATATTCTAAATTTAAAACGTTCTTTTAGGCTCGACTAAAGCTTAAAGTTCGTGAACATCAAAATATTCGATAAAAAACTCGAAGCTCGATTTGATACTAAATGAGTATCAAATTTGAGCACGACAATACTTGACTCGGCTCGGTTCGATTCCACCCCTATGTGCACCAGCTAATCGCTACTAATAGGTTGTTGTGGATGGAGAGATGCTTTTAAAAATAAGAAAAAACAATTAAAAAAAATAATCCAAATTACAAGGTCAGACACTCAACGTAGATGTTTTAATGCTAATTATAAAATTGGGCCTTGAAATTATACATTCAATCATAATTCTAGTAATATAGATTTCAATTAATATAGTTGTATTATTGCCTAACTTTCTTAGTCGGCTTGGTGAATTTATTTTTTATAATAGAAAAATGTGTTTTCTTCCCTTTGCCGTTGCGTATTCTATCAAACAACAAATTGTTTCTGCAGCCTCCGTCACTTTTCCTGTTTTGTTTTTTTTTTTTTTTTTACAACCCAGCTAGAAAGAAATAATTAATCTCAAAAATTTTAATTCAAATTTTTTTGTATATCACTAAAATATATCCGGATAAAATCACTTTTTCTATAAAAAAAATTTTGTAAGATGATGTTTTCGAATAGTCTTTTTATTGGTAAATTACATGGAGAAATTACGGCAGCATAGTGTGTCTCAACTTATGTTCCATCAAATATTAATTTTATTATAAAAAAGTACATTTTTTATACTAAAAATATGAAAATTAAAGCAATTTGTTTACTAAAGAAATCTATTATCAGTTTACATGAAATTAGAAAAATATTGGAATATTATATTTTCGCGTGCATGCAGTTAAAATTTTCAGATGGTATAAAAAATATATTATAGCATAACAATACCCTAACCTAACGCAAATAACTAGCATTATTAGTAAACAACTATAGAGATGACATGTTATTAAAGAATTGTTGCGGCATTTAATCAAGACTATCATTAATAATGTATTAGGTCTTGTCAAATATCATCAAATCAAACTAATCGTCAACACACGCTATCCATATCTATAGTTAATACTCCCTCCGTCCCATTAGAGTAGTCCCATTTCTTTTCGGCACGGAGATTAAGAGTTGTGAAATTAATATTATATTGGTGAGTGTGAAAAAGTTTGTCATTTTAGGGAAATGAGACTATTTTATGGGACAAACAAAAATGGAAATGAGACTACTTCAATGGGACGGAGGGAGTACTATATATTCAATTAACATTTTTTTTTACTATATCGATCAAATCCAAATCTATGGATGATCTTGTAATTGCAGGAAATTAGTGCTGATGATGAAATAGCGTATTGTCTTGTTCTACACTATTCCTTTTTTTTTTTCCCAAAAATTAAAGATTATACACAAAAGTATTTAACTTGAATTTTCATAACACTCTTATTCCATGATTATTTTTTAAGGTTTAATTAATTTATAAACTTAGAACGTATTATCATTTAATATATATTGCTTTTGAAACTAGAAAATTTAATAGTACGCTGAAAAACAATTCGAAAATATTTTCTATTAAAAATTACTCAAACTTAAAATTAATGCGATAAACATTCACAAATTTTGATTTTTCTACGAATAACAATTGATAGTTTTTCATGAAAAAAGATTGTGTTATAATTTCAAAATTTGTGTTAATTAAAATTGCAGAACTTATGAACAACTTCGCCAAGATTTGCAATTAACCATTGTTGTTAAATATGTTTTTGTATTAATAATTGAAAATCTTAATGTTTAGGTTTTACTTACCATCAAGAATCGTTTGCTAAGATTTTGAGAGATTAAAAAAAGTAAAAGGCCCTTAAACAAACTCATTGATCATCTATATATGCCATTAACTCCCGAATTAATTAGTCATAAAATGGCTCGTTTCTTTGCATCGGCTACTCCCATTTCAACAAAATATACAAATGTGGAGGATATTCGTAAATCTTACACATATCATACCAGCGTCTGGGGAAATCATTTTCGTTCATATACTTCTGATGTTACGGTATGTATATATATTCAATTACATTATTATATATCTATATTTATATATGCTAGATCGATAACGATTACAGTCAAATGTATGCATTAATTAATTTGTAATCGCAGGAAATTAATGATGATGACAAAGTACAGCTTGAACAATTCAAGGGGAAGGTCAAGAACTTGCTGGCTCAGACTCCAGACAATTCAACACTCAAGTTAAAACTCATTGATGCAATCCAACGTCTAGGAGTGGGCTATCATTTCGTAAAAGAAATCGATGAATCTTTACGACAAACTCACGAGACTTATCAAACAAAATCTTGCAATGAGGAAGATGATGTTAGTGTTGTTGCTCTTCGTTTTCGTCTGCTAAGACAACAAGGCTACAGGGTCCGAGATGGTATTGTATATCATATTTATTAAATTGTTTTCAATTAACATAAGCATGCTTCTAGCTAGTTTATATTATATATTGTTAAGATATTTTAGAAGATGTGTATGATTTATCATAGCTTTAATTTGATTTTCTTTGATTTAGATTTAACATCCATTATTTATTAACTGAATTGAAAAAACTAAAGTAATTATAACCACATGGAGTAGTTTATTTTAATATGATCTACTTTAAATTTTAAGTGAGGATAGACTTTGAATTAAAAACTCATTCGGGTAAATGGTTTAGACTTTGATGATCGGTTTTAAGTAGATTTTTATATATAGATTTTCCATACATGCGCAAGTAAAACAAGAATTTATCTTTTTTTAGACGTGTTCAAAAGATTCATGAACAATGAAGGAGATTTCAAAGAGTCATTAACAAAAGATGTTGAAGGGATGTTGAGTTTGTATGAGGCATCATATTATGGAGTAAATGGCGAGGAAATTATGGATAAAGCATTCAAATTCTCCTCGTCTCATCTTGAGTCTTTGAGCACTGCTTCTAATCCTCGATTGAAGGAAGCTTTAAAGACACCAATCAACAAGACTTTGATCAGATTGGGGGCCAAGAAATTCATATCTGCATACCAAAAAGATGAGTCACATAACCCAGGTTTATTACATTTTGCGAAATTGGACTTCAATATAACACAAAAGATGCATCAAAGAGAGCTCAACCAGATTACAAGGTCAGTCCAACACTTCTCCGTTTGCTTAATTAATTAATCTTGTATTCTAATTAATCATTATTAATTAAATTGCAGGTGGTGGGAGGATTTGGACTTTGCAAACAAATTCCCTTTTGAAAGAGATAGATTAGTAGAGGGCTACTTTTGGACTTTGGCAGCCTATTTTGAGCCACAATACAACACATCAAGACTATTTTTTACCAAAAATATCGCAATGATAACAATCATTGATGATATCTATGATGTTTATGGAACATTAGATGAACTCCGACATTTCACCCAAGTTTTTCGAAGGTTGTGCTTCTTATATTCCTACCTTCTCAAGTAGACAAGCAATTAATAATATGATTTTTATTTGATTTGTTTTGGCATTGCATGGCTTCAGCTGGGATATCAATGCTGCTGATGAGTTACCACCGTACATGAGAATTTGTTTTGAAGCTCTTTTAGGTGTTTATGCTGAAGTGGAAGATGAAACATGCCTACAATATTCAATACAAACGGTATGTACGTACATATCAAACAATATACATAATGATTTCTTATTCATAATTTCTTTTCAAAATAAAAATCATTGGCAGATGAAAAATTTGGTGGAGTCCTATATGAAAGAGGCAGAATGGTGTTACACAAAATATATTCCAACCGTGGATGAGTATATGAGGGTGGCAATGGCATGTTCTACTTACGAGATATTGGCAACAACTTCTTTAGTTGGGATGGGAGAGAATATTACAAGACATGATTTTGATTGGGTTACAAACCATCCTCGTATAATAAGCATTGCCGAGTTGATGGGTAGATTAATGGACGACTTGGGAGGACATGGGGTAATTAATTAACTACTTACAAATATATAATATATTCAAACTGCAAATAAATTTAACATCCATTTACATTCTTTTGCAATCAGAAAGAACAAAAAGTTACAGTGGTAGATTGTTATATGAATGAGCATGGGTGCTCAAAGATGGAAGCTTGTGAAGAACTTTCGAAACAAGTGGAGAAAGCATGGAAGGATTTAAATGACGAGTGGATGGAGCCAAGAGCAGCATCTATGAAGATTCTTGAACGCATTGTGAATCTTTGCCGTATCTTAAAAATAATTTATTCCATCGGTGAAGATGGATATACAGATTCCAGCACAAGAACTAAACAGGCCATTATAGATGTGCTTATAGATCCCATAAACTGAATTAATGAAATAATACTCAATCTATATGTACATGTGTTGTACGAGAATTGAGTTTGATCCATTCAAGCTCTAAGAGTTTTATATATGAAGGAATAATATTGTTTGAGATAAATGATAAATCTAATGTTGAAAAATATCGCCCTCTAAAAAAATATTTATAACATTAACAATCTTAGTAATATTTTCAATCACTTGTTGTTTAGTGTATCATTTGATACCAGTTTCAAGATATTCTTGAGTAATGCCTCTACATCCTTGACGACGTTTGAAATGTACCAATCAAGTATATCAATATCTAATTTACCAATACGTGCGGCCGCACCGGGCACCATTTTTATAGTATATGTTAGTACTAATATATTCGTAATTTATTTTAGTATTTAATTTATAAAATTATATCAATCTCAAAATAAATAAATTCATTTTTAACTCAATTATAATAAAATAATAGACACAAATTTATATTATATCTTATATAAGTTTAATAATTCAAATAAAACATATAATAAAGTATCACAATACTCCTCTTCACAATATTATATTAGTTATTTTATAATTAGAAATTGTGATTAGTCTATTAATTGAAAGAATTTGAAAAAAATGTTTTAAAATTTAATTAGATTGTGAGATTTTTAGTAGTGAATTTGATTTTTTTTTAAAGAGAGAATTATGAGATTATCTGTAAATGGTAGTTATGTATTTTGCTTTAATATCATATTTAAAGTTGTTTATTTCATTTAAAATTTATTCATTGATGAATATAATCAAAACTCTCATGATTTCGAAGTAAAAGAACATGAATTGTTTTTGGGATTTATAGTTTTTGAACAAATTTTAAATAAAGATGGCATTAGACATATTTCATACTTATATTTAATTTTATTAATATTTTTTTATTTATTATTACAGTCGTAAAATTGGAGCACTATCTATACTCATCGCACAGGCCCCCGAAATCACAAGACCGGCTCTGACTCCAATATGAAATCTTACCATATTTTTTTGCCACATTAATTAAATATAATATGTGGCTCAATTTTGTCATTGACCGAAAGTATTTTTAATTAAAAGACCTAAACATTAGGTAAGATCCCAAAATAAGAAAAACTGTGGTAAATTTAAAGTTGATAACATGTTTTGCAACAAAATATTCTATATACATGGATGTCAATTTAATTTATCCGTTGGTCGATTAACTCGAACGAAAATGTGAGTTAGAGTTGATATATTTTAGTCCAATTTTTTTTAACCGAAAAACTCGAGACCGAATAACTCGAGACCTGATAGGGTTGAGCTCGAAAATTGACAGGTTGACCCAATTAACCCGATTAAATTTTTATTCATATTTTTTATCATAATTATATTACTAAATTAAAACTTATTTATATTATTCTTAATCACATTTCATGATTAAGTTTTAAGTTACATATATAAAAGAGTTGGTCTCACCATTTTTTTATTGTGAGACGAACCTTAATACATCATTTCAATAAGTTAAATACATCATTTCATTTTTAAAAATTACATTATTTGCAACAAAGAAATACATCATTTGCAATAAAGAAACATATCATTTCATTAAATTCATCTCACAATAAAAATGGTGAGACATCATTTATAATAAAAAAATACATCATTTCATTAAATTCGTCTCACAATAAAAATGATGAGACCGTCTCATATGAGAATTTGCCTATATAAAATAGTTTATAATATATAATTAGGTCCTTAAAAATTATTTAACCCTGAAGTTAAAATATATATAAATATTGATAAATAATATAATAATTTATTTTTAATATTTACACATACGATTATATAAAGATTATGATATATTTTTAAATTCTTTTAGATAAAAATATATATTTTTTGTACATATTATATCAAAATATAGATTATTAAAGTGAGAAAATATTTAATGACGTGAAAAATATTAAATACTATTGTAAATAAAAAATAATTCGTAAATTCGTCGATCCGACAAACTAATCCAAAAACTGATAAATTAGGGTTATGGTCAAGACTTTTTAGCCCAAGTAAATTTTACTTCGATTAAGCCCGAAACGAAGAACCCGTAATCAAATAGGACTGTACGCATATTGGAGTAGTTAATTAGTAATAATAATATCGGAAACAAGGATTGCAAATTAAAACATGATAAAGCGTTTACATATACTTCTACTACTATCTACAAAATCAGGGAAAAAAAAAGTTTGAATTTATAATTAGGCAGAAATGAAAAACTATAGAAAGAATAATAAAATTTAAAAAACATGAAATAAATAATGATCCTAGAACTCTCCTGAGTCTCCTCCTCCGAATTATTAAAATATTAAAAACTCTTTTTCAGTGTTTCTTTTTCCCTCCATTGATTAATGATTAGTACTTACAGATAATTTTTGCAGGTAAAAGAGAGATGGCACCCCTAGAAGATCTAGAGCAAGATTTTCCAGCCATCGATTCCAATTTCCGTAGCTTCTGCGCTGCTCACGGCATTTTCACTGGTTCATTTTCTCGTTTCTGTTCAAATGGACGGTTACTCAGAATATTATGCGCGTTAATTTCCGATTTTGATTGTGTAATATTTTTGAACTTTTTGAAGGCCAATAAATATGCGTTCATGATGTCATCGCGTAATTTTGCTTATACTCGAAAGAGAAAGGAATATTATGAGTTTTAAAGTATGCCCATTTGATTACATTATTATGGGGTTCTTCGGCAACCTTTCGTCTTTGTCTTATTCTAGTCCGGATGTTGATGTTTCCATTTGTGAATCTGTGATCATTTAATGAGTTTAATTAGCTAGGTTTTTGGATGCACGGGTTTTGATTTTGAGGAGCTGATTTACACTTGAGGATTCTCAAAATGTATATGAATTTAATGTCCACTCTAACGATGTAGAAAATGCTTCAAAGTGTGCTATTTACATTTAATTTATTGTAACAGTGAATTATTCAATCTAATGGCCACTGGATTTGTTGTGTTTTTTGAAATTTTTTGTCTTGTTATCCTTTTAATCCAAACACAATCCAGTAGCCAAGTTTAGTTGATCTTGCTTCTTATTCGTTTTACAGATGAAGATTTTCTTGTGCACGATTTGTATGCATTGGAGAGTTTTGCTGGACAGAGCTATGCACCGGAAAAACTGAAACAAGTTAGCTATCTATTTTAGCTTTTGGGACGAGCATTTCATTTGGCAAACTTATGTTGTAAACTTGTAATAGCTCTGACTTCATTTATGTGTTCTTGGAAATAGGGAATCAAGCAAGTTTTTTCTATAATAGAGAATCAGCATCGACCGTGGCTAAATGGTCTAGACTTATTAGATGATGCTCAACTCAACAAGTGTACTCTATCAACAGGATGTGAAAGGTACCCCCCCATTAGGACTATGGTATGCATATATCGTGCCATACAGAGGGTGAACTTAAAAAGATAACTGATTTCGACTAGGATTGATGGTCTTCTGCAAGGAGGATTACGTGAGGGGCATGTGACAGAGCTAGTTGGGCCATCATCCTCTTGTAAAACCCAAGTAAGAGTCTTCAACTTATTAAGTTCACCAAACTACAGAGTACCGAAGGTTAAAGTCCATATCTAGTCGTTGTGGTTTCTGTTGATATGGAATTAACAGTATATTAAGGCTGGCATTTTCACTACAGCATTCTTTTCTTATTAATATTTTACCATGCAGGTTTGCCTTAAAGCTGCTGCACATGTGGCAAGGAACAATTTGGGCAAGGTGATCTACTTTGACACAGGCAACTCCTTTTCACCAAAACGAGTTGTGCAGTTTCTCAGTCTGTCATCCGATCCTTCCACTGCAGAGGTGAAAATATTAAATTGAGATTTTTATGCTTTTGGCTGTTTGTGCTGGTCTATTATGTTAAAGACTTAAAATGTGAAGTTGGAGGATTGTTCTTGTTTGATTTTATGTGGAATTTGCTGCGTTTTAGGTTTTGGGGTGCTATGCTTTAGTTTATATTGGGTAAATCCTTAGGCTTTGCATGAGTGAATGTTGATGTATAAACTTCAAACGAGGTTAACTTTTCTTCCTTTTTTCCTTCTGAGAAAAGGTTAACATTTCTAATAGAAGTAGTAACTCTATTCATATGGTTGTTCATGCATCTATATCAGAACTAAAACATGGTGTCCTATCTGTACATAAGACTGGGTTTCCTGTCATTTCTTCCTTATTCGTTTGGACAGTTCTTCGCTTCGGTGATGTTGACACTTTTATGTGAATTCATTGTTGTCGTCTTACAGGCAAACAAAATTGTTGAACGTGTTATGAGCAGGATAGTATGCCATTCTGTGTTCGACATTTTTACCCTCCTCGATATGCTCCGTATGTTGTTGAATGATTTGAAATCTCAGGTTTTCTATCATACCTCTGTATTATGTGTCATGTTTGATAATCACATCGATTTGCTTTGATAGTCATATACTCATATAGGAAATATTTTTTATGCAGATTGATAGCCAGGTGACAATGCTTATCATTGATTCACTTTCATCACTTATAGCCCCAGTTCTTGGAGGTGGTGGTGCTCATGGTATACATCCTTTCAACACTTATTGATGTTGTGGTTGCTAAGCAGGACAAATGAGGGCCCAATTAAAGTGATATATTAGTGCTCAATATATTCATCAGCATAATAGCTTATTTGAATGAAATCATGGAACACTTTTTTTCCTAGTTTTTGGTTGTGATAGATCAACAATTTAACAACTCTAAATCGTCTTGCATCATGATTGCACTTGTAAATGGTAACCGTTTTTTTTTTTTTTTTTGCTTATCTGCTTTTAATCATAAATGTGTCTTGCTTGATGAATTATGTGAGTTGAAGGATAAAGATAGCTCATATTTTTTACTATCAGTAAATCATGATGGTGCTTGCACTTCAGACTGCTAATGCATTTCATCAACCAAACTATATTAGGATGCAAAATGAACAGCGAGATACTTCAGACGAAACTTTTTTCTCATTATGATGGTTGCGCACACTATGTTAGTGTCTTCACTTTTTGCTTCTTGGGAAATATGTACAGGGCATGCCTTAATGATTACCACTGGATTCTTGTTGAAGGAGCTTGCACACGAGTATAACCTTTCCATCGTGGTAACTCTTGCCTGAGGCTTTATACTCTTACTGCCTTTTTAGAAAATCTAATCTCCAAATCCTCCGTTAGTGTTATTAGGAGAAAAATTATATTGTTTTCTTGGTTGTATGGAGCATCATTTATGATGCATAAATACTCTGAAAAATGAAGGCGCCCATGTTGAAGCATAGTTGTGTTTGTTAATATCTTTTTGGAGTTCAATATTTCTTAGTAGATAGATTGTTCATTTTTGGTGTAACATATCCTGTATAAATACCATATTTTTTCTTCTGTAGTATAATGAAAACACCTTCTGCTTCAGGTGACGAACCACATGGTGGGCGGAGAAGCTGGTATTTCCAAACCAGCACTGGGAGAGAGTTGGAAGAGCATTCCACATGTTAGGCTTCTGTTATCTAGGAACTATTCAACCAATGGAAGCTGCATCACAATACTGAAGCATCCATGTCTGGTAGGTATCTTCCCTTTACTATCTGTGCTCACTACAGACATATAGTAGTTATACATAAATGTATCTTTAGCAGCATTGACCTCACTGACATATCCTGCCTCCTTATATTCTTCAATAGAAGGATAAAGCAATAAAGTTGTGCTTATGTGGTTAAATGTTGATACATCAGGGGCTTGAATTTATTGTTTTGCTTCTCATCCTCAGGCTACTGGAAAGTGCACAGACTTTGTGGTTATGTGATTTCACTACATATGAAAGACATAACACAATGTATGGTGTGTGTAAGCTAACACTGCTCTAGAGAGAGAGATAGAGGTAGAAAAAAAATTCTTCAAGAGCTTGGGACAAGAATGCTATAGGGACACACAAAGCAACTCAGAGAAAGTGTTTAGGTTGTTTGAAAATGGTTGCAACTTGGCCCTTCAAAGAAGGGAAATTGTGAATCACATTTTGTCTATAAAGATTTGAATGAATTTGGGCAACAAACTTAACTTCAATAGTTTATTTGATGGTAGAAAATCAGTCCTTGTAATTATTTTTATCTGGCTTGAGAAAAAAAGGGAAATTAATAGTTTAGGCATTCATTATTATTCTTTTCTTTAATAAAAGAACTAGTATTTCTGCATTGCACGAAATTATTATATTAAATATTATTAAAAAATATAATATTTTTTTAAGTTTTAAGAGAATATATAAATAATATTTCTCACAGAATTATATAAGTTTTAAGTTTTAATTGTTAATTTATAATCTAAAAAATATATTTTTATCTTAAAATCTTAAATTCTCAAATCAAGACTTCAAAAGAATTTTCAGTTATTAATCCAAGACTGTAATATGATTTTCCAACTAAAAAAAAATTAAATCTTTCTAAATCCTAAATTGAAAATTATGTAATTTATTTTAATTCATAAATAGACAGATGCAATACTTAGTTATCGCCCCCATCATTTTTTTCTGGAAATCTCCCTTGACAACCTGATCTCCGTCATCATTTCTCTTCTCTACATCCATTTCCTACCCATGATAAATCCCCAATTCAATCCTAGCACCTGCAAAGCGCAAAACCAGTTGCATATGTTTATCAAGTCGAATCACATCCATGGCAGAGTTCGAAACAAACCCACAAAAAAGCTGCGGCCTCACAAGCCCACAAAAAATCAGCTCCGACCACCTATCCCGTTTCTTGATCATCTCAAACAATGCAGGAACCCTGACGAATTCCTCTCTAGTTTCAACGATTTCAGAGAGATGGGCTGCAAGCATGACTACCCTTCTTACGCTTCACTCATCTACAAGCTTGCTCGCGCTAGAAACTTCGACGATGTTGACGTTGTTCTGGATTTTATACGGACTCGCGATATTAGATGTGGGGAACCCATGTTCATTGCATTGATTAGGCATTACGGGAAGGTTGGTTTGATCGACAAAGCAGTTGAGATTTTCCGCGAGATGGGGAAGTCGTATAACTGCGCGCGCACGACGCAGTCGTTTAACACGATTTTGAATGTTTTGGTTGATAGCGGGCGGACCTCTGATGCGATTGAGTTGTTTGAGAAGGGCCAGAAGATGGGATTTAGGTTGAACTCGGTTTCGTTCAATGTTATGATCAAAATGTGGTTGGAGAGTGGTGATTGGGAGAAGGCGAGGAAGGTGTTCGATGAAATGCTTGAGAGAGAGGTGGAGCCCACAGTTGTGACTTACAATTCTCAGATTGGATTCTTGTGTAAAAAGGGTGAGGTGGACGAGGCCAAAAGATTGTTTGAAGATATGAGGATGAAAGGCAGGCAAGGGAATGCAGTAACTTATGCTCTATTGATGGAAGGTCTGTGTGCTAAAGACAGGTTCAAGGATGCCAAGAAATTGATGTTTGATATGGAGTACCATGGATGCAAAGCTCAGCTAGTGAATTATGGAGTTCTGATGACGGATCTTGCCAAGAGAGGATTGATTGATGAAGCAAAAGGTGTGCTTGATGAGATGAGGAAGAGGCGGATTAAGCCCGACGTGGTTATGTATAATATATTGATCGGTTGTTTGTGTAAAAGAAATGCAGTTTCGGAGGGGTATAAACTCTTGGTCGATATGCACGTTAAGGGCTTGGAACCTAATGCTGCCACATACAGGATGGTGGTGGATGGTTTCATTAGAGCTGAGGATTTTGCTGGAGGTTTAAAGGTTTTGAATGCAATGCTTCATAGCAATCATTGTCCACGAGTTGAGACTTTTCATTCCTTATTTGCTGGCTTGGTGAGGTGTGGGGACATAGATGATGGGTGCTTTGTTTTGGAGGAGATGAAGAAGAGAAGGATGAGCTTAGGCTGTGACTTGTGGGAGGTCCTAGCTAGACAATCTTGTAAAGATGATGAATCTGCAGCTGAGTGTTTATCCCATGTTCTTGGTTCTGTTTGATTGTTTCTGGCCAAGACTAAACCAATTCTTGGATGAGAAATGTGAAATGTCCAATGCTAAATCAAGAATCGATTTTTGAGAATACCCAAATTAATCTGCCACCCAACCACTGAATAGAACCTAATCCATCTCATCAACTCCACTCTCACACTTTTAAGCTTCTGAATCCTACTTAATCCCCCAACCCAACTCTATATATACCTGCCCTACAATGTTTCCCACATAACTCAATCTCATCAACACCAAAAACACTTTCAAACTCTATTTGGTATAACCGATGGCGTTTCAACTGAAAGGCATGGTCTCGCTACTCATTCTTGCCCTCGTCATCTCCTCTGCCACCTCCGCCCGGATTCTGGACGAGGAGACGGCTGGCCCTGTTGTTGGTGGCAGCTCCGGTGCTGCCACTACAACGCCTGGTGGAACAGCAGCCGCTGCCACTACAATCCCTGGTGGAGCAGCAGCTGCTGCCACTGCAGCACCGGGTGCTGACCCCGTGGTACCAGACGATCACTCACTCACCTTCTTCATGCACGACATACTAGGGGGCAGCCGCCCTTCTGCTATTGCCGTGACTGGGATCGTCGCCAATCCAGCCGTCGGCGGGCAAGTTCCGTTCGCGAAGCCAAACGGCGCCGTTCTCCCCGTGAACAACGGCGTCCCAACCAACAACGCCAACGGCGGGATCGTGAACAACAACAACGTCCCGTTCCTGACGGGGCTGAGCGGGTTCACATCCAACGTGGGGCAAAACAACAACGGCGGCAACAACAACAACATCATAGGCGGGATGCCCGGGTTCCCGGTGCTGAACAGCGCGCAGTTCCCGGCGGGCAGCACCCTGCAGAAGCTCATGTTCGGCACGATGACCGTGTTCGACGACGAACTGACGGAAGGGCACGAGCTGGGATCGGGGCTGGTGGGGAAGGCGCAGGGGTTCTACATCTCGAGCTCGGAAGACGGCAACAGCCAGACTATGGCTTTCACGGCGATGTTCACCAGCGGGAGCTACGCCGACAGCTTGAGCTTCTTCGGAGTTCACCGGACGGCGGTGGCGGAGTCGCATCTGGCGATCATGGGCGGCACCGGGAAGTATGTGAACGCGAAGGGGTTTGCGAGGGTGAAGACTTTCCCCGGAGGCCAGCATGAGACGGATGGGATGGAGACATTGCTGCAGATCAGCGTTTATCTTGCTTATTAGTCTCTGTTTCTGTGATTTCAGATTTGGGATCTTGCTTTCTTTCTTTCTTTTTCTGCTTCTTGTGGATGGGAATTTGTGAAATGTTTCTTGTGAAAAAACGTCCTCCTATCTATATAATATATTAAAGCACATCCTTCCAAAATTCTAAAAAATCGTGCACATTAAAGAGTTAAAAATCTAATATATGCCAAAATATATTTATTGAATTTTTTTTATAATTTTTTTATTAACATAAAGTTTATGGGAAGGTCTCAGGTTAGGCGGCATGAGATCCCCTCTCTCATTTTTTGTGTTCAATTCACTATTTCAATATTAAAATTATTAATTTTTATTTAATATTTTATTTATAATCTTAATTTATTATGCTTTGAATTAATTTTATAAGTTCAATCGTAGGATTCATCCCACCCAATTAGAGTATATAATATTTTTTAATAATTTTTTTTTTCAATTTTTAACTAAAATTTTATTATTAAAATTAATTAATTTATAACTATAATTTGTGTTCTTATAAAATTATAATTTGTATTCTTATAAATCAATTAGACTATATTGTATTATATTTAATTTTTATTTTCGTAAAAACATAATTTAAAATTAGTAATCGAGACAATGAAATAACAAGTGGAACACCAATATGGAAGAGAGGATTTGATCCCCAGGTTAGGCACACCTAAATGGTTTAGGCGGGTTTTATCTATTAATCTAAGTCAAACTCATCTAATATACTCTAATTGGGGATTAATAAATCCTATTTGGGATGGGTGAACCCATTTGGGTATGGATAAAACCCGCCTAAACCGTTTAGGCGTGCCTATCACAAATTTTTGCAAAAGTTTATTTATTCTAATATATTAATATTTTTTAATCATAAAATAAATCTTTACTTAATATTTTTTAACATTAATATATAATATAAAAATACTTAATTTTATAATAATATAATCATTATAATATTTTAAAATAATAATATTACTATTATAATAGTTTTGGTTAATATGATCATTATTAAAAATAGCGGACGATTTAAAATAATAATAGAATAAATAAAAAATAATTATGAATAAGTTGAGATAAAAATAAAATAAAAAATAAATAATTTTGTTATTAAGATTTGCGAATGATAAATTAGAATGAAACCCACCATTTTGGAGGGTTTTGTAATTTCATAATATTTGGGTATCATTCTAATTCATACATTTTCATGTCCTTCAACCAAACAATGTTTTTCAAAATTATTCAATTCCCTCTCAGCTTCTATAAAACACATGAATATTACTTCCTCCGTCCCGTTATAATTGTCGCTTTTCATTTTGGCACATTAATTTTGGAACTAGTTTTTAGTAGCTAATTGTGGTTAATAATAAAATTGACAATCGTAATTAACTTATTTAAGTCTTAAACAAGTTAATTATGATTGTATTATTAACCACAACTAATTATTAAACATTAACTCCAAAATTAGTGTGTCAAAATGAAAAGCGACAATTGTAGCCGAACGGAGGGAGTATTATATTTCTAGGCATTACATTTTAGGTTCCAACTAGGGACATTGGTATGAGATTTAAAAAAAAAATAAAAATACACACAATACTATTAGACATCAGAAATACAAATACTTGTACGACAATATTAATAATATTTGGGCTATTTTATGTTCAGTCTTAAAATCTGTAAAAAACAAAAGCCCTAGGCCAAGCCCAAGCCCAATCACAGTATAATGCTTCAAATACATTAGGGTTTTTTGCACTTGAGCATCGCTCATTTCCGCTCATCGCCCAAACCCTACCTTCCAGCCGGAACACCAGATTTGAAATGGGTGAGAAGAATCATTCTGATAAAAAGAAAGATCGTATTTCAGATTTTGGCATTCCGAATTGCTCTTTTAATTTCCTTTATTTTTTTTGTTGTTTGAATTTTCTTTTAGCGAGGATTAAGGTTCACGAGTTGAGGCAGAAGAACAAGGCGGAGCTGCTGGCGCAGCTGAAGGATCTGAAGGCGGAGCTAGCGTTACTCAGGGTGGCGAAGGTGACCGGAGGCGCTCCCAACAAGCTGTCCAAAATCAAGGTGGTTAGATTGTCGATTGCACAGGTGCTGACCGTGACTTCTCAGAAGCAGAAGACAGCGCTGCGAGAAGCGTACAAGAACAAGAAGTACTTGCCGCTTGATCTCCGCCCTAAGAAGACTCGCGCTATCCGTCGTCGTCTCACCAAGCACCAGGTATTATTCATTTTACTTTCCTTTTCTATCTTTAGATTGAGAGTTTATAGCTATAGCCCGCTTTGATATCAGAACCTTGAGGTTTTGCATGTAGAAGCACTTTTTTGGTGAAAAGTTGATTGCTTTTGATTTACTGCTACTTATCGCTGTTTTGCTTTTTATGCAATGAGTTTTGTTGCTTACTACCAAATATTCTTGCATTACATGTTTGCGGTTGTTGACGAGCAAATGCGCATGTTTGCGATTCACCTTAATGTGTCCTGAGGAGGTTGTGATAATTGAACACTCAGTTAATTTAATTAACTTCATCTTATACTTTTCATATCCTCTGTCTGGTTGACTGTCTGTAATGAATATTCTTGGTTGCAATGTGTTCTATTTGCGGTTTTGCTTCGGTTAGGGGTGGTGGTGATTTTATTTTGCCTTTAAAGCCTGATGTTGAAAAGTGTTCATAGCTGTTCTTTGTCATTTGCTACTAATCAATGTGCTATTGGTTAATGTTTACAGTCTCCTTAACTTTTATTCAATTGCAACTTATTTCCAGTTTCTAGTGTTAATTATCCTCATTAATAACTCTCAAGTTGTTATGACTTCACTAATTAGAAAGAAGTGAATTGTAAATGGTACAAGTAAATGTTTGACCTATTTTCTTTGTGAGGCACGTATGCTTGTTTGGTTTCTCTCCTCTGGAAAGACTGGCAATTCTTGAGTCTGCATTGTAGTCTGAATTCCTCATACATTTGCTACATAGTACATCCTTTGCCTTTTGTGTCTATGTCCAGCATAAGGTTACCTCATTTCCATTTTCATTTTGCTTTAATTGCAGTGGTGAGCATCAATTGTTAAAGCTTTCTAGTATTAGTAGATTTACCTGTTTCCATGAATTTAGTGTTCTGCATAGACCCCCATCTTTATCTGCATATACACATAATGTTGCTGCTTTTTTTTGGGGATCTAATTGACTCCCTAGTCGTGTGAAGTGCAGTAATTTTTCATTATCCGATATCTAAATTCTGGGAAATACTATTTGTTTATATTACTACCTTATTTCTATGCCATTATAGAATGGCAATCACATGCATATGCCACACAACCCAAGTGAATGTGAATAGTTTACTTAGGTTTAGTTAAATCTGGAGTTTGTTGCTCGTCTACTGTAAAACCTTTGAGAGTTTTAACTTTTGATATTTGTCATTATTTCAGGCATCTTTGAAGACGGAGAAACAAAAGAAGAAAGAGATGTATTTCCCTCTTAGAAAGTATGCTATCAAAGTTTAAGTTACAGTTTATGTTTGGAACAACAATTTTGTTGCCTAATCTTGAAGGATAATGGTATTTTGTTTGGGGTGAACTCTTAGTTTAATGGTGGTGTTGAGACATGAAATCCTAGTACTATCATTCCATTTTCACGAGATTTACATTAGGCATCATGTTCCATCACTTGATTATATTATTCTGCTCTATTTCCTTTGTTTTGTGGTCAGCAAATTCTGTGCGCTTTTTTACTTGTTCAACATTAGTGCTGAGCAATAAAACTGAAACAATGTTTGACTTCCTCTCATGAATTACGCCAGACATTCCCCCCCCCCCCCCCCCCCCCCAAAAAAAAAAAAAATGAGTTGGATTTGGGATGTTTTACTCTGCATTTATCAAAGGGTGAGGGTATTGTGCATGTGGTAGGTTTCAGAACAAATTACTGAAAGCAACTGTTTGTTATTGTCGTCTGCTTAAGGCAGAATAACTTGCTGATAAATAAGGATTTGGATTCTTTGCTGTGGCAAACTCAGGTGTTGTGCTTCATTCTCACCACACCTTTAAATTAAGGTGTTGTGCTTCATTCTCACCACATGCTTTGTTTTATTTTCTTTTAAATTTGTTTTAATATTTAGAATGGTGTGTGCGAGTCGGGAAGATGCAAAGGATCCTTTACTGTGAGTTTTTAACTGTAGAGGATCCTAATTCGATAAATGATGTCACCCTCAGTGATCTTTGTTGCTACTTGTAACACTCAATAGTTGATTAGTTTCGATTTCAAGTCTGAACTCATTTAGAATTTAATTGAGTTTTGAGTCTTTTTAATCAAATACATTACATTTTATGAATTTACTCGTTTTTGAACAAATTTTTTAAATTTAGAATATATTTAAAATATTTATTATTATCTTGAAAGAAAATGTTATTTATTTCAGAAATAAATTTATTACTAGAAAGATTTATAATCATAAATCTTGTAAATATTATTTTATAAAGTTAATTATTTTATATGTATTTTTAAAATTTTAGCTAATGAGCTTATTCATGAGTTAATTATTATGATGCTAAAGTTTGATTCATTTAATAAATAAGTTTTACTAAACGAGTTCAAATGAGTTTTTATTACGAACAATTTGGTTAAAAATACTAAAATTTTAATATATTATAATTAATGCTATGGTATGATACTGTACCCAAAATTCACACTACGACAAAAGTATGAAATTCTAAGCTTTAGGTATCGTATTGGATATACAATTATTATTATTATTTTAAACAATGCAAATATTATGAATAATAGAATTAATAATATATATTTATTTCAGCAATGTTCATACATAATATTTTTGTTCTAATTTCTTGTTCTCTTCCGTTCAATATATTTTGTTTATGAAACATTTTAAGAATAATACTTCTATAATTTTTTAATATTTATTAGTACATAATGATATTATTTATAAGTAAATTTTATTATTGTTTAATTATTATGATGTGGAGTATTATAGTTGCTTTGTAATATTAAAAAAGATACAATTTATCGTTATTACGGTATGATAATGATATTTATTTTGTATTATACTGAAATTCTCAGTATATCAATAATTGTAATAACCCAACTAAAAATAGTGAGGTTATCGTTATTACGGTATGATAATGATATTTATTTTGTATTATACTGAAATTCTCAGTATATCAATAATTGTAATAACCCAACTAAAAATAGTGATGTTATTAAAATATTTTATGATTAATCATGAGATTAATTGCTTTATTGATCAGATACGATTTGAAGCATCGTAATTATTCGAATGATTGGATTTAAGAAATGAAACCTAAGCTTGAAAAATGAGGATTCTCGAATGGTTGTTGAGATTATGGATTTTGGTATTATTAAGATGTCTCATTCTTTGATCCGAATTGGGAATTTTAATATTGTGATCAATCAAGTTGATCCAAATTAATGAGATCAATGCATGTAATGCAAATATGAGTATTATACATATGGATATGTATATATATGATAGTGCAAATATTGGTTGCAAAATTATAAAACAAGGCATATAATTTTGATTACTAGGAAGGACACTTGTCTAGCTTATGTTACTCAAAGCTATGACTCATCAAATGGGGGGGGGGGGGGGGGGTTTTGTGATGTGTTGATTAAGGTAATGGGCAGCAACTACGGGTAGAGAGACATATTTCATCCTTCATTTTCGTGAAAAAAGAAGCACCTCCAGCGACAGTCACATTTCGATGCAATTTCCGTCCAAATAGAGGCAATTTGGACGGTCGACGTTCGAGATAATATTGTAGAGTTTCGAGAGTTGATGTGTTTTGACTACACATTCGACCGATTTGGTGGAAAAATGAGTAAGTTATGCTCGTTTTACTACACTGTGGCAGAGAATGCCAATTTGGGGGGTTGAGTACAAATGATCTAAAATCTGAAAATTGGCTTGGTTTGATGCTTCTAAATGTTTCTAGGAACTTAATTGAAATAATTGAACTGATTGTTGATGTTGGATTGCCGATTTAGTCGATCAAGCTTGAGTTGAAGAAGGTAAGGGTTTCAACTTGAAAAATATTTCATTATGCATCATGAGCTTGAATCTTTGAAATGCAAGTGTGTAATTGTGTTGTTTAGCATGTTATTACATTAGATTTAAGCTGTGATTGCTGAATGTGGTCGGAGATGATTGAAAATGGCCAAAAATGTCGATAATTGACCTTAGCCCGTCGCCGGCGCGGCTGAAGGACGCGGTCGCGACGCGTCCAATTTTGACCGCATCAGAGAGCCCCTGAAATAGACATTTTACCACAGTCGGGGCACAGTAAAAAATATGACCGCTTCAGGATTGACCAAAAATTGAAATTCTCAAATTTCATTCTATTTTGATTGGTTTTTTAAGGCATGAACTTAAATGAAATCTTGTGATCATGATATGCTAAGTAGTGATGTCTAAGATTGGTAAATTCTTGAAAATGAACAAGGGTGAGAATAACGATTGAGATCATTATCTAAGAATGAATTATGCATAAATGAGCTATGATTTGTCATGAAATGAGTTAGAATAGTGGGATAAGATGAGTTGTTAAGAAGCTAAGGGGATATAAGTAGAAGTTGTGTTCATGGTTGATCTTTGTGCATGTGACTATTATTTGATTCATGAATGTTGAACTTATTGTGTATATTATTTGTGATTATTGTGTAAAGGAAGCCGCGGTTGGCAAGGTCTTTCTTTCGAGAAACCGCCGCGCTATCAAAATCTGTAAGAGTAAAAGGTGGGCTTTTATTATATAAAAATAAAAAAGAATGAAAATGTTTTCTTTTCAAAAATCAACTGTATGAAAATGTTTTTGCTTTAAAATAATTGTTATGCCAAAGTTGTTTTGTAGATCCTATCTGTACCTATGAGCCAGACGTAGTTGGCCAAAGAGTCGGGAGACGTCAGTAAAATGCACCAAGGTTCTAAACCTTGAGCAGTTTTTGACTGATTGTGAGCCCAAGACGGCCGATATCCTTGAGCCACAACACCACGAGTTAAACTGTGGTATGTCAGTACTGGTGGTTCGTCACCCAGTCGATTTATATGTGGAGTGGATCAAACACTCAGGGGTTATAAGGATGAGTTAAAATCGATCGGATCTCCATGCTGTATATTCCTAGATCATTGTACTTTGATGACAGTGGTTGAGTGAATTATGTCATTCCCAGCAGTACATCGTGACTTGGAAGTAGGCCTGCTTCCAAGTCACACTTGTTAAAACAGATAGTGACCACAAGTATATGAAATTGCTACGTAGCGTGTGAATGAAAATGTTTTGATAAGCATGAGTGGATTTCAAAGTAAAACCTCATGTCTTATCGGTTTGATGACATAACAATCTATATTTATATGTTTTTGGGCATGTGTTCACTGGGTACACGGTGTACTCAGCCCTTTGTGTTATTTATAAAACATGTAGGTTGAAGCTTGGAGCGTGGACGTGGTAGCAGGAATGTGTGAGTAATCTACTACGCCAGTTTCACTACATTAAACCTCTGAAAACTAAACTTCCCCATGTTTTTGTATAAACGTAACCCTGTTGCTTTTAAACTCAAACTAGATGATGATATTTTGTATGAACTCAAGCCCTATTACTATCTCTACAAACGTCAACTTCCGCTTAATCTTATTCTTGATTGTGTTTAATGGTGAGAAATCTCGAAAGTTAACATGTCGCGCTCTCATAAGCCGGGGAAGCTAAATGGGGGTGTGACAGTGTGGTATTAGAGCAGTGTTTATTCGCTTTGTATACAAGATTTCCCTTGAATCGAAAGTCTAAGGTCTAAAACTTGAAAATATAAGATATAAGCTCCACATTCTGCTCCCTCTTGCTAACTCAGTCAGGTAAAGTTTTTAGATTGTAATGTTTGTGTTGAGTGGTGGGATTCCACTCATTGTTATCTGATTAAATGTTTTTAATTGATTGATTGATTGAGTAAATTGAATATTTGTGCGATGGAGCCCAACTCTCGTTAATGTGTTGCTTGATTTGAATTCTATGTATTGGTTGGATTGTTTATGATGGTACAGCGATGGAGCTCAGCTCTCGCTGATGTGCGTGTGGTTGTAATGGTAATTTTGTTGGTTGAGATTATTGAAGTTGTATAGCGATGGAAGCTTAACTCTCGCTAGGGTGTTTGTGGTATCAATGATGGCTGGATTGGTTAAGCGATGGAGCAGGACTCCTGCAATGGCTTGAGTAGTTTGTGATAGCGGTGGAGCAAGACTCCCGCAATGACTTAACTTGATTGTGATTGGTTGATGTTGTTGAATTTGAAATGATGAGTTATTTGGTATGAGAGATTTATTTGGAATGACTGTTTATGTGGCGTGATTGATTTGATCTTGTGATTCGATTGTTGAGTTTGTTATGTGATTTTGTTTGAAATTGTATAAGATGTGTTTATTTCTTTGATTCTGGGAAAATATTGTGAACCTTAGTCCTTGAGACTAGTGGTAGGTAAGCTCATGTAAGTAATTTTTTGTATTGTTTGGACTAATATGAGTTAAGTCGGGCAAGCAGTGAGTCAGACGAGCGAGACCGTTGACTTAACCGCAGTTAATTAGGGATGTGTATTGTTGCTGAGTGATGAATGTAAATGCAGATATTAAGGGAAATGTGTACCATCGAGATGACTCAACATAGTCACAAGGAATGAGAAAGTGGCAGAGAATGTGAGCATTCGCCACATCATGTATTATTTATTCTGGATTGACACCAATTAGTTATATTGTCGTGGCAAATGGATCCATTTCGTGATCCAAAAGTTTAGGAATTATGACCTCCCATCACGACTTATTTGAGTTTCTGGATCATTACTAGCATGAGCGATAGATGGTGAATATGAGAAAAGTATCTAATTACAAGGTCATGTGATTTTGATTGAATGGTTGTCGAAATCTTGGAGATTTGGGCTAGAATTGAGGTTGGATGCTTACTCCTAAGCAAAAGGATACATTGTGATTTTAGGTGATTTCTTGGTTTTATTGGGCTTATTATTCATAGAGTTGTGACACTAAAATATCCACCTAGTTGTCCGATTGTGCCAGGTATTGATTTCTCTATTTTGCCTGTGTCTGGGTGTGCTAGAATTGCACTTTTGATGCCTCCAGTTTTGGATTTCTTGGCGAATCCTAGACATGTTGTTAAGCTTGAGTCAGTATAGTTGATTGTTCAGATTACATCATCAGCCATGAGGTTATATCATTCATTTTTCATGCAACATCACCTACTTTACTCTATATATGATTCCACTGAGTATACATGTAGCTCAATTAGTTGCAACTGACAGTGAGCCACTATTATCTATGTGGTATGTACCACCATCTTTAGAACTTATCGAGCAAGTTATGAGAGGTCAGAAAATACCCTTACAAGAGGACATGCAAAGATGGTTCCTCTGTTTATGATTTTCATGATGACTATGATATGGAGTTTGAGCAAGAGGAGTTGTTTACCTCTAGTGAGTCAAATGATCAGTTGATTAAAGATGACAAGGATGAGAAGAAGGATCCCTTCGAGATGAGAGTGCTGACATGTCTGGGGGAGATATATAGGCTAGATCAAAGGATGCGAGGAGCACCTTGATCAGTAACTAGACAGGATTGAATATTTTTAGCAATGAAAATTAGACCTATTTTGCAGTAAGAATCTCATCCTGATTGATAATTGTGTGACGTTAGTTTGGGTGGTTAATATCATATAAATATCAATCCCTTTTGAGTGATGTCATTTCCACTTACGGGTTTTAAGTGATTAAATTAAAAAGAGTTAAGAGCGCAGTAGCGATGGAGTTTGACTCTTGCTATTGGTTGTTTGATTTGAGTAGCGATAGAGTTTGACTCTCGCTATTGGATGTTGATTTGAGTAGCGATGGAGTTGACTCTCGCTAATGTTGTTTGATTTGTGTGGCGATGGAGCTTGACTCTCGTCAGTACTGTTGCGGTAGGTTGGGCGATTGAGTTAGATTCTCGCTATATGTTGAGAAACCTTATAAGATTGTCTCGTTGACATGAAGTTATGTTGTTTGTGATACAATTATTGAGAGAAGCCGTGTGAATAAGAAATTATCTATCAAGAGATTATGAAATGTGATTGGCTTGTGAAAAAGCCTAAATTATTTTTGAGAATTTCATGTTATTCGAGTTAAATGGTTCCAAGTGTATAAAAAGACCAAATAGTTATCCCTATTAAAAGGGGGATATGCGAAATTGAGCCTATGAAGATCAGTGGATGATGAATCCAAGTGAATGAATTATGTTGGGATTTAGTTGGTTGTGTTGGATTACGGAGTGTAGTGTTCTGATTAATGGCATTTGAAACTATACTTCTATTTCAAATTATGCCATGTGTAATTGATACCTACTAGCTGGCAAACAAGTTGAGCATGAAATGCTCTGAATGAGAAATTGGTATATAAAAGAATTTGATTGTTTGTAGGCAACATTGGTTAAGTAAAGTGTTGATTCAAAAATTTACAAGCAATTATGTTACTTGTCATAGTATGCTATGCAATTAGTTGATATACCTGCTAAGGCAGTAGAGAAGTTCGATTTAGGTTATGAACAGATATTCAAACCCCTTGTCTACAATAAGGGGATGACTTACCCAGAATATTTGAGTTTACTTTGGATGTGGAAGTCGTTTCAACTAAAGGTAAAGTACTAATTTTGAGTACTAAAGAGTACAATCAACAAGTCAATACTCTGAAAAGAAAGCTTAAAGAAGTACATGATGCAAATTATCAATTGTTTATCAATTAGAGAGGAAAAAGGTGTAGCGAAAACCAGTACCTACTGAGGAGAAAACTTTAAACATCGAGCAGGGGAATGGTGACACCTACAACCCTTGGAGGAGGATTAGAGGACCGATGACCCCAGAATGTCAAAATTTTCAGAGAAGGGATATGGAAGCATGCACTGAGCAGCAAAGGAGTTTGGAAGCTAAGATACAAAAAGCTAAACTTGAATTGACTAAAGCTGAGTTAGAGAAGGAGGAGATGGAGCAAGCAGCTGCTCTATCTCACGAGCTTACTGTCATATTTACTGCAAAGAGGACTGCTCATGCCATTCAAATGATTTAAGGCCAAACTCAAGAGCTTGTTGGAATTGCCAACCTTATTAAAGTCAAGAGGATCGGAAATAAGATCAAGCTTCATCTGGAAGAACGTGAAAGGAAGAGGAAAGAGGAAGAGGAGAAGTGGTATAAGGAGGAAGATGAGCGAAGGGTGATCAGTGGAATGGTAATCTTTACCCCGACCATCATATTTACTGACATTCCACTGATCGAATACTTTAGGGATGGAAGACAGACGTTTGGAAGCTCTTCTCAATCCACCATTCTTGCTGAGGTGAGAAACTATGTCCAATCACAACTTAAAGCAATAAGGCAGGAGACGCAAGAGGTAAAACTGAAGTTGGAGGAGAAGGAGAAAAAAGATGTTGAAACTGTGGAAACTGTGTCCTCGATCAAGAAAATATTGGCAACATTGTTTGAAGTTGTCAAAAAGGGGGAAGAGGAACGAAAAAAGGAAAAGGAAGAGAGAAAGAAGAAAGAACAAGATGAGAAGAAGAGGGAGGCCGAGGATGAAGAGAGAAGGGAACGTCAGGAAGCCAAGGAGTAGAGGAGGGAGGCTCATTTCAAAGCTTTGATGGAGTTGGCCCAAAAGCTCACTGATTCTAACTCAGCTTCATCTTCAGAGCAACCTCCTCTGTAAGCCTCTGAATTTTTTAAGTTTTTGAATTCATTTTGCTTTTTCAGTTTTTGATTTGTACTTGTAATATCTCAATTAATGAAAAACCGAAAACTGGATTGAAGACAAAATTTCATTGTCTCTCTCTCGCTCCCTTAATTTTTTTAACCTGGCTAAGTTCACATGTTCCAGTACGACCAACAATCTTATTTCACTCTAATTTGATTAATTGAGCAATATCTCTCCAAATCAGGGGGAAGATCAAATAGAGTAGGTTGGTTAAAGGAACTATGTTCTGAGAAGTGTCTTTGTAAACTCAGTTCACTAAGTGTCCTTTTTCATGACTATAGGTAAGTGGTTTTGACAACACCAAAAAGGGGAAAATTCTTTGTTGGGAAATCTGTCTAAGGTTTCCTTTCCCAGTAGCTTACTTGTTTAGATTTTAGTTTTGGTGGATCAAATCCTAAGTCCTACCAGCGTCAGTTGTCTCTAGATAGCTCTAGACCAGATCTTAAATGTAAAGTCCTGTTTAGGTCTATTGAGTTGTAAGACGCAGCTGATCAAGACTCATGCTGACACTGTTCACCAGCATGAGTAACGCTTACCACTGGCTACTGTTCACCAGTTGGGAAAGGGTTTCATCAGCAGGCGGCTGACAAAGACTCACGCTGACACTGTTCACCAGCGGTGAGAAGCGCTTATGACTGGCTACTGTTCACCAGTTGGGAAGAGGTTCATCAGCAGGCGGCTGACAAACCTTACCAGGAGAATACGTGTTTCTACTTACACTATTCACCAGCGGTGATTTCACCAGTCATGGGAGATTCCGAGAAGAATTAACATCCAGACTTTTGGTAGACTTTGATGATGCCAGGGCAAGTCACCAGCAGAGACTGCCAGCACAAGATCACCAGTATGATCTACCAGTCAGATGTTACCAGCTGAATTCCAGATTCTCTCTCCCAGCGCCGTAGAGACAAGAAGAAGATTCTCTGAGGAATCGACTGACAAAGGATGACCTTAAGGAAGGATAACTTAAAGTCTATCAGTCACAAGACGCCAGTCTTATTCCTCGGACTGACAGAGAGAGCCGTTCTGACACAAAGAGATCTGTGTCAGATAAAGCGGTCAAAGGTATGGTTCCTTCCGGAAAAACATACCTGCCACCGTCAGAAGGACATCCGAGGTCTGACATCTTTCCGGATGCGTCCAAACGGATAGAAAGTTTGAATTGGTTCCTGCGGCTATAAATACGTCGCAACCACCAACATTCAAAGCTCTCTCTCTCTCTCTCTGTCTCTCGGTTGCGCTGCTGTTACATAAGATATATCTGCTCAACCACCGAAAGAACTGAAGTTATTGCAAGTACTTTCGAGGCTTTTTCATAAAGCTTTCCGTGTGTTGATTTATCAAACACGAGACTTCAAGCTCTAAGCTTGTAAGTTAAAGATCTCATTTGGTGTTCTTTCTCTTCGAGGAAGTTCACAGCAGCTCCTGTGCTCACCAGCACTCGAGTTATTACGGGCATTCTGCCGTAGAGACTTTACGTTCTTGGGAGAACTAAACACCCAAATCGCTGTGGAGGTTGAAGTGACGTGCTCGCACTCCATCAGCAGAAGAGAGCTGAAGAGGAGACCAGGACCGGGAGCGGTTGATCTAGTGAACTGGTGGACAAGGCATTCACCAGCTAGAGATAGATCGTAGGCAACCTGTAACCGATTGCTCATAGTGAAATTTCCAGTGCTTCGACTGGAGAGTGGACGTAGATCGATTGATCGAACCACTATAAATCCTTTTGTCATTTATCAGTTTTCTGCATTACATTCTGATTTAAAACCCAGCACTCAAGTGCTGGTGTATGTTCTGAAACTGATATAATTGTGCAAACTTGGCTAAATATTCAAAGTATTGAATCACCAGCTGACCAGTCACCAGTTGTCAGCTGCGTACTTAGTAACCAGCACCAGCTGACCAGTTGCCAGTTGTCAGCTGTGGGTAAGTAGCGTGCAAGAAACAATTAACTTTATTTCCGCTGCGTAACGTATATACTCTGAAAAACCGGGACCAACAAGTGGTATCAGGCGCGGTCGGTCTTTCTAGACTGGTCGTACACTGAGTCGCTTAGGACCGAGATCCAAGTTTCCTTGCACTCTACTCTTTCTGTCTGTTGATTAGCTCAGGTACACAAGATGAATGTCCCGAAGCTGATGAACTACAAACCGGAGAAGCATGATATATGGCGAAAGAGGTCGTTCATCCAGCTGAAAAGCGTCCATCCGGAGATGAAAGACGTGCTGGAGAAAGGGCCAATCGAGATCACCAAGACGAGGCACCAGTTAGGAGATCAACCAGCTGCTGAGATCCCAAAGCCCCCAGAAGAATGGAACGCTGAAGACAGGAGGCGGAATCAGCTGGACTCCGTTGCTCTCGATATAATCCTAACATCTCTCCCAGAACCGCTGATGGAGGAAGCCCTCCAATTTGACACTGCCAAAGATGTCTGGGACTACATTGATAGTCTCTGTTCGGAGACAGATCAGATGAAGCGCAACAAGTTGCAAGTTGCGGTGGACAAGTACGAGTCATTCCAGATGCTGACTGGTGAAACCATCAAGGAGATGGAGGCTAGATTCTATGCCATAGTCAGCGAGCTGAAATCTTTGGACAAGGAGTACTCGAATGCAGAGCTTAATGCAAAGATCCTGTCAAAGATGCCCAAGGAGGACTGGTTTGTGAAGACCACATCTCTTAAGGAGAAGGATCTATCCAAGATGACTCCTAAGGAGCTATTTGCTCAGCTCCAAGCTCATGAGTGGGATATCCAAATGGTAAACAAAAATGAAGCCATTCGGACCGTTGGATCTCCCAGCATCAAAACACAAGACGAAGCCTACTTCGTCAAGAGGGATTTCAAGTGGAAGCACAAGAAGCCTTTCCACACTGACAGACCTGTTGGGCCGCACAACCAGCAGAAAGAGATCCCATCCCCATCGGGATCTAACTCAAAAGGCAGCGAGAGCTCTATCACAGACCTTGAGCAACAGATGAAGAGACTGGCTGTTCTTCTCGAGAAAGCCAAGACGAAACAGGGAGCTTCTCTTAGCTCATCTGATGGAAAATTCGTCAAGAGAGCTCCCCGCGCATGTTATCAGTGCCAATCCCCTGACCATCTCAAATTTGAATGTCCACAAGTGGATAAAGATGAGCGGGAAAGGCTGAAGAAGCTCTTTGAAGAGCGTGCATCGAAGGCCGTTGCCAAGGCGATGCTGACCAGGACAGAGGTTCCTGATATTCCTGACCATGATGATGGAGAGTATTCATCAGATGAAGAGTCAGAAGAGGAAGCGCTACTGGCGCTGATGGTAGCCTTTGGAGAGAAAGCACATGAAGAATGTGCTGACAGTGAGGAGGAACAAGCACTTGCCGCTGATGATGAGGTACAATCTGTTCCCTCATTGCACATCATGTCTCCATGCATCCTAGACGATTCTGAGTCGCATTGCTCCGACTCAGAAGCTGTCACTATAGACATTCTTCAACAAGAATTTTTGAAATTTTATGAAATAAAGAATGTCTTGGCTGGCGAAAACACCTCGCTGAAAGATAAAATTTCTATTTTGACCAATGAGATTGAAAAATCTAGGTCAATCGGTGAAGAGCTAGCCACTCTGAAAAAGACTCATTTTGAATTGCTCCAAAATTTTCAAATTGCAAAAACTGAGCGAGATAATTTTCACAACATCGTCTGGAGCAAGAAAATAAAATAAATTTTTTGAATAAAGGCTCCAAGGATTTGGAAAAGGCTCTAAGTCATTGGAGAAAGCCGAGTGATAAGTCCGGGTTGGGATTTATAAAGGATTTGAGCATAAACCAACCTGAACTCACAGCTCATAAGGGTAAGGGCAAACTGGTAAATGCATCAGGACCAGCTGGTAATACCTGTCAGTCCCGTATGGCTGATCAGCACAGGAATAATAAGACCAGATACATAGGTGAGTCATCACGACAAAAACCTACACTGGCAAAATCCTCTGCTGACAGGACGCCAGCACACCCTAAGACGCAGACTAAGCCGAATCATTCTAAGGCAATGAAGTCAGCGTCAGCTGCCAGTGGAATCCGACAGCCAGCACCAGCTGTCAAGAGAATCCACGCACAACCTCGTAAGTATGACAGTTACCAGCATACTTACAAGGGATCCAAATCTCAGAGTAACTCTGAGAGAAGGACAATACCTGATAGGAGGAATACCTATCGGAGGCCTGAGCCCAATCACAAGTTTTCACAAAGGGCTGTGAAGGCTAGCCATGGTGGTCCACACTTCCAGAGACCACGAAGGCAACAGACATAATCGGAAAAACATTTCCGAAACTCTCAGCGGAAGAATACTTCCAAAGGAGTTGCACACACAGCCACACCTTCCCAAACCAATCTCATGCATTTTTTCAAAAGGAAGGGAAAGGCTACTGATAATGTCAGCAAGGATAAAACCAAGCTGAAAATCACTCAAGTCTGGATTCCGAAAGGAATTATCCAGCGATCTAACCCTGCAGGACCCGCAGATGATCGGGGACCTAAATGAATTTCATTTCTTTCTTGCAGGTACAGGATCATGCATCACAGCTTCAGAGGTCGAGAGAGTGGATCTTAGATAGTGGGTGTTCAGCTCACATGACTGGTGAAGAGGATCTGTTTGCAGATCTCATCAAGGTCAAAGGACCTCCAGTTATTTTCGGTGATAACTCCAAGGGCAGAGTTATTAGCAAGGGCTGCATCGAGAAGGACGATGTCAGAATTATAAATGTATCCCTTGTCACCTCTCTCAAGCACAACCTCCTGAGTATCAGTCAGCTATGCGACAGTGGTTACACTGTTCACTTTGGGAAATCAGAGTGCCAGATCAAGGATGAGAAGACTGGCGAGATCAAGCTGAGAGGTATTCGGAATGGCGGACTTTATACTGTCGACTGGCAAAGTGGGAAGACAGATTCATGCTTCGTGGCCACCAGTTCTATGGAAACTAACTGGCTGTGGCACAAAAGGTTGAGTCATCTGAATTTCAGAACTATCAACTACCTGGCCAAGCATGATCTTGTGGAAGGACTTCCCATGGGAGGATTCAAGAAGGAAGGAATTTGCAAAGCATGCCAGCAGGGCAAGCAAACTAAGAAGTCCTTCAAGAACCAGTCGCCAGTCTGCCCCAGTACCAGTCGGGTACTCGAGTTGCTACATATGGACCTCTTTGGACCAGTAGCACCTCAAACCATTGGAGGAAGACGTTATTCGCTGGTGGTAGTTGATGACTACTCGCGCTATACCTGGGTAAAGCTTCTTAGATCCAAGGATGAAGTGAAAGTCATCCTTCCAGATTTGATTGTCAAAGCACAGAAACAGAGAGAAGCTACTGTAAAGCGGATACGGTCAGACAATGGGACGGAATTCTGCAACAGTCTGCTGATGGATTTTTGCGCGGAAGCTGGCATTAAGCATGAAAGATCTGCACCAAGGCAACCGCAGCAGAATGGACTGGCAGAACGTAGGAACAGGACGCTGAAAGAAGCGGTCCGGTCCATGCTGGCAGAATCCGGCTTAGGACAGAGTTTTTGGGGTGAAGCGTTGGTGACGGCTTGCTATACTCAGAATAGAAGCGGGATCAACGACAGACTCAAGAAAACTCCCTACGAAGTTTATTTTGGTCGTAAGCCTTCTCTAGATCATCTTCGTGCTTTCGGTTCACCATGTTATGTCCATAATAATGGTAAGTCGAAGTTAAATGCTTTTTCGCCTAAAGCTGATGAGGGTGTCCTTGTTGGATATGGACATCCCTCTCACAAGGGCTATAGAGTATTTAACAAGACCACCAAGCTTGTGGAGATAACATGCAATGTTGTTTTTGATGAAGCTACTTTAGTGCGCAGGACATTACGACAACTGGCTGAAGATGTTCATGAGGTCAATAATGTCGTTGACCAGTTGGGCAGGAATTCTTCCAATGCTCAACCAACTGGTTTGACTAGACCTATGACTGGATCATCTTCACAACCAGTATCCTCGGTTGCCCATCAGCAATCCGGGAGGGTCGGTGATGCAAATGACCTTGCTGAGACCTTACACTCAATCTCCCTGAGTGGAACTGGCAATAATCCAGGGGGAATACCGTCTGGCATTTTTGAGCCAGAAGACAATGAACCAGCTGGAGTGGATGGACCAGCTGACGATGCAAATATCGGAGAAGGATCAGGAGATCAGTCAGAGAGTGATGCTGATGAAGAGACTTTTCCAACTGGTGAAGATCAACCACCAGTTGCAATTGCTGCTCCGACTGGTGAAGTTCTGGAAGCACCAGTCATCAGGACAGAAGAACCAACGCCAGCAGATTCTCATCTTCCTAAATGGCTGAGAAATCATCCACCCGATGCTATTCTGGGTAATCCAGAAGGTTCTGTTCAGACTCGACACGGCAGTGCGCTCCTGACTTGTTTTATTTCTCAAGAGGAACCTACTTCCATAGGAGTTGCGCTAGAATCAGCTGATTGGATTAATGCCATGCAAGAAGAGCTTGCAGAATTCACTCGCAACAATGTTTGGGACTTGGTGGAGAGACCATCACATCAGTCAGTGATTGGTACCAAGAGGGTTTTCAAGAACAAGCGAGATGAGAATGGCATTGTAATCAGAAACAAAGCTCGTTTAGTCGCCAAAGGTTACAAGCAATGTGAAGGCATCGACTTCGACGAGACCTTCGCACAAGTTGCAAGAATGGAGGCGATACGGCTGTTCCTTGCGTATGCAGCATATCATGGGTTCACGGTATTCCAAATGGACGTGAAGAGCGCGTTCTTGAATGGCGAGCTAAAGGAGGAAGTATATGTCGAACAACCTCCAGGCTTTGAAGTAGGCACCAAGGTGTACAAGCTGAGAAAGGCCCTGTATGGATTGAAACAGGCGCCCAGGGCTTGGTACGAGACGCTGTCACAATTCCTAATCAGTAATGGATTTAGGAAAGGGAAGATCGACAGGACTCTCTTCATCATCAAGGATGCTGATGATATGCTAATGGTGCAGATATATGTCGATGACATTATATTCGGGTCAAAGAATATGTCTCTCTGTGAGAAGTTTTCTCAACTGATGCAGAACTCATTCCAGATGAGTATGATGGGCAAATTAACATACTTCCTAGGACTCCAGGTCCAGCAGTCAGCTGATGGGATTTTCATTAATCAGCGAAAGTATGCCAAGGACCTAATTCAGAAATATTGCCCAGAGAAGACTAAGGCACTCAGAATACCGATGAGCACCAGTTGCCAGATCTTTCTTGATGAAGAAGGAGAATCAGTGGATCCTTCCAGCTACAGAGGTATTATTGGATCACTTCTCTATCTGACAGCCAGCAGACCCGACATTTCATACTCAGTCGGAGTGTGTGCCAGATACCAAGCCAATCCAAAGAAGACACACATGGAAGCTGCTAGGAGAATAGTGAAATACCTCAAAGGAACTGAATCACTTGGCTTATGGTACCCCAGGAATGATGAGCTTACACTCATTGGGTATTCAGATTCAGATTTTGCTGGATGCCGAATAGATAGAAAAAGCACCAGTGGTACTTGTCAGTTTCTAGGGCACAAGCTAATCAGTTGGTTTAGCAAGAAGCAACACTCAGTTGCTACATCTACTACTGAGGCTGAATATGTTGCCGCTGCCAGTTGCTGTGCTCAAATTCTATGGATCAAGCAACAACTGGAAGACTATGAGGTGGACACTGGTTGTGTACCCATCTATTGCGACAACAGCAGCGCTATGTGCATAACGAAGAATCCGGTTCATCACTCTAGGACCAAGCACATAGATATCCGACATCACTTCATACGTGATCATGTCGAGAAGAAGGATATCAGCGTAGAGTACATCAGAACTGACGATCAACTGGCTGATATTTTCACCAAACCTTTGCCAGAAGCAAGATTCAAGGAGTTATGCATCAAACTCGGTCTTATGGAGATTGATGCGAGCCCTAATGTTGAGGAAGAATGAGTCCCAGCTCTCATTCTGTTCTTGATATTCTGAAGGATGCTGATTAAGACTAAGTCCAAGCTCTTAGTCTTCATATTTTCTTTAGTGGTAGCTCAAAACCACAGATGGTATCTACTGGCAGAACTTACTCCATAACCAACGAAGGAAATGAGTCCCAGCTCTCATTTCGAATTTGCCAGCAGTAATGCACCATCAGTCGAAGAAATTGGGTCCCAGCTCCCAATTCAAGCAATGGTGAGAAGATGGATTCCTGAAGGAGAAGATTATGCGGAATAAAATTGAGTCCAAGCTCTCAATTTTCCTAATCCTTCGAGTTGTCAGCAGACAACTGGTGGTATATCCACGACTGGTGAAAATTGAGTCCCAGCTCTCAATTTATCCAAGTACTCGGGTGCCAGTCGTAAGTACCAGGTGTCAACTGGTAAGGAGGCCATGCTGACAGGGGGAAGTGTTCAACTGGCATATCCTGCTGATGACCAGTTATATTACTGATGACCAGTTGAGTCCCAGCTCTCAACTGACGATCTCTTGAAGTCCAAGAGTCGTGCCAGCTGTCACAGAAATGGCGGGATTGTTCAAATCCTCTTGCGTGTGCGTATCTCAGAATTTAATGCGGCATTTAATGCCACATTTAATGCGCACAGTGACTGCGCGGTCAAAAGCACATTTGCGACCAATCAGAGAGCGCCATGTCAGCTACACGGCATAGCCCACGTCAGCACGACCACCCACGTCGCCATAGGGAACCGGGCCCTGCTGATGACCATTGATTCTCACTTTCTGAGAATTCATCTCGGTCGTTGAATCCTGCATGGCCTTAGTATTTATATCCGACATTCTTCTCGGATAAACCTTTACGTTTCCCTTACAATCCGAACATTTTTCTTGACCATCTTCCAAAAATTCCCTGCATTCAATGGCATCCTCTTCCAACCCTGCTGATAAATCATCTTCTTCTACTGAGTCTCTAGACTTACCATTAGCCGAAGCCCACATGCCTACTTTTACAGGCATCGTGAAAGAGGAAGATATTGATTATACCTATCCTTTCAGCAAGCTCGTCTCGCTAAATAAAGCAGCCACCCGCCATCGTCTCTCTCACGCACAGATTCGCACCGCTCAAGTCCAGAAGGAGAAAATCTTGAATGATAAACTGGCCGAGAAACATTTCGGCGAGGAGCTGATGGAGATGATCGACCACGAGCAGCTCCGACCGTACTTGACGGCAACCCCCAGGACCTTCCACCCACATCTCGTCGCCGAGTTCTATGCTCGCGCGGTGATTGCTGACAACAGGAAGTCCTTCACCACGTCAGTGTTCGGACATCTGATCACTATCGACGTAGAGTACCTAGCCAACCTCTTTGGGCTGAGGAGTACTGGTGAGGAGGTGGCACGTACTTCAAAGACGATACGGTGGAGTTCCGGAGGAGGTGGACTGAGTGGAAGAAGCCAGAAGTGACTGTCTTCAAAACTGGCATGAAGAAGTCCGAGATGCAAGATTTCTGGCAGATGGTGTGTGACATTGTAGTACGCATGCTACAATGCGAGGTCGGCTCCTATGCCGAACTGAGCCTGAAGAAATTCTCCGTTATGTGCGCGTTGGAGGACGGCATATATGGCAACTGGGCCGAATTCATCTTCGGCCGGTTACTAGAGAATGTAGAGAAGAACAGTACGGTGAAGGCTGAAGGCAAATTTCTCCACGCAGTGTCTTTTGGCCTGCGCATCAGCCACATTCTGGAAGTGGAGATGGGAGACCGGATCGACCGAGGGGAGCAACTGGTCGGATCCGATTTTATCCCAGTTACCAAGGTAAAACTTCCGGTCCCCGACTACAAGAAGCCACGCCGGCTGAAAGGCAAGACGGCTGTGGACCCTGCTGACGATGTTTCTGAAGAGGAGTCAGAACCAGCAGATGAGGAAGTACCAGCGGTGGCTATCCCACTGCCTGCTGAGGCCAAGGATGAACTGAAAAGGAAGCTAGAGGTTGAATCCTTATTCACCTCTATGGAAGACGCAGTGGAGAAGGCCACTGGAATACATCCAAGGGCATTAGCACAAGTGCCAGCCCCCAGGCCCCCTCCAAGTAAGAAGCCCAAGACCCACCAGCACCAGCAGCCCCAGCCAGCTGCTGCCTATGACCCTGAGTCAGGGAAGGTCTCAATTCCAGTCAAGAAGTCCGTCTTGGGACTGACTGAGGAGGAGACCATAGAAAGGATGACCCGAAAGAGGAAGAGGGTCCAGACAAGGGCTCAGAAGCTGGTGGAGCAAGCCAAGAAGGAGCAACAAGCTTCCATCGTGAGGAAGAAGCAAGCTCAGGCAAGGCTCAAGGCCTTGGCCGACCAGCGGAAAAGAGAGGCTGAGCTGGCAGCCCGCGATGAAGCCTTTGCTAGAGTAAAGGCCGAGCAAGATTCTCGACGTCAGGCGCAACTGGCGGAGCAGGTGCACCAGGTGGCCAAAGGCAAATGGGAAGTTGCCCCAACTACGACTGCAAGGCCACCAGCACCAGCTCCAGGCCAGATCTTATCAGAAGAATCATTTACCCGCCTGATGGTCATGGGTGCTGATGAAGACGTACTATCCCTTGTGGATAAGTACCAGGATGAGGAGGAGACTGCTGAAGTCCCACTGGCCGCGCAAGGGGGTGCCAGTGGAGGAGTTGAGGAGCGGGCGACCACCCCGGAAAAACTGGCGACCGCTGAGGAGGAGACCGCGGAGATGGAGGTTACTGGTGGAGAGGCTGTTGACAAAACCTCTCCGGTTATCATCATTGCTGATGACGAGCCGCCACCAGTAGTCCAACACTCGAGGGTGCAGAGGATGGAGCCAAGGGATCTGTTCCCAGACCTTGAAGATGAGGCTCGTCGTCCTGCCAGTCGCCCACAATCGTCAGAAGCATCAACATCTTCTGGGCGACCAGCAGCATCCTCGCCAGCGCCAGCACGTCATGTGCGCGCAGAAAGGAGGCCATACTTGCTCTGCATCCAAGAGCATCAGTTGATTGATGAAGACATCTTCCGCTCGAGGGCGACAGGGGTACATCGGTGGGAGCACTGCGGGGCGATGTCATTTCAAACTTCACGAGTGCCTGAGCCATCAGCATTCAATATCATCCCCATCAGCGGACTCCCCCACCAGTCGGTATACGCTTCGAGGATCTATGACTGGTGTCTGCCCCTGCAGCCGATGGAGTACTTCAATTCCACTCTCTATGAGTATGCTGAGAACATCACGATGGAGGTGGAGAATGCCGTCAATGACGAGATGATAATCAGCTACCGAGGACTGTGGAGGGTGAATCCGGAACTATTTCTGGAGTTCCGGAGGTGGAGGATCTTTGACCTATGCCAGCGCAAGCTAACAGTAGAGAAGCGCGCTGTTCTGTATGCCAG
>JAPKLW010001150.1:152715-181795 GCA_026898455.1 Plectranthus barbatus | reverse complement strand
CACTATTTACCAAATATATTGTGCAATTATATATGGAAAGGTTTTTTTGGGGGAAATTATTTTGGAGTGGGGTTTTGCCTTTTAGTATATATAGATTAGAATTCTATAATCATACTATTTATAATTTATTTCATAATCAAACCTATAAATATTAGTCTTATGCATAATATATATTCAAGAAAATATTTTATATGTATTTACAAATATTTTATAATTATTTTTTATTAACACTAATATAATTGCTAATATTGATATATATATAAAAATAAATTAGCGTTATTATTATTAAGATTAATGATGATTTCAAAAACCACCTAATCTTAATGGTAATATAAGAATACAAATTATAGGCATTTGATATGCAATTTAGAAAAAATGCATTAAGTAATGTAATTTATTAAAATCCCAATATTACATTTGGAGTACTATAAATATGATTGTTTTTTCATAATCCACTCATCATTTCTTCTGAAGCTCTCATAGTCAACCAAGGCGATAATTTCTTCTTAAGAATAGTTATTATTCTTAAGAATATTTTTCAAACTATGAAAATAATTATTATTTATTTATTTTTATCACATGTGTAATCCATGTATATTAGATTTTGTTTGATAGTTTTGTTTTTCCCTATTGTTAGCAAGAAGTTTTTCTTCAAGTATTTATCTGTGTTTTTCTTACACTTGATTTTGTGATTTTTTAAAGGTAATTTTATATATAATCTAACATGTACTCTTTACATACTCTTGAATAAAATAAAATAAAACAATCATTCTAATATACAGTGGAGTTGTATGTAGAGAAATTCATTTACTAATACTGACTTTAATTCATAGTGGTGTTTATACTATTTTATAGTGTATATTAAATATAATGTATAAATTAAACTCATAATTTAGTTGTCCTAAAAGAAATTTGAACCCACGATCTCTTAGTCATGCGCAGGGCACTTTCACTATTGTCGCTCTCGGAACATGGGACATTATTTTGTAGTATATATCACACATTAGAGTGGTGAACATAATTTTTTTTTTTTTTTTTGAGAAAAAGTGGTGAACATAATTACAAAGATGATTGTTGCTTATATTTGTAATAGTCAAGATATTTACTTTATTTTTATATGATTTATCGTAGTTTTATAAATTTTATATGCATGATTGTGTCTTGGTGTATGTTATACTTTGGGTAAGGTAGTGTAGGCTTTCGTGAGAAGAAACGAGTGAAAAAGGCAAAAAAATATTCATGCCGAAAGTCTGAGCTCTGCGAGACGGTCAATGTGACTGTGACAGGGAGCTAGGAACATTGATACAAAGCTATGACGGAGAAGGACTGAAGCAACACTCTCTATGATGCTTTGTGTCTACCAATACAAAATGCATAAATTGTTGGGCCTATAAACGAGGTCTTATTAAATATAACTTCAAGCTGGGAAACCCAATGTCAACTTACTAATAGAAAGTAGATTTTTGGTGAGAGCCGGAACAACCAAGACATTCAATAATTGAACACAGTCAGAAAGTCGAGTGTTAACAGTATGAGAGATAGAAAGCTAAGCACCATTAGTAACAATAACACTATCATGCTAGAGTATGGCTGAGAGTTCTCCAAAGAATTAGAAGTTGGTGTCATGTGGGCTGAGGGACCGGTGTCAAGGAATCAAATTGATGTTTCAGGTTGAGAGAGAGTAGCCAGCGGAGAATGTGTCAGCCAAGTGTGCAGCTACTGGAGATGACAGCGGAAGAATACCTTTTCAGACATAAATTGACATAGTGGCCTTCATGACGACAAATTTGGCAGGGAGGTGGTCGAAGTTTTTAATTGCGGCCACGACTGCAAGAGTTGGAGTAACGTGAACCACTGCCATGGCCACAAGAAGAATTAGAACTTCCAGAGGAAGGTGGGCACTGCCCCAAAGGTTTATACTAGTTGTAGAAGGAAATAGAGGAAGATCATGTCGTGTTAATGGACTCTTGAAATAATACAAAGCTCTCAGCTTTAGATAGGAGATCAGAGAAGTTATGGAGATGAGTGAGCATCATTTGAGCAGCATTATCTAAAAAAAACGAACTAAAACCTCGAAGGAACTTTATACGTATCATCAATGGGGAGTCCCATAGCTGCCAATTGATCACATAAGGACTTGAAGTTTTGGCCATAATCAGTCGCAGATCGAGTTCCTTTCTTCATAGTTTAGAGGTCGTCTTTAAGGATACTTGCGAGACTTGGAGCTGTGAGTATACGCGACCTCAAGAGCGAGCCATACCACGCGCAAAGTGGTGCAGTAGAGTACTTCAGTCATGAACTCCTCTGTTGAGATGAGAGAAGTAGACTAAGGAGTCATTGATTTTTGGTGCGCTAGAGTTCATATGATCCATTGACTACGGGGTGCCACCGGTGGATGGAAGTGTATTAGAGGGAAGAGATTTGGTGTCATCTATGTAACCAAATAGGTTTTGACTGCAGAGAAGAGTGGTGATATGCTTTTTTCATAAATTATTAATAAGGCAATGCGGGATATAATGCACTTCCAAAATACACAAAGTAACAATTAATCATTTGGAGACAAAATTATTGTATTTGATGGTAATTTTAGACAAATTTCGCCTGCTATACCAAGAGGTAGTAGAGGATATGTTGTTAATGCAACAATTAATTCATCTTACTTATGGCATCATGTGAAAGTCTTGAAGTTGACGATAAACATGCGATTGAATATGCTTGGAGAGCATATGCAAACATCCACACTAAAAGACTTTGCTGATTGGGTTGCAACAATTGGGGATGAGACTTTAAGAACACCAAATGACGGCGAATGAGTTATTGATATCCCTGAATATATTAATATTAAATTCACCGGAGATCCAATCAGAGCTATTGTTAATAACACGTATCCTACAACAGTTATTGGATCAATAGATGTTTCATATTTACAGCACCAGACTATTTTGGCACTAAAGAATGATGTGATTGAGAGGGTCAATCAATATATGACATCATTGAACAATAATGTGGGCAAGGTATACTTAAGTTCAGATTATATGTGCACAATATAAAATGTAGCAGATATTCTTAATGAAGTGCACACTCTAGAATTCATGAATACATTGAAGTATCCTGGATTACCAAACCATGAGATGAATTTAAAAGTTGGAACACCGATCATGTTTTTAAGGAACATTGATCATTCATCTGGTTTGTGCAATGAGACTCGATTGGTTGTAATACAACTTGGTAATCATGTCATAGCGGCCAAGATTCTGAGTGGGAAAAATACTTGTGAAAAATTTTTTATTCCAAGGATGACTATAATACCATCAGTTCCTCAAATTCCATTCAAGTTTCAGCATAAACAATTCTCAATTTAGGTTTCATATGTCATGACTATAAACAAGAGTCAAGGACAGTCACTATCGCATGTGGTAATTTTTCTCAGCAAACCAGTATTTGCACATGGATAGTTGTATGTAGTTGTGTCTAGGGTCACAAATTATGCTGGATTGAAAATCTTTATATGTGACAAAGACGACCGAAGTTTGTCAAAAACTTCAAATGTTATGAAGAAAGTAATTTTCCAGAATTTATAATTTGACATGTTGTAATTCATATGTTTTTCTTCAAATCAATGAGTAATTAATTATTGAAAATCTTCATACATTTATATTATGTAGTCTTCATTGTTTTATTTTATCAAGTTTTAATTTTATTACTACTCATACATAAATAAGTTACTCTATTATATACTGAGATACTTTTATTCAAAATCATCTTTTATTCATAAGCATTTTATCATATGTTAGAAGATTCATTATTTATGTGTCTATTATTATTTTAATTTTTATAGTGTATAATTCTTATGTATATAAATTATAATACTCATTTATTTTAATAATACTTATTTTATAATTTTTTATAAGATAATGATAATACAATACAAATAATATATGCGCGGCCAGAAAACTAGTTTACTCAAATAACCTTAAATTTCCAACCATAATTAATAAATAATTTTGGATTTTAACATTCAATAACAAAATAAATTTCCACGTAGTAAAAGTGCAATGTATAGTGATAATTTAATTGATGATGGTGCTTATATCTAGAACAGCTATAATTGCGATGCAGATTTTTTTTTATAGTTGGGAAGCTACGTATTAATTAAACACCAATTTCCACGAAATGTGAATTTTCAAGTTGGGTAAAAGAAATGTATTTAATCTCATGTCAAGCAAGTATCTTCTAAAGTATGTACTAGTAAATTAGTAATACTTACAGTTTATTATCTAAAAAAAAAGTAATACTTACAGTTGAAAATATTTGCAAAATTAAATAATTATTTTAAATTAAACCGATTAAATCATAATAAATGGTTTAAAATATTATTTAATTAATAATGCAAACAATTAAATTAGTATATCATTTTGAATGGTTTGAATATTAATATAACAAATAATGCAAAAACAATTAAATTAGTATATCATTTTGAATGGTTTGAATATTAATATAACAAATAATGCAAAAAAATTAATATAAATAAATTTTGCTTGTCACCAATTATAAATTGAAAAAAAAAAGAAATAAGTGAGTACAAACTTCAAGAAAAAAATTAATTTATAAGGATGCAATTCAAAAGATTGTAAACATCGGACAAAAATACTTAATTAATACTATTATATTTATATAATCTTTTATATATATAGTTGGTTCGACCATAACAGTCGATTACACACCTCAAAGTTCAAACTATCGACAAAAGCAAATTATCAAAATTAAGATTTTTCAAACCAACAGGTCAAATTATTTTTTTTCAAACCAACAAAATCGTCGATCACTTTGGCTAGACGCCCGTATCACAACTTTGAGAAATGTTGTGGTTGTTGTGTTCTCACATAGAAACTAAAAACATCAAAGAAAACAACAAGTCTTGTGTACAAAGATTGACACACGATAAGCTAAGAACTAGACTTGAACTTTAGAAAGATTTGAATTCTTGAGCGATTCGAATATCCAGTTGTTCAGTAGTCATCTCTCTTGGAGAACCTCCTCTATTTATGGGCAAGGTTAGAGAGATTTGAAATTGTACATGTTTAGAGACATTCTTGATGATGTCTAATCGAGAGCCCCTGTTATCTTTTGTGGACAGGTTGATTCCTAGAAAATATGCACCTGTTCTTGTTTTTCTGACAAAGGATGTTGGCTTGTCCTCGGTGTCAGAACGATTCTTTTCGCCAGTTCGAGGAATCCAAACTGGTTGAACACCAGGATCTCTAAACTTTAAGTAATTTTCATTCTTAAAGTCTGGCCTTGAAAAGACATTTTTCTGACTTTGTTCACTTTGTCTCTATGCGCGGATTTGGATATGTTGTAAACTGATTTTCTCCAAACTGGTGACATCCACTAGTTTCTCTGAAGATGTGAATCCCAAATTGGTAAATTGATTAGGAGTTTCTTCCGATTTCTTGCGCATTTCAAACTAGTGGATTACCAGTTTGTCTTGATTAGCTCTATTAAAACTCAATGAATATCCTAAATAGGATGTTGAGGTTCGAATTCGTACGGGTACGGGGCCCAAGGAACGGACAAGAGTAATAGCAAGAAATAATTCAAGAAAAGTATAGAGACTGACAAATAAGTGATTAAAGATAAACCAAATGCATAAAGTAAAGCGTGAACCGTATTATTGAATGAAAAGCAGGTGCAAAATACACTAGAACGCGTCAGACAGAGTTGCGGCTAGGCCAAAAGTAAGCGTTACATGTACAAGTCGTAGGGTCCTTGAAATGGGGTCGACTACCCCTATTTATAGTACATAGGAGAGTCGATTACAAGTATTAAACCCTAGCTGCTAGGTTTTCTTTGAATTTAGGAGTTGTTGGAGCTGTATACAAGGAAGTAGGGGCTGCTGTAACTGCAAGCGTTCTATTAGCAACTGCCTGCGAGCTGCCGCATTGGAGGCCTTGGCCGGGCAGCTTCCTGGACGACCTTCTCCGAGTAGGTGCGTGCGACGCCCTCAGAGGTCTCGAGGTGCGGGGTTCCCCTTTGCTACCTGCTCATCTCTGCTGCATCCTTCCAACTTGAGGTGGGTTTGCAAACTGCACCTGCGCAGCTCCGGAGCTGCGCAGGTGCTCTCAGCTATGTGCCTTGAGCTGTTTAGGGAGCCTTGAGTCGGGTATTAGCCATCTTATGTGAGTTCGGGTAGGTCCGTTTAGGTCGTAGCCCCAACATAAGACATTACGAGTTTTGCATAAACTAGAGCTAATATAAAAACACTATAAACTGATGATTTCTATACAATGTTTGACGCATCAAAACAATCAATAAAAGATAGGAATACTTCATAACATAATTTCCATAAATGTAAATTAAATTTTATTAGAAATGATATTTCTATCTAATAATCTTGAATATTGTGTAAGTTTATGGATTATCATATAGAGAAAATCCGAAATTTCATCCAAAATTTTTTTATATTTCAGAATTTTATTATGAGTTTTTTCCATTAGAGTAGTTTTACTAAAAAATGATTCTGTTAAGTGATTTTATCCAAGTTAATTGATGGCATTTTTATTTTATGAGTCACACATTAAGTTCCACTTGACGCCTGTCTAGCTAATGTGCACATGAATTATTCTTTTAAGGGAACTTTATCCAAAAAGAAGTATTCTGTTAGGGGACTTGTCCAAGTTAATTGACAATGTTTTTTTTCAACGAATTCTTTATTTGAGGTGTAAAAGAATAATTCACTAAGAAAACAAAACCCATCTAAAATCCCTAACGAAATAATTTTAATAAATTTATTTAAAGACTAAAACTGTGGATATGATTCCAATAAGTAAAAAAAATTTGGATAAAATTTCGTGTTTGTCGTATCATATATTCACATTTTTTTCTTTGCTTCAAAATGATGGAGAAGTTTGCAAATTAAAATAAGAAAATAACAGTTTGATCATCAAGTTAAAATAAGGATAAAATAAAAATATAAATATAGTGATTTTACCAAATATATTATAAATTATGTATATTATTATGATATATATCAAACTATCACTTTTGCTTTAAATTTATGATTGGAACAAAAATTTGACGCCGGAAATTTGACATGACACACCCAATGACATAAAGCATTTTCAACTATGCGCCAACATGCCAATATATTATAAATTATTATGGCCTTTTCAAATTTCCATCATTGAGTTTTCGCTTCCGTGTAAATTGCAAACAAAATTGATAGTTAAACATATCTTTGAAATAAAAGTGATATTTGACATTTATTTTAGTAATATATATAATTTTTAATATATTCAAAATAAAAATAATAATTTATAATATATTTGGTACTTTATCTTAAAATAAGTGCAATATATTAAGGAAACAATATATCATTATCCAATATTCTTTTGATAAAGAAAAAAGTAAAATGATCGACCTCAAAATCTCTCGCTAAATATTATAATAAAATATTTGTTGGTTGCCTATTTTCTTTGTCCCACATCAGTGGAAAAGTAAAGAAGGGCCTTGGGCCCTGCCTATATAAAAGGCTCACCACTTCCTTAGTTAATTATCTCAAACACAAATAATTTTATACATTATAAGTTATATTCATAGTCTTCTTTTCTCCATTAGTGAAATATTTTGGTAGTGTTCAAGGACGTAGGTATAATTTGTGCCAAACCTCGTTAAATTTTGATGTTCTTTTTCTTTTACTTTTATATCCTTCAATTATTTGTTTTTGCGTCGCTTCCACAATTGGTATCAAGAGACATGGTTATTCCGATTATGCTCTGTGGTTGCAGTGTATACTAATCCTCCACATCATAAATGATTTCTTTGGTATTTTGATCTTAGGTTATTGAGGGATATATATATTTGGTATTCTGAAGTATAGATGTTGGATTCGGCCTGGAGCAACACATGTGTCCTCATCGTGATTGGTTTTGCGATCTTGAGGATTTGAAAGGAGGAGTTGTTTACACAGGAGATGATACTCCACTCACCACATTTGGAATTGGCTCAATCCGTCTAGAAAATGAGGATGGAACAATCATATTCTTAACAGGTGTGCGGTACGTGCCATACCTAATGAAGAATCTTATTTCTGTTGGAACCTTGGAATCGAAAGGGTCTCAAATAAGAATCAAAGATGGTGTGATGAAAGTCATATCCGTCGTGCGCGTGGTGATGAAAGGTTTTCAGAAGAATAACAACCTCTACCACTACTCTGGCAAAACTGTAGTAGGTGTAGCTGCAACGACCTCCACCGACGATCAAGTATCAAAAGCAACGAAGTTATGGCATATGCGGTTGAGTCACGCTGGTGAAAATCCCGGAGTCTGCTTGTAAAGCAAGGATTATTGAAGGGACTTCGGACCTGCAAGTTAGATTTTTGTGAACATTGTGTAAAGGGAAAGCAGGCAAGAGTGAAGTTTAGAACATCAATCCATAATAAAAAGGGTATTTTGGACTATTTTCACTCTGATGTGTGGGGTCCCTCAAAGACGAGTTTTTTAGGAGGGAAACACTATTATGTAACATTTGTCAATGACTTCTCACGAAGAGTCTGGGTGTATACAATGAGACTAAGGATGAAGAGTATGGAGTTTCTACTTTGGAAAAAGATGGTGGTGACTCAAACGGGCTGAAGCTATAACATACGCAAGCCATCTCATCAATCGTTTGCCGTCAATTGCTTTAAATGGAAAACACCTTTGGAGGTGTGGTACGGGAAGCTTGCTACAAATTATGACTCATTACATGTGTTTGGTTCCACTGCATATTACCATGTAAAGGAGTCAAAGTCGGATCTGGGAGCAAAGGAAGCTCTGTTTATGGGGATCACCTCTGGAGTAAAAGGTTATCGACTATTATGCCCAGAGTTGAAGAAATTAATCTTGGGCAGGGACATCACTTTTGATGAATCTACAATGTTAAGAAAGGTGGACGTAGAGTAGATTGATGAGACTCCCAAGCAGGTGGAGTTTGAAAGAACTATTATCCCAGCAGATGATAAAATTGTCAATAATCCTCCTGTGATAGAAGGAGATTCTGATGAAGAAGATAATGAGGAGCCTCAACAGCAACATGAGTCAATTGCATAACACAAACCAAGAAGGACCATTAGAAATCCTGCTCGTTTTGATGATATGGTCGCATGCGTATTTTCAATTGCAACTGATGGTATTTTTACCACTTATAATGAAGCCGTCAATAGTCTAGAGAATAAGAAATGGAAGGATGCCATGAATGATGAGATTCAATCTCTTCATAAGAATCAAACATGGGTGTTAGTCAGCCTCCCAAAAGGAAAGAAAACAATTGGATGCAAGTGGGTCTATGCAAAGAAAGAAGGATTTCCTAACAAGTCTGATGTTCGCTACAAAGAAAGATTGGTAGCCAAAAGCAATGCTCAGAATGAAGGAATTGATTACAATGAAGTGTTTTCTTCAGTAGTGAAACACTCGTCCATCCAAATTTTGTTGGCTTTGGTGGTGCAATTGGATTATGAGCTGGCATAATTAGATGTAAAAACGACATTTTTACATGGAGACTTGGAGGAGGAGATTTATATGACTCAACATGAAGGATTCAAGGTTGCCGGAAAATATAATTTGGTCTGCAAACCTCGCAAATCGCTTTACGGATTGAAGCAATCCCCGAGGCAGCGGTATAAGCGATTTGATAAATTTATGATTGGGCAGGGGTACACAAGAAGCAGATATGATCATTGTGTATACATCTATATGCTACAAGATGGATCCTATGTATATCTCCTCAAATATGTGGATGATGTGCTGATAGCCGCAAAAAGCCAAACAAATATTGAAAATCTAAAGGCTCTATTGCAAAAGGAGTTTGAGATGAAGGATCTTGGTGAGGCACATAAAATTCTCGGCATGGAGATTTCCAGAGATAAGAAATTGAGGAGATTATGTCTTACTCAAAAGGAGTATTTGAAGAATGTGCTAAAGCATTTTGGAGTTGATGAAAAAATGAAACCAGTTAGCACTCCACTGGCTCCTCATTTCAAGTTGAAGGCCACAATGTCACCAAAAATGGAAGCAGAGCGGGAATACATGTTAAAAGTCTTATATGCAAATGCTGTTAGTAATTTGATGTATGTTTTGGTGTGTACAAGACCCGACATTTCACAAGTACTTGGAATAGTAAGCAGGTACATGATGATCCTGGAATAGGTCATTGGCAAGTTGTGAAATGGATTTTGAGGTACATTCAAAATACGGCGGATATATTGTGATTCGGATTATGCAGGTGATCTGCATAAGCGGAGATCGACTATAAGGTGTATTCACTCTCTCAAAGGCACCTGTCAGTTGGAAGTCTACCTTACAGTCAACAGTTGCATTATCCACGACTGGGCATATTATATGGTTGTATCGAAGGTTGTGAAGGAAATAATTTGGCTTCAAGAGTTGCTTGGTGAACTCGGTGTTGATAAGATGAAAGTTAGACTTTATTGTGATAGTCAGAATGCTATCCATTTGGCAAAAAATTTAGTTTATCATGCAAGGACGAAACACACTGATGTTTGATATCATTTTGTACGGGAGATTCTTGAAGAAGGAGAGATACTGCTACAGAAGATCTGTACAACTGAAAATCCTGCAGATACGTTAACCAAAGTTATGACGGCAATCAAGTTCAAACATTGTTTGGACTTGATAAATATTTTGAAGAACTGAAGGATGATGCATCGGGCGCATATGAAGGCACTACTAATATTACAGGAGAAAAGAGAATGTTCGGTTGAATTTGGAAAATTGGTAAGGTAGAGATTTGTTGGTTGCCTATTTTCCTTGTCCCACATAGGTGGGAAACTAAAGAAGCGCCTTGGGCCGGGTCTACCACTTCCTTTGTTAATCATTCCAAACACAAATAACTTTATACATTATAAGTTATATTTGTAGTTTTCTTTTCTCCATTAGTAAAATATTTTGGTAGTGTTCGAAGATATAGGTATAACTTGTGCCGAACTTCGTTAAATTTTAATATTTTTTTCTTTTATTTTTATATCCCTCAATTGTTTGTTTTTATGTGGCTTCCGCAACCATATCCATAATTACTGCCTCCATAAACGTATAGATCAAGTTGGAAATAATCAAATTAATAACTGTTTCAGTTATATTTCTTTTTCTTTGTCGTGCCGTGTGGAAAAAAACTTAAAATATTTCACTGAATTCAATGTCTGAAAACTATTTGAATTAATGAAATGAGAAAAAAAAATCTAAAATCACTGCTATAAATGAACCCGAGTTTTCAAATACTCATGCAATCAATTCAACCACCAAAATGGGTTCATGCATCTTCTTCATCAATCTCATGATCATCCTCACATCTCTAGTTTCGGTCACTGCCCAACGATCATCCAACCGCAACGTAACTCTGAATTCATCCATAGTTGCTAAAACCGACGCTTCTCCAGCATGGACGTCTCCTTCCGGCCAATTCGCTTTCGGCTTCAGGAAGGTCGCCGGCGGAGGCTTCTTGGTGGCCATCTGGTTCGATCAAATACCCGAAAAAACCATAGTTTGGTCGGCCAACCGCGACAACCCAGTTCCATCAGGATCCAAAGTCCAGCTTTCTGCGCAGGGAGTGTTGGAGCTGTTAGACAAAGAAGGGCGACAGATATGGAATGCTAATAGAGCGAGTCCATCAGGCACGGTGGCCTACGGCGCCATGCTCGACACTGGTAATTTTGTGCTCGCCACCAACACTAGCTCAACCACCTTGTGGCAGAGCTTCGATTCCCCGACTGATACCTTGCTACCAGGCCAGACACTCGAAATAGAGGGCGTTCTAGTTTCCAGCTTTTCTGAGACCAATTACTCGAAAGGAAGATTCATGTTTGAGACGAAAGAATTTCTCGCACTGTACACCAGAGGATTCCCATGGAATGACAGAATTTATCCCTACTGGATGCGGCCCTTGACGGGACCCGACCCCGCACCTGGATTTCCTCTCATCTTCAACCAATCTGGATTCGTGCACCGCGCCGCAAATAATGAAACTATATTCGGTTCCCCGCTCGGCGTCGGAGCTGTTCCAACCGAGAGTTATTTCCAGAGATTGACGGTGGACTATGACGGGATTCTCCGGCAATACGTGTATCCAAAGTCGGGCAATTTGACGGGCGGGCGGCCGATGGCGTGGTCCGTCCATGAGTTCGTCCCGGAGAATATATGCTTGGGTGTGATATCTGGGGGTAACGGCGGCGGCATTTGTGGTTTCAACAGCCTGTGTTCGGTTGAATCCGGGAAAGATTATGCTCTCATCTGTGAATGCCCCAAAGGTTATGCTCTCATCGACCCTTCCGACAGGATGAGCGGCTGCAGACCCGACTTCGCCCTGCAATCCTGCGATCCTCAATCACAGTCACAGGAAGCTGATGACTTTGAACTCATCGAATTAACGAACACGAATTTTTCTTACACTGATTACAGAGCTTTTCAACCAGTGGAAGAGGACTTCTGTCGCCAGGATTGCCTTGCTGATTGCTTCTGTGCTCTTGCAACCTACAAAGAAGGAAAATGCTGGAAAAAGCAGCTCCCTCTCATGAACGGGAGGACTGATCCAAGCATCTCGGGCAAAGCATTCGTGAAGGTAAGGAAGAATGGAACCTTTGCGAAACCACCCTTCTCTGATAGGAATAGGATCATCCGTGGATCATCTCAATCCCAATCCAGATCCATCTTCATAACAGGCTCGGTTATGCTGGGAGCTTCTGTGTTGCTCTTTCTTCTTTCAGCTGTTTTATATTTTAACATGACAAGATTAAAAAGGATTCCAGCGGTTAAACCTCTTCCCGTTGGAATGACCTCGATAGGGAGATTCAGTTTCGATGATCTACAACAAGTCACCCAGGGATTCCAGCACGAGTTGGGCCGGGGTTCTTGCTCCAAAGTGTACAGAGGGGATTTAAAAGATAGCGGAAGAGTTGTTGCTGTAAAAAAGCTCGATAAAATTGCCCAAGATTCCGATTACGAATTCCTAGCTGAGGTGAGCTCAATCAGCAGAACCAACCATAAGAACCTTGTGCAGCTGCTTGGATACTGTGATGAGGGGCAGCATAGGATCCTTGTATACGAGTTCATGGCGAAGGGATCACTTGCCAGCTTCCTATTCGATCACTCACCGCGTCCCAACTGGTACACAAGGGTGCAGATCGCATTCGCCATTGCCAGAGGCCTTTGCTATCTGCATGAAGAGTGCACCACCCCGATCATACACTGCGACATCAAGCCTCAGAATGTGCTTCTCGACGAGTGTTACACCCCAAAAATAGCGGATTTCGGGCTAGCCAAGCTTCTGAGGGCTGATCAGACAAGGACCAACACTGCAATAAGGGGGACGAGAGGGTACGTGGCTCCAGAATGGTTCAGAAACATGGCGATAACAGTGAAGGTGGATGTTTACAGCTTCGGGATCTTGTTGCTGGAGCTGCTGTGCTGCAGAAGGCATTACGAAAAGGATGTTGAGGATGAGGGAGAGGAGGTTCTTGCTGATTGGGCTTACGACTGCTACCAGCAAGGAGAAGTGTATCTGCTGGTGGGAGGGGATGATGAGGCGAAGAGCGATATGAAAATGTTGGAGAGATTTGTGGCGACAGCGATTTGGTGCATTCAGGAAGATCCAACGCTGAGGCCTCACATGAAGAGAGTGATGCATATGCTTGAAGGATCCATCGAAGTCCCTGTTCCACCGAATCCCTTCACATATAAGTTTTAAGGAGAGAGAGATGTAGCACTGTGTTTGCATTATGATTTATGCATATTCTAGTCTAGTCAGTAGTCAACTATCATCAACATCATTAATTATGACAAGGTTTTTCTTTTTGAGTTGAGAATGAGAGAGATGGAGAGTGATGTTTCATTAATTGCATCTCTATTGAGAGGAGCCACGACCAATATAAGCGTGTGGTTGAAAATAGACTAAGACTCATTGATGCACTCATTCGAAAACTTCTATGGTCATCTTATAGGTCAAGTTTGATCCGACTTATTTAGTGAAGACGTAAGATTTTAACTATTTGGAAAATTTATTTAACCAAACAAGTCTAGTTGTTTAAAAGTTTTTTTAAACAAAGTCCAGACTTTAACTAGCCAACTCATTTAAATAATACATAGTATATACTTTAATATTTAAAATTAAAATTATTTTAAATAAATTATTTGTTTTTAAATATACTCCTTCCGTCCCGATCAACTAGTTACATATTAATCGGGCACGATAACTAATATTTGTGAGTATAATGAAATAATATTTAGTGAGTGTGGAAAAATTTGTCATTTAAGAAAATATGACTAATATACCAAACCAAAAAAGAAAACGAGATAATGTAGTGAAATAGAGGGAGTAGTATAAAAATCATTTAACATATTTGCTATAAAAATTATATAATAAAATTATGCTATAAAAATAAGATATAAATTATAAATATTTACTATGTTCAAATAGACCTTAAATAAGAAAAAAATGACATATTTCACTAAAAGAATTAAAGCTTGACCTATATAAAAGCTTATCATAAATAATAAATCAAACTTGTGCTTTTCAAATTATAATAGATGTGTAGGGAAATATATTTCCTGTATTTCACTCAAATAATAATAGATGTACATAGGAGTTTATATAGACAAGGAACAAATCTAAAGTAAATCTAATCTAGTAAATACAAAAGATATACAAAAGATACTAGTGTATCAAATATATTACCCCCCCGCAAGCGAAGACGGGGGTGAAAGTCGAAGCTTGTTGCAGAAATGATCAAACAAACTTCTGGATAAACTCTTCGCAAAAATATCCGCAATCTGATCTTCAGAGGGAATGAACTTCGTGCAGAGCTTGTTGGAAGTGACTAGTTCACGAACAAAATGATAATCAATGTCGATGTGTTTTGCTCGCTTATGTGAAATAGGATTCTGACTCAGGAATAAGGCAGAAGCATTATCCGAGTATAAGATAGGCGTTGATCGAAGATCGACACGTAACTCCCGTAAAATGTTCGCAATCCACTGCATCTCAGAGGCGGTGTTTGCCATTGCTCTATATTCAGATTCACAGCTGGACCTTGAGACGGTCGGTTGCTTCTTTGCACTCCAAGAAACCAAATTTGGACCCAAAAATATGGAATAACCATACGTAGAGCGGCGTGTCTCCATACATCGTGCCCAATCCGCGTCCGAGTAGCCACGTAAGTCAAACTCGCCGGATGAAAATGTCAAGCCAAAACGAACAGTACCTTTAACATAGCGAAGGATGCGTTTGAGAGCTTGAAAATGTTCAATGGTAGGATTCTTCTGGTATTGGCTCATGGTGTTGACAGAATAAGCAAGGTCCGGTCTTGTGACCGTCAGATATTGCAAAGCGCCAAGAAGAGAGCGGTAGAGAGTCGGATCCTCGAATGAGGATCCATCAGAACTGAACGAGACACCGGGAGCCAGTGGAGTGGCGACAGGCTTGGCGTCTGTCATCTTGGCACGCCGAAGAATGTCTAGGGCATACTTTTTCTGTGTGAGATATAAGCCAGAAGATGTGTGGAAAGCTTCAAGACCAAGAAAATAGCCAAGTTTACCAAGATCCTTGGTACTGAATTCTTTGTTGAGGCGAGACATGATAGCAGCAATGGCGACGGAATTGTTTCCGGTGATAATAATGTCATCAACATAAACCAGGAGATAGATGATATCCGAATCTTTGCTGAAGACGAACAGAGAAGTGTCTGAAGAACTGCATAGAAAACCCAAAGACAAAAGAAAAGTCCGAAAGCGCTGGTACCAAGCCAAAGGCGCTTGTCGAAGTCCATAGATAGCTTTCTTTAGAGAGCAAACATGAGAGGGATAACGAGAGTCAATGAATCCCGGAGGCTATTCCATAAATACCTCAGTGGAAAGAAGGCCATTGAGGAAGGCATTTTTGACATCCAACTGATGGAGAGGCCAAGACTGCATAACAGCAACTGCGATGACAATACGCACTGTCGAAGCTTTCACCACAGGACTGAAAGTTTGAGTGAAGTCGAACCCAGGGATTTGACTAAAACCTTTGATCACAATATTATTTAACTGCGACTTAGCAGAGCTAATAATACAGCGGCAAAGATAAAATTATCGATCCCACGGGGAAAGAAGTAACGAATAATCTTTAAGTACTAAATCAGGCGTTCTTGAAAATATTGATTAGGAAAATCGAATGAAAAGGTTTTGGTTGTTTTGAAAATCGCAATCTTTGCTATCGAAAATTAAACAAGAAAATTGAAAAGCTTTTGAAGTCAAATAAGAGAAGCACAGATTCCAGGTATATCTATCTATCAAGTATGACATGTATGAATGAATTGATTAATTCCCAATTTTAATTCCTCTTCGTAGTGAAACATCAGAAAAGTATTACAAACTTCTTTGTTGGACAATTCGTAAAGTAGATTAGTCAATTACCTATCTCCGCTCGGTCTCAAGATAAATTAACTAACTCCCAAGTCCTACAAATTTATTCCTACAATCAATCTCCTTCAGTTACGACAAGAAATCAGATTATATTGTGAAAATCTCTTTCGATTGAAAACTATCACAGTTACATCTCAAGTAATCAACTAAATAATCCTAATAAGTGGCCAACAAATTAAGATTATGAATAAGCACAGATTTCACAAACTACGAAGGGAAAGGGAAAATAATTCAATTAATCACAACATGCATACATTGATAGTTCGAAACCCTAGAATCTGAGAAAGGATTTAGTTACACATATTCAGAATAAAATTCATCATAGAGAGATAAAACCTGAATTGCATAAAAACTGAAATCCGGAAATCTTCTCGCAGGAACTTGTCTTCAAACATAAAACTAAAAACTCTTGGAATCTCTAAAATCTGAAATCTAGAATAAAACATAAAAAGCATCCCCAAAAACTCGATTTTACAAGGCTATTTATAGAGGTAGAGGTGTATCATATCAAATCTAGGACTAAAGATATGTATTAATCTCCAAATCAGATCCAGATCAGGTTTTTCGCGTGCGCGTCGACCGCGTCTGATTGGCGTCGATCGCGTCTCAACTTCTTGCCTTGTCGACCGCTTCTGAATAGCATCGATCGACGCGGCCTCCTTCTTCCGTCGATCGTTTGACAACTGTTGCCTCATCTGCGCGGTCTCACGGTTTTGGCCATAACTTCTTCATCCGAACTCCGATCGACCCGATTCCAGTGGCGTTGGAGTGCTAACTCAAAGCATCATCCATTGCCATGCGCCAATAGCCCGAATTCCTATTGTGGAAAAACTCTTCAATGCTACTCTTACACGTCACTGCTTCTGGAACGGTTTTCTCATGAGTTTAGGCCTAAAAACCCGCATAAACCTCAAAACACACCTAATACCACCTAATATTGACATCATGCATAGAATATATATATAAACTCAATAAAACTAAATAAAATAGTATAAAAATAATATAGATAAGTGAGTGAAATAATGAGCTTATCAAACCCCCCAAACTTGAACGTTTGATTGTCCTCAATCAATAGGCAAGAAAGAAATCAAAAGATCAAGTGGTCAAAGTGCAATGCCTCACAAGATTCATCACAGTCAAAAACCAAGAATCCACTACTCACAAGCAATTTGAAAAGAGACAGAAAATTCATCAACCGTGGAAGAACTCACAGGAAGTGTATCGCTCAACTCTCAAGTGTTTAAGGTAAAGATGAAAGCACTCGAAAACATGTATGAAGAAATTTCTACCATAGGCTTGCAAATTTTTTAATATCTCCACTGCTAGAATGTGTACACAAGTCTAGAATCAAAAAGGACTTTCAATAGGTTGTAATGTAGGCTTTTGTGAGGGGTAGGAAAATATATGGTCAAGTGACTAAAAATAAATTGAGTTAGCTACTCTCAAAAACTCGAATCACTATCTAACTTCATCCACCCTTCTCCTCAAATATATCAACAAATACACAACTCTTTTTTTTTTAGCTCGTATTGAATCTCTTATGCTCTTTACATAAATTTTGTTTTTTTTTTTCATTCTTTTCTTTTCAGAGAGCTTATGAGAATTCTAATTATTTCTTTGAGCTTCTTTTTCACACATCTTTTCACCACTAATTTATCATATCTTATCTCGAATTCACAAATCAACCCCATACATACCACAACTCAAGACACGAGTGAGACAATACTTTTCTTTATCTCATAGACAAGGAAAGAAAAATTATAAAGGCTCAAAGTGGCTAACTACGGAAAATTTTATTGTGAAGGGACAGTGTTTAGGATATTGGGTTATCAATGATGGCCTAAGATCATTTTCTCAACTTGTGCACACTATGCAGTCTCAACACAGAAAATAGGCAAGTTCTAGAGAAATCAAAACACACATGTAGGCAAGTTCTAGAGAAATCAAAACACACATGTGAATCTCATATCAACCGAAATAAAGGCTCAAATTTCTCACACAGGGGTTCAAAAATTTTCTTCCACAGTCAATTTCAAATCAGCTCAATCAGCATGCAAGTATAAGTGTCAAATCAGTCATATCATGCGGTATTCTACATTCATAGGCATCTAACCACAATCTCGCTCAATTTAATACTCAACCCTCAATCAATTCTAATCTCACAATTTTATTCAGGTTATCTCAAAACTCAATAATTTTTCTCACAAAATAGCATAAAAATACGAAAAATTAAAAACAAAAGCCGAAAAAAATTTAAAGACGGAAAGCATAATAAATAAAAGATAGGGCGTTCCATCTCTTGTCCACATCCCCCCAAACTTATTTCCAACTCGAAGAGTGGAATAAGTTTGAAAATTAGACTAGAGAGGGAATGATACCTGGTAGTTGATCTCAGACATCAACTTTTTTTATCCCCCGGAGTCTTCAATCACCATCATGGAGGTCGGGTCCAAGCAAGCCTCCTTGCGACCTCCTTTTCATCTCTGTTCTTGACAACTTTCATCCCCCATTTCTTGGCGTCTTTTTCCTTGTGCGCGCATAATGAGGGTCCGACTCCCTTACTGTCTCTCAAAGTCCCCCCGATGGCGGACTTGTACTTCCGTAGAACTCGTAGTAATTTTTCTAGCTTCCCATGCCTGAGGTGTGCCGGAAGCATCTTGAGTTTCAGAATCGGCGGATCAGAGTTAGATGACTGCTTTTCCAAGGTTGCATTGATTGACATGGGTGAAACTGCAGCAATCCATTTTCTACGTTGCGCTTTTTCTGTCGATGAAAATTCTGAGTCTGACTTCCTTCGTGCGTCGATCGACGTGACTGTGGCGTCGATCGACGAGGATCCAACGGCTGCGTTGATCGACGAGGCTCCTCCGTCGATCGACGTGGGTGTTTTTCCACGCTTTCTTTTCTTTTTCTGGCTGCGTCGGCTTGGCAACCGCTTCAATCTGCTTTCTTTTTCGTGTGTTATTCCCTCGGATACCTCCAGCTTCATTACCCGATCCACAAGCTCATCGTCCTTCTTATCCAAATCTGAAGACAAAAGGAAAGAGTGCAGTAAGCAGTTCTCCGGAAAATTCGAATCAGTTGCAATAGAAGAAAAAAGAGAGGAAATCACCGGATTTAATCGATTGATCATGTGTCAATCTTCCTGATAGCTCCCTTTATTGCGCTTCTGCACTTCTTTGTAGATGGGGAAGGTGACCGACTCGTCATTGACTCGGAATGTCAGCTCGCCGTCTCGAATGTCAATCAATGCCCCTCCTATCTTCAAGAATGGTCTTCCAAGGATAAGAGGAATGTTTCGATCCTCCTCCATATCAAGCACCACAAAGTCGGCTGGAATAATAAAATCTTGTACCTTCACCAACACGTCTTCCACGATGCCTTTCGGATAAGTAACTGATCTATCGGCCATCAGGAGCGAGATTGTTGTGGGCTTGATGCTTCCGATCTTCAACCGCTTGAAGATTGACAGCGGCATTAAGTTTTTAGATGCACCAGAATCGCAAAGGACCTTCCCGAAGGACACAGGGGATCGTGAAGGATCCCGGGTCTTCTCTCTTCAGCGACATCTTCTTTTGGATAATCGCGCTGCACTCCTCGAACAAATTGACCCTCTCGTGCTCTACGAAGGGTCTTTTCTGAGAGACCATATCCTTTAAAAATTTCATATACCCCGGTATCTCTCGTAGTGCCTCAATCAGCGGAATGTTAATGTTTACTTTCTTCATGTTCTCAAGAAAGCGTGCATATTTCTCATTCATCTTTGATTTGGCAAACCGCTGCGGATACGGCAGGGGAGGCTTATACATGGGTGGTTCGACTGGCGTCGATCGACGAGCTTCAGGCTCGATCGATGCCTCTTTTGAGGCTCCGTCGATCGACGAGGATGCTCCGTCGGTCGACGGAGCTTCGTCTGTGGCGGTTTCTGCCTCTTCTTCGGCTTGCTCGACATCTTCGTACGATTTTCCCCCTCTTAGAGTGATAGCATTCACTTGGTTTATCTGACTCTGAACTTTGGGGTTAGCTTGAGTATTGCTAGGAAATTGCCTGGGTTTGTGCTGGGCTTCGAGAGCTTTGGCGATCTGACCGACCTGAGTCTGTATGATCTGTACGTGTTTCTTGACTTGGTCCACCTTGGTCTTTACTCCAGCTATCTCTTACTTTAATTTGGCTACCGAATCGGTGGAGCCTTCCATGAATTTTGCCAAAATCTCCTCAAAATTTAGCTTCTTCTTCTCCACTACTTCTCCATCTTGCACGACAAACCCAGGTGGTGGCTGCTCCGCGGCTTGGTGGTTTGCGTAGGAAAATCCAGGATGGTTCCTCGCATGATTGTAAGTATAGGGCTGATTGTGCTGCTGATTATGCTGCTGATGTCCTCCACGGTAGTTGTTTTGGAAACCACCCGTTTGCATGAAATTTACAGTGGCACAATCCCCCTCAGGCGGAGCTTGCACTGGCTCTACTACAGCAATTGTCTTCTCCTGCTTCAGTGCAGCGAAGTCCTCCCTTAGCTTTTTCAGCTTGGTTGCCAAATCAGGTTCTTCGGCAACTTTTCCACAGCTTTTTCCACTACTTTCTCGACAGCTTTCACAGGCCGAGTTCGGCTTGTGGACCACCTTTGAGTGTTATTGGCCATCTTTTGGAAGAACTCCATGGCTCTCTTCCCACTCTTCGTCATGACTGTATCTCCAAGTGTGGTGTCCACCAGTTTGGCTGTCTTATCATTGAGCCCTTCATACAACGCCTCAGCTTGTTCTCCTGGTGGAAAACCATGTCCGGGACAGGCTCTCAGTAAGTCTTTGAATCTCTCCCATGTCTCGCTGAAGCTTTCATCAGGCCTTTGAGCGAACTTGATGATTTCTTTTCGTCTTTGCCGAATAACATTCGGAGGGAAGAAGTTCCCTTGAAACTCGTTTCTCAGTTCGGTCCACGTACTTATGCTTCCTTTGTCCAGTGCAGTGAACCATGACTGTGCCTTATCCATCAGAAAGAATGCGAACAGACGCATTCGGATGGCACTCTTGCTGACTCCTCCAATTTTCACAGTATTGCAGAGCATAATGAATTTGTCCAAATGTGCATAGGGATCCTCGTTAGCTCTTCCTCCGAATTGGTTTTGTTGCACCATCTGTACCAATCCGGTCTTTAGTTCAAAATTATTGGCATTGATGCCATCTTGAAATCCGTCTCCCTGAACCGAGGTTTATACCGGTTCTGCATGGCTTCCTCTTCTTCCTCATCGTCAGATTCCTCTGGAGGGTCCTGATTGTCGTCCTCTTCATCGTCGGGTTTATCCTCAAACAGTGGGTTGTTCCTTTCCAAATGGTATTGTTGGATTTGCGCTCTCATAGCTTGGACCTCTTGGAGAAGCACAACTTGCTCCTCTGCATTTAGCACTGGCGGAGGCGGTGGTACGTTATCTTCCATTGTGTGACTACTCGAACTTTCCTGAGCACGCTTGTTCCTTCGGATTTTTCTGCAAGTAGCTTCAATGTCCGGATAGTAATACAGCGGGTCCTTTCCTCTGGCTCTTGATGGTCCCGGTTTTTCAGAGTATAAAACGTTACGCAGTGGAAATAATGTTAAGTGTTTTCTTGCACGCTACTTACACACAGCTGACAACTGGCAACTGGTCAGCTGGTGCTGGTTACTCAGTACACAGCTGACAACTGAGACCTGTCAGCTGGTGATTCAAAACTTAGAATATTTAGCCTTGTTTGCACAGTTATATATCAGTTTCAGGATATACTCCAGCACTTGAGTGCTGGGTTTAAAATATGAATGAAAGACAGAAAGCTGATAAATAACAAAGGATTTTATAGTGGTTCGATCAATCGATCTACGTCCACTCACCAGTCGAAGCACTGGAAATTCAACTAAGAGTAATCAGGTACAGGTCTCCTACGATCTATCTCTAGCTGGTGAATGCCTCGTCCACCAGTTCACTAGATCAACCGCTCCCGGTCCTGGATCCTTCTTCAACTCTCCTCAGCTAATGGAGTGCGAGCACGTCACTTCAACCTCCATAGCTAGCTAGGTGTTTTAGTTCTCCCAAGAACGTAACAGTCTCTACGGCAGAATGCCCGTAATAACTCAAGTGCTGGTAAGCACAGGAGCTGCTGTGAACTCTCTCAAAGGAGAAAGAACACCAAGTGAGATCTTTAACTTACAAGCTTAAAGCTTGAAGTCTCGTGTTTGATAAATCAACACACGGAAAGCTTTATGAAAAGCCTCGAAAGTACTTTATGCGATTTTGCAATAATTTCAGTTCTTTCGGTGGTTAAGCAGATGAGTGGAATGTTTGAATGTTGGTGGTTGCGACGTATTTATAGTCGCAGGAACCAATTCAAACTTTCTAGCCGTTTGGACGCATCCGGAAAGGTGTCAGACCTCGGATGTCCTTCTGACGGCGGCAGGTATGCTTTTCCGGAAAAGACCCATACCTTCGACCGCTTTATCTGACACAGATCTCTTTATGTCAGAACGACTCTTTCTGTCAGTCCGAGGAATAAGACTGGCGTCTTGTGACTGATAGACTTTAAGTTATACTTTGTCAGTCGATTCCTCAGCGAATCTTCTTTTTGTCTCTACTACGCGGGGAGAGAGAATCTGGAATTCTGCTGGTAACATCTGACTGGTAGATCATACTGGTGATCTTGTGCTGGCAGTCTCTGCTGGTGACTTGCCCTGGCATCATCTAAGTCTACCAAATCTCTGAATGTTAACTCTTTTCGGAATCTCCCATGACTGGTGAAATCACCGCTGGTGAATAGTGTAAGTAGGAACACGCATTCTCCTGGTAAGGTTTGTCAGCTGCCTGCTGATGAAACCCTTCCCAACTGGTGAACAGTACCCAGTCATAAGCGCTTCTCATGCTGGTGAACAGTGTCAGCACGAGTCTTTGTCAGCCGCCTGCTGATGAAACTTTTCCCAACTGGTGAACAGTAGCCAGTGGTAAGCGTTTCTCATGCTGGTGAACAGTGTCAGCATGAGTCTTGATCAGCTGCGACTTACAACACAAAGACCTAAACAGGACTTTACATATAAGACTAGAGCTATGTAGAGACAACTGACGCTGGTAGGACTTAGGATTTGATCCACCAAAACTATAATCTAAACAAGTAAGCTACTGGGGGAGGAAACCTTAAACAGATTTCCCAACAGCTCTTGTACTCATGCACTACCTGTACAGCAAATGAGGTAGTGAGGTAAAACAGAAAATAAACGAAACGAACTGAATTAAGAAAACTGAAAATATGAAAACAAAGCAGCGTTGATCGACGAGCTATGGCATCGATCGATGAAAGAAAAGCAACTTCGTCGATCGACGAGGGATAGCGTCGATCGATGAGAAATACGAAAATGCGAGAAAATTCAGAAAAATACGAAAATTACAGCCTAAAGCAATATTTCAATCACAGATTTAATAGTAAGATTAATTCTATTCCTTCCCCGGCAACGGCGCCAAAATTTGATCACAATATTATTTAACTGCGACTTAGCAGAGCTAATAATACAGTGGCAAAGATAAAATTATCGATCCCACGGGGAAAGAAGTAACGAATAATCTTTAAGTACTAAATCAGGCGTTCTTGAAAATATTGATTAGGAAAATCGAATGAAAAGGTTTTGGTTGTTTTGAAAATCGCAATCTTTGCTATCGAAAATTAAACAAGAAAATTGAAAAGCTTTTGAAGTCAAATAAGAGAAGCACAGATTCCAGGGATATCTATCTATCAAGTATGACATGTATGAATGAATTGATTAATTCCCAATTTTAATTCCTCTTCGTAGTGAAACATCAGAAAAGTATTACGAACTTCTTTGTTGGACAATTCGTAAAGTAGATTAGTCAATTACCTATCTCCGCTCGGTCTCAAGATAAATTAACTAACTCCCAAGTTCTACAGATTTATTCCTACAATCAATCTCCTTCAGTTACGACAAGAAATCAGATTATATTGTGAAAATCTCTTTCGATTGAAAACTATCACAGTTACGTCTCAAGTAATCAACTAAATAATCCTAATAAGTGGCCAACAAATTAAGATTATGAATAAGCACAGATTTCACAAACTACGAAGGGAAAGGGAAAATAATTCAATTAATCACAACATGCATACATTGATAGTTCGAAACCCTAGAATCTGAGAAAGGATTTAGTTACACATATTCAGAGTAAAATTCATCATAGAGAGATAAAATCTGAATTGCATAAAAACTAAAATCCGGAAATCTTCTCGCAGGAACTTGTCTTCAAACATAAAACTAAAAACTCTTGGAATCTCTAAAATCTGAAATCTAGAATAAAACATAAAAAGCATCCCCAAAAACTCGATTTTACAAGGCTATTTATAGAGGTAGAGGTGTATCATATCAAATCTTGGACTAAAGATATGCATTAATCTCCAAATCAGATCCAGATCAGGTTTTCCGCGTGCGCGTCGACCGCGTCTGATTGGCGTCGATCACGTCTCAACTTCTTGCCTCGTCGACCGCTTCTGAATAGCATCGATCGACGCGACCTCCTTCTTCTGTTGATCATTTGGCAACTGTTGCCTCATCTGCGCGGTCTCACGATTTTGGCCATAACTTCTTCATCCAAACTCCGATCGACCCGATTCCAGTTGCATTGGAGAGCTAACTCAAAGCATCATCCATTGCCATGTGCCAATAGCCCGAATTCCGCTTGTGGAAAAACTCTTCAATGCTACTCTTATACGTCGCTGCTTTCGGAACGGTTTTCTCATGAGTTTAGGCCTAAAAACCTGCATAAACCTCAAAATACACCTAATACCACCTAATATTGACATCATGCATAGAATATATATATAAACTCAATAAAACTACATAAAATAGTATAAAAATAATATAGATAAGTGAGTGAAATAATGAGCTTATCAACCTTGCTCGACAAGTCGAGCTTTATAGCGATCTACTGAACCTTCAGCGAGAAGCTTGGTTCGGTAAACCCATTTAGAACCGACGATATTTGCATTAGATGAGCGCGGGACCAAAGTCCAGGTCTGGTTCTTTCAGAGGGCTTCGAGCTCTTCATGCATGGTTTGAGTCCATTCAGGAACCTTGAGGGCAGATTTAATGCCTCGAGGTTCCGGTAAGGCTGCAGAAACAGAAAACACAGAAACCAGATTAATGTCAACCGGATATCGGGGTTTGAATATCTCGGAGCGAGCGCATGTTTGCATGGGGTGCCTAGGAGCTGGCGGAGTTGGCGGATTAGGAGGGTCGGCCGGAGGGAGGGCGACGGGGTTGGGATGGTCGATTGGTTGAGGCGGCACGGGAGGTGCAACCAGAGTGGTAGCGGTAGCTGGGATTTCCGAAGGGCAAAGAGGGCAAGGCAGTTTGGAAATTTCTGAGGAAGGGGGAGTGGGTGTGGCGGAAGGTGTGTGTTCGAAGTATTCTGTGAGCGTGAGGCGTGAAGTGGGTGTAGAGGAGCTTTGGTTGGAAAACGGGAAGCAAGTCTCATCAAATTTTGCATGACGAGTAATGTACACGCGATTTGTGACAGGATCTAAGCAACGATAGCCTTTGTGATTAGGGCTGTAACCAATGAAGACATAGGGTAAGCCACGGGGTTCAAGTTTGTGCTTGGTGTAGTCCCGAAGACACGGAAACACTCTGCAACCAAAGGTACGGAGTGAGGAAAAGGAGGGTTTTGTGTGGAAGAGAAGTTCGAATGGAGAAGTGTTGTGCAGAAGCGGATTAGGGATTCCGTTTATGATGTGTACAACAGTACTAAAGGCTTCTACCCAAAGAGAGAGAGGTGTGGATGAGTGGAAAAGTAATGAGAGGCCCATTTCTGTTATGTGGCGATGTTTACGTTCTGCTAGGCCATTTTGCGAGGGTGTGTAAGGACAAGATATAAGGTGGTGTATTCCGGATTTAGCAAAATGTGCTTTTAAACGGGAATTGGTGAATTCAGTACCCCCATCACTTTGAAACTTTATAATTTTTCGTGAAAATTGTGTTTCCACGAAGGCATGGATGGTGAGAAAGATTTCGAAAAAATTAGATTTTGCATGTAATGGATAGAACCAGGTAAAGCGGGAGAAATCGTCTATAAACACAGCATAATAGCGAAAATTTGATTTGGAATTAACTGGAGAGGGACCCCAAAGATCACAATGAATCATATCAAGAACATTGGAGGCCCTTTTATCAGATAACGGAAAGGATAAATGTGAGTTTTTAGCTAACTGACATGAAGTACATAAGCTTTGTTGCTAAACTGAAGAAGGAAAAGAAAGAAGACTAAGCTTCGATAGCAGATTGAGAACTTTGACGGACGAGTGGCCTAAACAGTTGTGCCACGTCTGAAAGGGAGCACTAGGAAGGGTAGACGATGTAGAAGCAGTTAAGGCAGCGGCAGATTTATGGAGGAGATACAGCCCATGCTTACGCACGCCGGTTGCGATAATCTGTCCAGTTTCGCTATTCCGAATCTGCAGCTGCGAGTCAGTAAATAACACATTAACAGGATAATCATGTGTAAGGCGACTAACAGAAATAAGATTCTTAGTCATGGAGGGAACCACAAGAACATGCTGTAGAGATAGAGAATCAGAAACAAATAAAGAGCCTGTATGAGTTATACGTAGGCGTGCACCATTACCAACGACGACATGATCAGAACCTGAATAGGCAGTAACATCGTCCAGAGATGAAGAATCTGCAGAGATGTGAGCGGATGCACCTGTGTCCAAGTACCAATCAGAGACAGGAGGAGATGAAACAGAGCACTATGCCGAGAAGACCTCGGCTAGATTAGCCGAAGGCGGCGGTCGCATCGCGCGAACATACGAACGATCAAAACGCTTCGGGCAGTTGAAGGCGTCATGATCAGTCTGACGGCAAAAAGAGCACGGCGGCACACGCTTCTTTTTGTTTCCTCCGGAGGAATGACCACGGTTCCGATTAGGGTTAGGGTTTGACCGATTTCTGGAGTCGTGAGATTTTGTTGACTCATGGAAGGCAGCGGCAGGCGGCGATGGTGAAGGCACGACACCACGAAGGAATAGTTCATGGCTAAGAGCACGCGCGAGAAGCACGTCGAAAGTCGGTAAGAACTCCTGTGCCATTTGAGCAGCCGTAAAAGTGAAATAGGACGGGTTCAAGCCCCGTAGGAACCAGTGGGACTTGTCCGACTCGTCAATTGAACATCCAATGGCCGATAATTGATCGCTTAAGCCTTTGAAGCGACGACCATAATCGAAAACGGACAAATCTTCTTATTTTATGGAGAGTAAATCATCTTTCAAACTGAGTTCACGTGCCTTTGAGCAGTGGCTGTAAGAACGGGATAGAGCAGTCCATACATCGTAAGATGTTGAACATCCAATAATGACAGCCATGGATTCTTCAGTCAGCGTAGAAACAAGGAACAGTTTAATTAATTGATCACGAGAATACCATTTGGAGAATTCTGGGTTGGAAGTAGCAGCAGCGCCGGCGGTATTGGTAGCGAGAAAGCGTGGGGTTGCAGGGTTCGAACCATCTACAAATTGCATGAAATTTTGAGTAATGAGAAGTGGTTCGATCTGGGCATGCCAAAGAAGATAGTTGGCTGAGGTAAGTTTGATGTTTACCATATGAATGATGGTGGAAAGAGGTAGCGTCGGGAGATCACCATGATCGACAGCGGCCATGGTGACATAGAGAGGCGACGACTAGGGTTTGGAGGAAGTAGGGTTTTAGCCAATGGTTAGGCTGATACCATGTAGGGAGATATATTTCCTGTATTTCACTCAAATAATAATAGATGTACATAGGAGTTTATATAGACAAGGAACAAATCTAAAGTAAATCTAATCTAGTAAATACAAAAGATATACAAAAGATACTAGTGTATCAAATATATCTTAATAAGATGCATGCCGAATGTCATCTTTAATTGAAAATACAAAACTCATACTTAAAATAATATTATTCGTATATTATTTTTATCACTACTTTTTTTTACTTTTTAAATACTATCAATGTATTTTTTGAATTCGCAATTTGTTAGAATTTTTGTTAAAGAAATCCTTCCTTTATTTTTTATGTTTTGGTGGATCAAAGGTTGTAAAAATCATCTTAGTCAGTTTTTCAGTTTCTAGAGTTCTAAAAATTGTAATCCTTGTATAGGATCAATCGAGTTGTAATAGATTTTAGTGACTGAAGACCGAGCATGAGAAATGCTCGAGAATTGAAGTGTACGTGTGTGAAACTTGGTTTCACCAAGTATCGTCAAGACCTATGCTTAGTTTGGGTACTCAGTATAACATTTACCATACTGACTAGGAGAAGTCAGTATGAGAGTTTACCATACTGACTGGGGGAAGTTAGCATGAGGGCTGCTTATACTTACTATGGGAAGTCAGTATAAGAGTCTCTACCTTGTAAGCACGAGATACACGAAGACAACCAAGACCAGTCAGACTTCGGCATATCTTTACTTAAGTAAAAGTCAGTACGAGTATATTCAAACTTGGGTTCCTCGAACTGAAACTTAGTCTAACACAAAGTTAGTGAAAAGTACACTCACACAACAGAGCAAGCAGTGCCGAGCAGACCTATAGTATGTGTTGGTCCCGGTTTTTCAGAGTATAATAATACGATACGATACGCAG
>JAPKLW010001150.1:115240-147715 GCA_026898455.1 Plectranthus barbatus | reverse complement strand
TGTTGGTCCCGGTTTTTCAGAGTATAATAATACGATACGATACGCAGCGGAAATAAAGTTAATTGTTTCTTGCACGCTACTTACACACAGCTGACAACTGGCAACTGGTCAGCTGGTGCTGGTTACTCAGTACGCAGCTGACAACTGGTCAGCTGGTGATTCAATACTTAGAATATTTTAGCCTTGTTTGCACAATTATATACCAGTTTCAGAATATACTCCAGCACTTGAGTGCTGGGTTTAAAATATGAATGAAATGCAGAAAGCTGATAAATAACAAAGGATTTTATAGTGGTTCGATCAATCGATCTACGTCCACTCTCCAGTCGAAGCACTGGAAATTCCACTAAGAGTAATCAGGTATAGGTGTCCTACGATCTATCTCTAGTTGGTGAATGCCTCGTCCACCAGTTCACTAGATCAACCGCTCCCGGTCCTGGATCCTTCATCAACTCTTCACAGCTAATGGAGTGCGAGCACGTCACTTCAACCTCCACAGCTAGCTGGGTGTTTTAGTTCTCCCAAGAACGTAATAGTCTCTACGGCAGAATGCCCGTAATAACTCGAGTGCTGGTGAGCACAGGAGCTGCTGTGAACTCTCTCGAAGGAGAAAGAACACCAAGTGAGATCTATAACTTACAAGCTTAAAGCTTGAAGTCTCGTGTTTGATAAATCAACACACGGAAAGCTTTAAGAAAAGCCTCGAAAGTACTTTATGCGTTCTTGCAATAACTTCAGTTCTTTCGGTGGTTGAGCAGAGATATCTGATCGTGAAATCAATGGCTCGTGGAATCTAATGTTTGAATGTTGGTGGTTGCGACGTATTTATAGCCGCAGGAACCGATTCAAACTTTCTAGCCGTTTGGACGCATCCGGAAAGTTGTCAGACCTCGGATGTCCTTCTGACGGCGGCAGGTATGTTTTTCCGGAAGGAACCATACCTTTGACCGCTTTATCTGACACAGATCTCTTTGTGTCAGAACGGCTCTTTCTGTCAGTCCGAGGAATAAGACTGGCGTCTTGTGACTGATAGACTTTAAGTTATCCTTCCTTAAAGTCATCCTTTGTCAGTTGATTCCTCAGAGAATCTTCTTCTTGTCTCTACTACGCGGGGAGAGAGAATCTGGAATTCTGCTGGTAACATCTGACTGGTAGATCATACTGGTGATCTTGTGCTGGCAGTCTCTGCTGGTGACTTGCCCTGGCATCATCAAAGTCTACCAAATCTGGATGTTAATTCTTCTCGGAATCTCCCATGACTGGTGAAATCACCGCTGGTGAATAGTGTAAGGACACATATTCTCCTGGTAAGGTTTGTCAGTAGCCTGCTGATGAAACCCTTCCCAACTGGTGAACAGTAGCCAGTCATATGCGCTTCTCACCGCTGGTGAACAGTGTCAGCGCGAGTCTTTGTCAGCCGCCTGCTGATGAAACTTTTCCCAACTGGTGAACAGTAGCCAGTGGTAAGCGTTACTCATGCTGGTGAACAGTGTCAGCATGAGTCTTGATCAGCTGCGACTTACAACTCAAAAGACCTAAACAGGACTTTACATTTGAGACTAGAGCTATGTAGAGACAACTGACGCTGGTAGGACTTAGGATTTGATCCACCAAAACTATAATCTAAACAAGTAAGCTACTGGGAAAGGAAACCTTAGACAGATTTCCCAACAGTATGGGATATGATTGGATGACATTCTCCATGTGTCTAACGACTGGATTAATGTGTCTAACGAGCAGATTCAAAATGCTCGAGGATTCCTCTATAAATAGGTCTGCACTTCAACCTTAAAAGGTTACGAATTACGCACAACAAAGAGTATATATCTAAGCTGACACTCTGCTAAATTCATTACTCAAGCTCTCCGAGTTTCCGTGTTTCTATACACGAAACTTGAGTTCCTGACTCAAATTTGTCTCTCCGTGCTACTCTCTCTTAGCACGAGGATAGGATCCTCGCCGGGAAGTTCAGATCGCAGCCCAGTAACTCGATTGAAATAACTCGGACGTGACGCGAAAGCAAACTGAACAGATAACGTGATACGATGAGAAGATTCAACACCTTTGGATTCGAAAACCTTCAAGTACCGTAGTCCAGATTAAATCTCATACGACCCAAGAAGCGAATTGATCCAACAACGATGAATATAGTGAAGACGCCATAAAAGGATGTGAAAATCCGATTGATAAGTCAATATTGAATTTCAAGGTACTCCACAAAAATTCTAGAGCTTTCAGATAATTCGAGAATAAAACTCATGAATATTATTAAACTGAAAACTGAATAAATTGTCCAAAACAAGGCCTATATATAGGGAAACTCAAATCCTAATAAGTAAATCAAATTCTAATCTAATAAGGAAAATAAATCTAAAAGCATATCAAATTTATTAAGATATGCAGCAAGTATATCTCAATATCTTTGCAATAAGAGAAACTAAACATCTAGAAGGAAATAAAGCAAAAATTCAAAAATAATTAAAAACAACTAAATTAAAACAACTCAAATTTCTTCAATTAAACTTCTTCTTTCAGCCCACAGGGATCTCCATCATTCCCCTGTTCTTCAAAAGGATTTGTCCTCAAATCCTCGTCGGTGCCAGATACAATTGACCATCATACATCACCTTTAGTTTGCTTGTTTGGTGTATTATTATCTTCAAATGCGGGCAATTGCTTGGTCTCATGCACCTTCGTTTTCAAACCAATGGTCCTCACAAAATTGAATTGAACCCTGGTCCTCTCAACCATCTTCTCTACTGACGTCATTAACTCTGACTCTGTCGTCTTTTGCACTTGACACTGGCTTTGGATTCCCATAACTTGACTGTTAATAATAGTGAGTGTAGCCGGAACCTTGAATCCCTCATCATCTTCCATGTGACTCTCCAAGGGTGTAGCAACTCTCACCTCCTCTTCTTTGGTCTCTTGAATTGGCTGCATCAACTAAAATTTAGTTGCCACCACTGTTTCACCAATAACCTCCAATGGTACTGCTCTATTGTCTTCCTCGATTTCTTGAACTGAAACAGGCAACGACTCAGACTTGGTTGCCACCAACACCTGCTCCACCATTAACATAAGCTTATCAAATGGGGAGGAGTTATCTGGTTGATTCTCCCACCTTGCTTGTCTATATCTCATCTTTTTGCTGCCCAAATAATCATCTTCCAATGCATCAAGCAGTTGATGCAACATCTCCATCTATGACCTCACCATCTTTCTAAAGTCATATTTCAAAAACTTCATCATATACCTCATCTGAGTTCTAGCATCATCATCTAATTTCTCATATTCGATTTTAGTCATTCTACTCATGGAATATCATGACAAAGAAGTGACACTTGTAGATCTCATTGAGACGTTTTCAAAAAGTACAATTGCACTGAAATCGAACACCTATAGCAAAAGTTATGATCAAAACAGTTTTCTCTCTCTCTTTTCTTTTTTTTTCACGATTTTTTTCTCTTTTTTTTTTGTATATTCTCTTTTTTTTAATAAGAAAAATACCAAATTACTTGGTAATCAAAAATAAAAAATATGGATAAGGAAATATTTGAATAAGGTAATGACCAAATTACTTGGTAATCAAGAAGGAAAAAAATATGGATATGGAAATATATGATAAGGAAAGATTTGAATAAGGTAATTACCAAATTACTTGGTAATTAAGAAAGAAAAAATATAGATAATGAAAGATGTGATAAGGGAAGATTTGTATAGATATGGTATGATACAAATAATTCAAATCTTGACTAACAAGAACCGTAAAATAACGACTCAAAGACAGAAAATGTACGAATCAAGAACGACACAAAAGATACGATAGAAAACAAGATAAGACACGGATTTTTTTTAATTTTTTTGACACACTAAACACACGAAATTGAAAGACAAGGACAAGGAAGGACACAACCTGGCTCTGGGTACCAAAATGATACGATCTTAGCCGAGAAGTTTAGATTGCAGCCCAGGAACTCGATTGAAATGACTCGGACGCGACACAGAAGCAAACTGAACTAATAATGTGATATGATGTGAAGATCCAACACCTTTGGATTCAAAAACCTTCAAGTACCGTAGTCCAGATTAAATCTCCTACGACCCAAGAAACGATTTGATCCAACAACGATGGATATAGTGAAGACGCCACAAACGGATGTGTAAGTCCGGTTGATAAGTCAATATTGAATTTCAAGGTACTCTACATAAATTCAAGAGCTTTCAGATAATTGGAGAATAAAACTCACGAATATTATTAAACTGAAAATTGAATAAATTGTCCAAAACAAGGCCTATATATAGACAAACTCAAATCCTAATAAGGAATCAAATCCTAATCTAATAAGGAAAATAAATCTAAAAGCATATCAAATCTATCAAGATATACAACAAGCATATCTCAATATCTTTGCAATAAGAGAAACTAACATCTAGAAGGAAATAAAGCAAAAATTCGAAAATAATTAAAAAAAACTAAATTAAAACAACTCAAATTTCTTCAATTAAACTTCTTCTTTCAGCCCACACGGATCTCCATCACACGAGGCTGAAGCTTTATAGCTTAAGCTACCCTTTGGTGAATATATCTTTCTAAGATATATTCACAGCAGTCAGTTTCCTACTCTGGGACTCTGATTCTCACGGGCTTTTGTCAACCACCTGAGTTATGGGAAGAACAACAAACATCCAACCACCAAGAAGAAGGTTGCGGGGTGCCGTCCTCACTTCAACCTGAAGGCTAAGCGTACAAGGAGTTCCTAGGCAAGTGACCACAGCAGACCGAAGGACGAAGCGTCGACGGGTTGTGCATAGATCGTATGGAGGCTTGTATTATACTTTGTGAATTTCCAGACCGAGTGTCTGAAGAGTGGATGTAGGATTTTTTGATCCGAACCACTATAAAATATTCTGTGTTCTTTACTGCTTTCATTTAAGTTTCTGTCTTCATTTAGTTTCGCAAAACTGACTTTCAAACCTTCAATACTTGTCCAAGTATTGAAGTGTATATTCTGTGAAACTTACGCAATAAACGTCAGACCTAAGCTTAACATCTTTTAGGTACCCTAAACTAAGTTATTGTCAATTTATGAGAACAAGTGCAACTCATATTTTCTTCCGATGCATATTAAGTTCTCTGATTTCGGGACCAACACAATTCCAACCCTTTATTAATTCCAAAAAAAATAGATACTCAATTATAAATGAATGCAAAATATTTATTCTTGGTGCATTTATCAATTGGGTATTTATTTAAATAATGAAATTGAATAATTCTGTAAAAAACAAAATTAAATACATCGATTAATTGAGATTAAATAATTTTTATTAATCAATATTATGTAATAAATAATACTCCCTCCGTCCCGCTACAATTGACGTGTTTCATTTTGGCACATTAATTTCGGAGCTAATGTTTAGTAGCTAATCGTGGTTAATAATAAAATTGGCAATCATAATTAACTTATTTAAGACTTAAATAAGTTAATTATGATTGCCAATTTTATTATTAACCACGATTAGATACTAAACATTAGCTCCGAAATTAATGTGCCAAAATGAAACACGTCAATTGTAGCGGGACGGAGGGAGTACTTAATACATGGTTGAACTATAAATATAAAATATGCTGGTCCCAGTTTATCAGAGTAAATAGTATATGCACATTGAAAATTAAGTTTGTTTGTTCGGTAAGCTTGCACTTGTCCAAGCTGATAGTGACTTGTCAGCTTGGTTTATCAAATCTCGTTCAGGTACTCAGCGTCAAGTATGCATAGTGTCAGCATTCAAAATATACTTCAACACTTGAGTGTAGAGTTTTAAAAAATATGAGTAAGCTGACAAAAAAAAAAAAGCAGTAAATGACAAACAAATTTATAGTGGTTCGGACTAAACTGTTCTACGTCCACTCTTCAGACACTCGGTCTCGTAATTCACTAAGCTTAGAAATTTATAGGTGCTCCTACGATCTATAGCTTGTTGGTGAATGCCCCGTCCACCGATCCACAAGAGCACTCGCCTAGTCCTTGCTAGGTTCTTCGCTTGCAGCTGCTCAGAGTGTGGGCGCGCACCACTCAGCCTCCTTGAAGCCGGAATAGGGTGTTTATAGTTCTCCCTAGAACTGTCTTCTTGATGGCAGGTTGTCCGTAAGAGTCAGAGTACAAGACGTACTTGATTGTTATAGTCTTTCTTAGAGAGAAAGACCATCAATAGATAACTAAAGAACTCTAAGGTTCTGAGTCTGGCTACAGGAGCAAAGGTCTCATCAAAATTGATTCCTTCGCACTGCGCATATCCTTTGGCTAAAAGATACAACAAAAAATGTGTGCAAGGAATGCATAGCAGTCCTAAACGACTCAAAATGACCAGCCTGGAAGGACTGACCGCTCTGATATCACTTGTTGGTCCCGAATTATCAAAATGAAAAGTATATGTACAGTCAAAATTGAATTGATTTGTTCGGTTTACTTGCACTTATCCAAGCTGATGGTGATTGGTCAGCTTAGTTTGTCAAATCTTAGTTCAGGTGCTTAACGTCAAGTATGCTTAGTGTCAGTTTTCAGTATATACTATGACACATGAGTGTTGAGTTTTAAAGAAAGGAAGTAAGCTGATAGTATGAAATAAAACAATAAAAATAAACAAATTTATAGTGGTTCGGACTAAACTATCCTACGTCCACTCTTCAGACTCTCGTTTTGGTAATCTACTAAGCTTAGAACTTTACAGGTGCTCCTACGATCTATTGCTTGTCACTGAAGGAAACCGAAGTCCTCTAATTTTCTGAAGGTCTGTGAAGATGTCTTTGTCTCCTGTCATGTGACCTGAGCATCCACTGTCTAGGATCCACTCTTTTAATTTCTTCGATGTTCTTCTTGCTGGACCCTGTTCCTGCAAAATAAAGAAATTAAATTTTGGGTACCCGATCAACTGCAGGTCCTACAGGATTAGTTCTCTGGATTAGCCCCTTAGGAATCTAGATTTTTGTCCCTTCCTTTTGGAGTAATGTATTGAATCAACATGAAAATGTGTAATGGTGTATTGAGCCTTCATAGTCTTTTGAAAATGAATTGGTTTAAACTCTGGCCTCAAGTAGGTGTTCCTCCTACTTGGAGTGTATGTTGGCTTCCTTACAATCTTAGCAGATGGAACAGTCTGCTGGGTTACATACACTGAATTTGTTGACTTCCTCTCAGCAGATACTCCTTTCAGTCTTTGCAGAGTGGTCAGTAGGGGATTCTTAGCTTGCCAGCATTCTTGCTGAGCAACTATTGCTGATCTAGCATTTTCCCTTTCGTCACTCCTAGCAGTCTGCTGAACCTTCCCGGTTGCTGGGACAAAAACTATTTTCTTATCTATGCTTTACCTTCCCGGTTGCTGGGACAAAAACTATTTTCTTAGACTATCCCCATTCATAACCCCCACATAACCTAACATTCATTAAAATATTAATTTCTCTCACATCCACCTATACAACCTACAACCCTATCTAATTTCTACTCCCATCAATAACCTTTAATCCAACTTAAATTATATTTTCTTTTTTATTTTATTTTTCAATACATGTTATCAATATCAACTTTTATTAAATTTAAAATAATTAACAAAAATGTATATATATAAAATTATATTTTAAATTCATAATTGTGGTAAAAATACATTTTTACATTTTTACACACTTAAAAAAGTGAAAAATTCAAATTAATAGCGAAATAGAGAGTTTTGATTCTGGTGTAGAAATATATCAATATTAGGCTCTATTTATAGAGGAAAAAAACATGAATTTTGATATATTTTTTTTATACTTTATTATACATAATATTAATTATATAACTTCATTATCTATATTATTTAATCATCCAATCAAATGCTGCCAAATGGCAACAAATGATTGGATGATTCACCATGACCCCCAAAAAGTGGAAAGTCATGCAGAAAGCCAAAGTCATGCTCTACCACCCCCCATATTTTTATTTTTGATTTTTTTAATGTATTTTTTATTTTGTCTTTTCCTATGACTTTCCCCAAAAGTCATGAATGAGGGTAGTCTTAGATCTATGTGATTCCGCATTGCTGGATTCGCCTTTTTCAAAACCTATTCCAGCAAAATCATTTGTGCTCCTTTGAACACTTAAAATCTCATTTAAATGTCTAGTGCCTTTTGAAAATCTACATTGAGAATATTTTTGTTCTCCTGTTTTAAACAATTAAAATTTTCACTAAGTGAGGAGAATTTGACTTTGAGTTTTAGAAGTTCCTCGTCTGCTGACGTAGATTTTTCAATCTCATTGGTCAAAATAAAAAGCTGAGATTTCAGCGAGGAATTTTCTCTTACTAAAACATCTTTTAATGCATGAAACTTTGAAAATCCTTTTAAGAGAAGTTCTAATGTTATATCTCCTGGATCTGAAAAACACAAATCAACAGTATCATGCAAATTTTCAGAAGTAGAAGTAGCAGACATAACAGAGTGTGTTACCTGATTTCTCGTGACAACTATGGCTGATTCTGCTGCTAGCTCTTCATCAACATCAACATTTTCATTATTGTTGGCCATAAATACCATGAGAACACCCTCTTCATCTTCTAAGGAGTAGCTTTCGTCGTTGTGATCTGGGATGTCTAGTATTTTTGTCCTGGTCAGCAAAGTTTTGGCGACGACCTTTGATGTGCGCTTTTCAAAGAGCTTTCTTAATCACTCCCTTCCATCTGGATCTTCTCGAGGGCATTTGAACTTTAGATGGTCGGGGGAGTTGCACTGATAGCACATTCTTGGCATCTTCTTGGTTGTCTGCTGGCTGACTCTGCTGTGGGTCCTCCTTTTTGCCTTTAGCTTTCAGCAGTAGCTTCTGTAATCTTTTCATCTTCTCCTCCATCTCGCTGACTGAGCATTCCGTTTCTTTAGCTTGAGATCTACTCATTGAAGTGATCTCCTTTGCTGGGCTGGATTGAGCTGGACGATCTGAGTGGAATAGCTTTTTGTTTTTCCACTTTTGTACGTCTTTCTTCACAAGATATGCTGCATCTTCGGGATGATCTTCAATAGATACTGCAGCTCGTACAGCTTCACTCTTGTTGATCTGCATGATGTCCCATTCATGTGCCTGAAGCTGGGCAAATACATCTTTTGTGCTCATGGTTGATAGGTCTTTCTCCTTGAGGCTCGTTACTTTTACAAACCAATCCTCTTTTTGCATCTTTGATAGAATCTTTGAATTCATGTCAGGGAGTCCGTACGTTCTTCCCAACTTCTTCAATTATGCTACAATGGAGTTATATCTAACTTCCACTTCTTTGATTGTTTCTCCTGGAAGCATCTGGAACGACTCGTATCTGTCTACACATTGTTGCAGCTTGTTCCTCTTCATTTGAGCAGTCTCTTTGCTCAGAGTGCCAAGAAAATCCCACATTTCTTTGGCATTCTTGTACTCCAGGGCTTCAGTCATCAGAGGTTCTGATAGAGAATTTAAGATCAAATTCATGGCCACGAAGTCCAGTTGAGCATGAACTTGGTCTTTCAGAGTCCACTCCTCGTATGGCTTTTCCACCATCTCTTCTGGTCCTTGAACGCCTTTGCTGATTTGAGTGTTCACCTTTAGAATCTTGATTGATACTTGCTCGATCACCTGCCACATCTCGGGATGTATATTCTTTAATGTGATCAACGACCTTTTTTTCCAGGTGGTATAAGTTTCTGGAGAGAACCTTCCCAACTTCACGTTGTTTGCCATTCTCTTTATCCTGAGCTTAACACAGGAACACATGAAATATGCTAGGAAAAATGGATCTGGTCCTAAGCGACTCAGAAGCAGCTAGTTTGTAAAGACCAACAGCTCTGATACCACTTGTTGGTCCCCGATCAGAGTGTTTATAGTTGCAACGGAATGTTTAATAATATCTTGCACTTATCTTGCTAAGGTCACGACTTAGCAAGTGTTTATGAAATGTGTTTGAGTTCGAATATTCGTTAGATTTACTTCAAGTTATACTACAACACTTGATGTGCTGAGTTTCAATATAAGCAATAGGTAACGAAATGAAAGCAGTTAATGAACATGGGATTTATAATAGTTCGAACAACTGTTCTACGTCCACTCTTCAGTCCTTCTGACTGAAAATTCACTATGATTGATTACAAGGTCAAGCTTGATCTCTAACGTTGAGCAGCTCCTCCGTCTGGTCAACACGCACCTTCAAGCACCTCAATCTTCAATCTTCACTTTGACACTCTTTAGAGTGAGGACAAACCTCCCTTCTCCTCGGACGTCGACCTTGGGAGTTTTATAGTTCCTCCCAGAACCTTTTCTTTTTCAGCAATAGCCCGTGATAATCACTCTTGCAGAGCAAGGTGACTGCTAGATTGTTTCTAGCATAGAAAGAATCCCAAAGTTAACCTTAAAGGAAAACTTTAAAGGTCTCGAGCTCTGAATTCAAAAGCTTATGCAAAGCCTCGATCAAATATATGCTCGAATATGAGTTCATGTGAGTTTGAGAGTATTTTGATTTGTCTAACTTCTTTGTCGTAATTTTTTGCAAACCTCTCTAGCTCTTTGCGATATCACCTATTTATATGTGAAGATTCAAACGACTGTTTGAATCTTATCCGCTAGACACAGAGTGTCTGCTCGCCAATCTCCGTCCTTCTTTTCCTACGAGGTAAAGTGACTCTTCAATTCTCCTTTGTCTCTGATTGGCGTTCTCCTTATCTTAGTCGACTTTGTCAGAACGGATCTTTGAGTTTGATTTTGGAAACCTTCATTTTGTCTGTTGATTATCTTTCTTTCTGATTCGTTGGGTTTCCTTTTGATTTCGGATCCTTTTGTTTCACAACTTTGCATGAATGTTGATTGTTGTCATGTGTTTGCAGGTGGTTAGTCGTCTGCTGATATCTCAACAGTTCTGCTGAGATTCAGCAACGTGCTTGCTTCACTGTTTCAGCATTCCTTTAAGCGCTTCCAGCATTGTTCATGTAATTGCTACCCTTTTAATGTTTTCCAGCGTCTTTAACAATCTTCATACTTGCTGACTCCTTCAGCATTCTTCGATCCTTTCTTCTAGTTCTATTACAACTCGAATAAATGTATCCTACACATGACTTTTTACAATTTGACACGATTCTAAGTTGCTAGAAACTAGATTGACTAAGCTTTGATGCACAAAAACCAAAATACATACAATTGATATCAAGGGGTTATAATATTTCTAACAATATTTCTAACAGTATGCTTAATGTCAGTATTCAGTATATACTACAACACTTGAGTGTTGAGTTTTAAAGTATAAGTAAGCAGACAAAATAAAGAAAGAAGTAAATGACAAATAGATTTATTGTGGTTAGGACTAAACCATCATACGTCCACTCTTCAGACATTTGGTCTGATAAATCACTAAGCTTAGAACTTTATAGGTGCTCTTACGATCTATAGTTTGTCAGTGAATAAGTCCACCGGTCCACAAGCACACTCGTCCAGTCCTTGCTCCGTTCTTTGCTTCGCAGCTGCTCAGAGTGTGGGCGCACCACTCAGCCTCCTCGTGGCCGGAATAGGGTATTTATAGTTCTCCCTTGAACTGTCTCCTTGATGGCAGATTGCCCGTAAGAGTCAGAGTACAAGACGTACTTGACGGTTATAGTCTTTCTTGGAGAGAAAGACTACCAATAGATAACTCAAGAACGCTAAAGTTCTGAGTCTCGTGTTCACAGAACTGACACACGGAAAAGCTAGAACAACCTTGAACATGAGTAGTAAGCTTAGATGGTTTAACATAGCTTAAGGAATTTGATCAGATGCATTCGGTAACCTTCTTTTGTTGAGAATCCTCCGGTATTTATAGTTGTAAGATAGAAGGTTTGAAATAAATGCCCGTTAGAGACAGATTGAAAGATGTTCAATCGGATGTCTCTATTGGCTGTTGCGCTAGATGTGTACTAGGGGTGGCAAATGGGTCGGGTTCGGGTTGGCGGGTTAGGTTGCACCCGAACCCGATCCGTATATTTTCGCGGGTCAGAAATCTCAACCCAAACCCGACCTGTTTATTTTTGTGTCGACCCGAATCTGACCAGAAATGACCTGTTTAATTATTTTAAAATTTTGAAAAAAAATAATTATTTAAAAAATTAAGAATTTGTGTTAATTATTTAAAAATTTAGGTTTTAGGCTATTTTTTATTTATTAAATTTTATATAATTATATTTCATAAATAATTATTATTATTTTTATTGGTGGGTCAAATGGGTTCGTGGGTTAACTCGTGATTGACCCAAACCCGACACAAAAATTAAATGAGTTGGACGGGTTCGACCCGAAACTGACCCGAGAATTAAATGGGTTGACCCAACTCATTTTTTTCGTGTTAGGTTCTTGTCGGGTTGGAGATTGTCGTCCTTAGTGTGTAGGTGGTGCTTTTCCAGATGTTCTGCACCTGCTCCGCCTTTTTTCTTACTTTGATAGTGACGGTTCGTTTTTGTGTCAGAACGACAATATTTGTATGTTTGAGGAATCTCGAACTGGTTTTCCTATGTGACAAACTTGGAGATTCGTGCTTGCAGACATTAAGGCATCTTCAATCCTTAAGGTCTATACTTTACAGTACATTCCTCAACCGATCTTCATTGTCTTAATGCGCTAGGACCTAGACTAGGAAGCCTATGCTGGTGCCGTCATACTTGCAAGTCCATATTGATGACGTCATCCTTTGATGTATGCTTGGTCCCTATGATGGTACGTATGTCTTATTCGAGCGAACCATACTTGTTGGATCCGTACTTGGCGAAATCCAAACTTTCCAGCTAGACTCATAATCATCTAGACTTGTAGAGTTCAACGTGAACCTTAGTCTTTTGAGTCTTTTGCGCATACTAGACTGATCAGCCAGTCTAGTTTTCAGTATAGCTTTAGCTTACAACTCGATAAAAAAACCTATACAGAATTTTACATATTTCGACCATGCTGAAACTATCTAAGATGACTTTTACATACTTTGACCCACCAAAACATAAAAACAAAGGAAGGATATTTCTACCAAATTTCCTAACATAGCTTTCTAAATTTTATAATCGAGTCGAAGTTCACATGCCCAAGCCTTTTCTGCAATGTTTCAATAAACTCCATGAGGTAAGCAGAATTAGGTTCATTTCCAATAATAACTTCAGACGCTACATTCAAAACAAATAAACCATTAGCTGAACCCCTTTTCTACGAACTCTCCATTTCTAGTTATGACTACCCTATCAGATTTGAGAACAATTTTAAGACGTGCCTTAACCAACATAGGACCTGAGATAAGATTCCTACGAAGTGAAGGAATGTAAAATGCGTTATTAAGACTTAAGGTTTTTTTAGATGTAAGTTTCAAAATAATCTTTCCTTTACCAAGAACTCCTGCAACGCTTGAATTACCCATGTATACGCGTTCACCTTCAGCAACTTCTTCAAAATCATGAAAGAAAGCCCTGTTAACACAAAAATGTCGAATTGCTCCTATATCTAGCACCCAATCCTTTTTGTTTTCCACCATATTTACTTCCACTATAGCAGCTATAACATCCTCTCGGTTAATTTACAAAATTATTCCATAAAAGGTGTTTATCTAGTATTATTTAAAAACTAGTAAATATAATATTTAAAAGAAAAGGTGACAAATATGTATATTTTAGATTCTTACAATTGCTTATTGTAAATTTATATAATATTGACAGAAGTAATATTAAATGAAATAAAATAATAAATTTGTGTTGATGTGATGTTTTTGGCGGAAAAATAATAAAATTATATTAAGATAAAACTACTCTTATTTAGTATATTTATAGGTAGATTAATAAAAGTATAAAACATCCATAATTAATATCTCCCAAGACGTATTGATCCAAGATGGAAATAATCAAATAAATATCACAGTTACATTAAATCATATTTCTTTTTCTGGGTCATGCCGTGTGGAATAAATGAATGGAAATTAAATATTTCATTAATGCTTTCTGAATAATTGAATTACAGAAAAACTAAAGTAGAAATAGTCAAGTAAAGAATTAAATTCTGCTATAAACAAACCTGATTTTTTATTTTGCATGTGTTTGGGGATCGAAACTCCAACATTAATATGATATTATCCGCTTTGGATTGATCAAACTCTTACGATTTTGTTCTTGGATATCATCCCAAGAGGTCTCATACTAATGGAGTTTTTGCAACAAATTATTTTGCAAGTGCAAGTGTACAGACCATTGTAGATGACAAGTAATAAAAAATCGAACTCAAGGATTGCAAATTTGAAATATAATCATGCACTCTAATACAAATATTTTACTACTACCTCTGTCCCGGTCTATTGGGCACCTTTGACCGGGCACGGAAATTAAGGGTTGTGAGTGGTAGTGGAATTAATATTTTATTGATAAGTGTGAAAAATTTGCTATTTTAGGAAAGTAGCCCAATAGACTGGGACGGACGAAAACGGAAAGAGTGCCCAATAGACTTGGACGGAGGTAGTATTATCTAGAGATATAGATAAAAAGATTGGATTATTTAACTAGATAATTGTGAAATTAAAGTAAATAATAATAAAAAGGAAAATAAATGAGTGATTTAGAAAATAAGGGAGAAACATGATTCTATTATGATTATTCATTATAATGACAATTATGCAAAGTATTTATTCAATTCAATTCCAATTTAATTTCCAACACATCACAAATATGTTATCAGGCGTCTCTCTCGAGTACTATACCATAACATGGAAATAAAATTCCTAATGACTCATCTCGGATGCGCAAAAAAAAAATTACTCTTGATTAAAAACCTCAGATTTTAAAACTCTTCAATCAATTTAATTCCTCTCAGATATTCAATTAATTGAATCCAATGATCCTGCAACCTATTGATAAACTTAGACCTTTCAGTTCAAGAATTATCAATCAATTCACCATCAATGGTCAATATCAAGCTAATAATTGAAACTCAAGGACAACTGAAATGCGAATGAAAAAGGAAGATTGAATTAAATAAAACATTGCATAAAATCCATCACAGATTCAAAACCTAGAATCCAATGGATATTTAGCCAGACATGTTAAATTCCATCAACAAAGAAAAACAAATACAAAAAGACATGGAAAATATAGAACTAAAAATCGTGATCTTCGATTCTGAATCTTCAAGCCTTCGTACTTTGTATTCTCCTTAGGGGATCTCCGTTCTCTCCAAAATTAACTCAGAAAAAAAATTAAAATTCCTCTGAAATAAATTTGGAACCCTATATATATCTCTAGCTAGTACAAATAAAAAAATATATAAAAACTCGACCTTTAAAACACGATCAACGACTGGCATCTGTGCAAATTGGTCTTCGAGTTTGTTTTGAGAGCTCGGTGAATTTTTTATGAACTCGGCGACATATTTTACAAACTCGGCAACCACTGAGTTCGTAATGTGGGTCGCCGTTTTCGCTACTTTGTGCTCTCTCCAAGTTTCCTCGATCTTTTGTCATTTTATCCTCTTCCCGATGTATACTAATACCATATGACACCTTATTACTTTGCAATTTTTTGCAAACAACTTAATTGCACATGAATCCTGCACAGATAGGTCCAAACCAGACAAAACGTAACCATTTCATAGAAAACACTAACACTTGGACGATCCAATCCAAGACAAATATCCAATAAAATCATATGGTATTATCAATGAATAATTCAACAAGTGAGTGATGCAACTTTTATCAATGAATAATTTAACAAAACTGAGCAAAACAGAAAGATAAGAAAATAAAATAAAATTAATTAAATAAATATAGTCGAGTCCATGAGCCCTCTTCCTGCAACACAAAAACGCTTACGTATTGTTAATTTTTATAGCACTTCTCTCCAAAGGTAAAACGACTTCATTTTCTATAAGGCAACATTGCAATCGTAGAAGCTCCGTCGAACTGAACGGAGTTGTAACTAAAAAACTAAGAAAACTTTGAGAATTATGCAAGTTTTTAGAAAAGTTGCAATAGAGTGACCATTTTTTATTAGCATCGAACATGCACCTATGTGTGCCTATATATAGGCAAGTCCACCTGCGGGTTACGATCGAGCAATGAATACGATCAACGGTTTTAAAAACTGAATATTATAGTGTTCGATAGTTACGTCTCATCACTAATGTCATGACATTACAAACCGAATATTAAAGTGCGACAATTACATTTTTTCACTAATGTTATGAAGTTACAAACCAACATCATTATCACGTCGTTTACAAACGACATTAATATCACGAACACCACAATATGCAACTTGTGGTTCAATTTCGCACTCACGAAATTCGGATTTGAGAAAATAAATATACCACACAAATATTTAAATACGACAAAATCAAATAGTTATTATGAGAAATTTACTCAAATAACCTCAAATTTCCAACAATAATCAACATATAATTTTGGATTTTTACATTGAATAACAAAATAATTAAGTTTCCACCAAGTTATCATTTAATTGATGATGGTGCTTATATCTACAATAGCTATAATTGCGAAGCAGATTCTTTTTTTCATGTTGGGAAACTGCGTATTTTTTTCCCACCAGATTTTTTTTCATGTTGTTTAATATTTAAACAAACTTCCAACATTACCCTTATTAAAAGTATTAATTAACCTCTCATTTTCATAATATTACATTTAATATTCTGATTTTTCAAAATGATTCAGGGATGTAATGGTAAATTACCACATAAAAACAATACCAAGTATAGAAATTGGACTATATAATTGAAACATCCGAAAATAATAACCCAGACTAAATAATCGGAACGGAGGGAGTAATAATTAATGTTTGGAATATTTGCAAATTAAATTAGTTAAATAATTATTTTAAATCAAACCTATCAAACCATAATAAATTATTTGAAGTATTATTTAACTAATAATACGAATAATTAAATTAATAAATTATTTTAAACATTTTGAATATTAATATAACAAATAATGAAAAAAAAATTAATATAAATAAATTTTACTTATCATTAATTATATATTAAAAAAATAAGTGAGAACAAACTTCAAGAAAAAAAAAATTAATTTATAAGGGTGCAATTCAAAAGAATGTAAACATTGGACAAAAACACTTAATTAATACTATTATATTTAAATAATATTTTATATATACCGTCGTTTCGGCCAAAATAGACGATTTCACACTTTAAATTGTCGCCAAAAGCAAATTATCCAAAATAAGATTTTTCAAAACGGCGGGTCACTTTAGCTAGATGTCCGTAAGAATCACGGCTTTGAGAAAGGTTACGACTGATGTGTTCTTCCTTAGAAACTAAGAACACCAAAGAAATAACTTGTGCGCGCTTCAAAGCAACAAGTATCGTTTTCAAAGATTGACACAAGGTAAGCTAAGAATTAACCTTGAACTTTAGAAAGATTTGAATTCTTTGAGCGATTCGAGTATCCAGTTGTTCATTAGCCATTTCTCTTGGAGAACCTCCTCCATTTATAGGCGAGGTAGGAGAGATTTGAAATTGTACCTGTTTAGAGACATTTGGATTATGTCTAATCCAGAGCCCTTATTCTCTGTTGTAGGTTGCTTCCCAAAAAATCTGCATTTGCTCCTGTTTTTCTGACAAAGGATGTTGACTTGTCCTTGGTGTTAGAACGGTTCCTTTCGTCAGTCCAAGGAATCTAAATTAGTTGAACACCATGATCTCCAAATTTTAAGTAATCTCTATTCTTAAAGTCTGGCCTTGAAAAGAACATTCTTGGGACTTTGTTATGTTTGTCTCTATGCGAGGATTTGGATATCTTGTAAATTGATGTCCTCCAAACTGGTGACATCTATCAGTTTTTCTGAAGATGTGAATCCCAAATTGGTAAATTGATTACCAGTTTCTTCCGACTCCTTGCGCATTTCAAATTAGTGGATTACCTGTTTGTCTTGATTAACTCTTTTACAACTCAATGGATATCCTAAATAGGATATTACAAGTTTTGCATAAACTAGTGCTAATCTAAAGACACTCTAAACTAGTGATTTCTATACAATATTTGACAATCAAAACAATCAATTAAACATAGGAATACTTCATGACAAGATTTCCATAAATGCAAATTATGGAAATCTTGTTTCTATATAATAATCTTGAATATTGTGTAAGTTTATGGATTATAGTAAAGAGAAAATCAGAAATTTCATCCAAAAACTTTTTATATTTCAAAATTTTATTATGAGTTTTTGTCGTTAGAGAAGTTTTAGCCAAAAAAATTATATTGTTAGGTGATTTTATCCAAGTTATGGTAATTTTTTATGAGTCACACATTAAGTTTTACCTGGCGCCTGCCTAACTAATGTCCACATGGATTATTCTTTTAAAGGAAATTTATCCAAAAAAATTATTCTTTTAAGGGACTTATCCAAGTTAATTGACAATGGTTCTTTTTCAATGAATTTTTTTTATTTGAGGTGTAAAAGAATAATTCACCTGGAACAAAGAAAAACACGGTCTAAAATCCCTAACAAATAATTTTTTCGAATAAATTTCTCTAAAGACTAAAACTGTGGATACAATTTCAATAAGTGAAAGTTTTTGGATAAAATCCCGTGTTTACCCTGTCATATGTTCACATTTTTTTTCTTTGCTTCAAAATGATGGAGAAGTATGCAAATTAAAGTAATAAAATAATAGTTTGATCATCAAGTTAAAATAAAGGTAAAGTAAAAATATATTATAAATTATGTATAATATTATGATATATGTCAAACTATCAATTTATTTCAAATTTATGATTGGATTAAAAATCTGACGCCGAAAAATAGACATGGCTCACCCGATGACATTAAGCATTTTCAACTACGCGCCAACATACAAATATATTATAGATTATTATAATTTTTCCAAATTTCCATCATTGAGTTTTCGCTTCCGTGATAAATTAGAAACAAAATTGATAGTTAAACATATATTTGAAACAAAAGTGATATTAGACATTTATTTTAGTAATAAATATATATATATAGGGGTGTGTTAAAGTGACAAGTACCCTTTTAGATGGGAGAAGAGAATGGATCTAGGCCATTTATTTCTGAATTGGATGGTTAGGATCAAATATAAAATTAAGATTAAATTTGATTACATGAGTATTTTAGTCATTTTTGGATAGATATTAGGCGACCACATCTCATAATTATCTCCCTTCATAATACATTAATGGCAAAAACTTGCGTTAGGCACGCCTAAACGGCTTAGGCGGGTTTTATCCATATATATCCAAATGAGTTCACCCATCCCATATAGAGTTTATTAATCCCCAATTAGGGTATATTAGATGGGTTTGACTAGGGTTAATGGATAAAACCCGTCTAAACCGCTTAGGCGTGCCTAACCTGAGACCTTCCCTACGTTAATTATTTTCTCTTTATTCCCTCTCTTAGATTTTTGTACAATTTTAAATAATCATAATTCATTTAGTTTAAATTATTTTTTCAATTACCATATATCAAATTAAAGATAATTTAATTATCTTTAAAAAGAAATTCCTATTGGATATGCTTTGAATAAGATATCATAGTAAAAATAAAAATTAGTGAATTTATTTATAATCTTGTATTAATGCACTGATAATGCAACAAAATATAAAGGATAATGCAACAACTAAAACTAAATAATGCAACATAAAATAATGGCTATGTAAAACTGTAACATTAATAAGTTGAATTGACTAATACAACAGAATATAACGAATAATGTAATAATTAAAACTAAATAATGCAACAAAATATAAAGGATGAACAATGATGTATCTTAAGTTGAATTGAATAATGCAATAGAATATAGAGGATTATGCGATTACTAAAACAAAATAATGCAACATAATATAAAGTTTAGACAATAACATAAGTAAAACTAAAACATTAATAAGTTATATTGCCACAAAATATAAAGGATAATGCATTAACTAAAACTAAATAATGCAACATTATATAAAGTATAATGTGATGACATATGTAAAGTGATATTAATAAGTTGAATTGAATAATGCAACTTAATATAAACGATGTTAGGATTCTTTTTAGAGAATTCATTCCTTACTTTTGATGTTTTGGTGGGTCAAAGATTGTAAGTCATCTTAGTCAGTTTTTTCACTTTCTAGAGTTCTAAACTGTAATCCTTATATATGATTGATTTGAGTTGTAATAGAACTTAGGCTGAAAATCAAGCAAAGGAGAATGCTCGAGAACTGACTATAATCACGCCTAGCCTTGACCTAAACATGTATTGCAACACTCAGTTTAAGGTCCCTCCTTACTGACATGGAGAAGTCAGTATGAGGGCTTTCCCGAACTGACTAAGGAGAAGTCAGTTCAAGGGATTTCCATACTTATAAGGAAAAATCAGTATGATGACATTTTCCATACTGACTATGGTTAGTCAGTATGAGGGTTTACCATACTAACCTTGGTAAGTCAGTATGAGGGCAAAGTTGTACTGACTTTTAATAGTTAGTATCAGAGCCTCTACCTTTAAAGAATGAGCATTTCGAAATATATCGAAGCTCAATCAGACTTAGGCTACATGCCCAAGTCAGTACGAGGTTATCCAAACTGGGATTCATCTGGTTGAAAAGAAATCTGACATAAAGTTAGTGTAACATACACTGACGTTGCAGAGCAGAGTAGAAAGGATACCTGAAGCATGGGCTACGATTGGACAATATAATCCATGAGTCTTACTTCTGGATTTATGAGTCTAACGTATAGAAATTCAAATTGCCATAGGTCTTCCTCTATATAAAGGTCAGCCCTCCCAACCTTAACAGGTTACCTGAATAGAATTCAAAATCCGATAGTCTTAAGAAGACAAAGGGCAATCTTTCAGGCCATCTCTCTGCCAAACTCTCTTACTTTCCGTGTTTTCTAACACGAGACTCGAGTCTCCGACTCAAGTTACCCACCGTGCTAACTTCTCCTAGCATGAGGCTGAAGCTCTTCTTGGTGAATATATCTTTCTGAGATATATTCATAGCAGTCAGTTTCCTAGTTTGGGATTTTGATTCTCACGGGCGTATGCCAACCACCTGAGTTTTGGGAAGAACAAGTAAACATCCAACCACCGGGGGAAGGAGGCAGCGGGGTGCCTCCCCACTTCAACCTGAAGACTGGGACTAAAAGGAGTTCCTAGGCGAGTGCCACAGCTGACCGGAGGACGGAGGAGCCAACGGACTGTGTATAGATTGTAAGGAGGCTTGTATTAACTTAGTGAATTATCCAGACCTTGGGTCTGAAGAGTGGATGTAGGATAATGAGATCCGAACTACTATAAGTCATGTGTGCTCTTTTACAGCTTTCTTTACTTACTGCTCTGTTTTTCTGTTTCACAAACTGACTTTGAAACCTTCTGATGGTCCCGGTTTTTCAGAGTATAATACGTTACGATACGCAGCGGAAATAAAGTTAATTGTTTCTTGCACGCTACTTACACTCAGCTGACAACTGGCAACTGGTCAGCTGGTGCTGGTTACTCAGTACGCAGCTGACAACTGGTCAGCTGGTGATTCAATACTTCGAATATTTTAGCCTTGTTTGCACAATTATATACCAGTTTCAGAATATACTCCAGCACTTGAGTGCTGGGTTTAAAATATGAATGAAATGCAGAAAGCTGATAAATAACAAAGGATTTTATAGTGGTTCGATCAATCGATCTACGTCCACTCTCCAGTCGAAGCACTGGAAATTCCACTAAGAGTAATCAGGTACAGGTCTCCTACGATCTATCTCTAGCTGGTGAATGCCTCGTCCACCAGTTCACTAGATCAACCGCTCCCGGTCCTGGAACCTTCTTCAACTCTTCACAGCTGATGGAGTGCGAGCACGTCACTTCAACCTCCACAGCTAGCTGGGTGTTTTAGTTCTCCCAAGAACGTAATAGTCTCTACGGCAGAATGCCCGTAATAACTCGAGTGCTGGTGAGCACAGGAGTTGCTGTGAACTCTCTCGAAGGAGAAAGAACACCAAGTGAGATCTATAACTTACAAGCTTAAAGCTTGAAGTCTCGTGTTTGATAAATCAACACACGGAAAGCTTTAAGAAAAGCCTCGAAAGTACTTTATGCGTTCTTGCAATAACTTCAGTTCTTTCGGTGGTTGAGCAGAGATATCTGATCGTGAAATAATGGCTCGTGGAATCTAATGTTTGAATGTTGGTGGTTGCGACGTATTTATAGCCGCAGGAACCGATTCAAACTTTCTAGCCATTTGGACGCATCCGGAAAGTTGTCAGACCTCGGATGTCCTTCTGACGGCGGCAGGTATGTTTTTCCGGAAGGAACCATACCTTTGACCGCTTTATCTGACACAGATCTCTTTGTGTCAGAACGACTCTTTCTGTCAGTTCGAGGAATAAGACTGGCGTCTTGTGACTGATAGACTTTAAGTTATCCTTCCTTAAAGTCATCCTTTGTCAGTTGATTCCTCAGAGAATCTTCTTCTTGTCTCTACTACGCGGGGAGAGAGAATCTGGAATTCTGCTGGTAACATCTGACTGGTAGATCATACTGGTGATCTTGTGCTGGCAGTCTCTGCTGGTGACTTGCCCTGGCATCATCAAAGTCTACCAAATCTGGATGTTAATTCTTCTCGGAATCTCCCATGACTGGTGAAATCACCGCTGGTGAATAGTGTAAGGACACATATTCTCCTGGTAAGGTTTGTCAGTAGCCTGCTGATGAAACCCTTCCCAACTGGTGAACAGTAGCCAGTCATATGCGCTTCTCACCGCTGGTGAACAGTGTCAGCGCGAGTCTTTGTCAGCCGCCTGCTGATGAAACTTTTCCCAACTGGTGAACAGTAGCCAGTGGTAAGCGTTACTCATGCTGGTGAACAGTGTCAGCATGAGTCTTGATCAGCTGCGACTTACAACTCAAAAGACCTAAACAGGACTTTACATTTGAGACTAGAGCTATGTAGAGACAACTGACGCTGGTAGGACTTAGGATTTGATCCACCAAAACTATAATCTAAACAAGTAAGCTACTGGGAAAGGAAACCTTAGACAGATTTCCCAACAATTTCCCCCTTTTTGGTGCGATCAAAGCCTAACCAGCGAGCACTCAGCTGATGAGGAAAGTTACAAAGGATTTCAGGGTTTTACAAGTGAAATCTATCAGATCTAAACCCATGAAATTACTTCCTCAACATCAGCTCTAACTAAAAGAAATCTTCCCCCTCAACCTAGGAAAGATATTGCTCGTTTAAAAATATGGAAATTAAGATCAGAGCAAATAAGCATGTAAATAAATTTAACATGCAAGACGAGTGCTGGTGCTGATTACACTGGATGTGTAAATTCAGCTGGTAAGTAAAAACTTAGACAATTTGTTGGACAATAAGAGATTGTCATCAACTTGTCAGTTAACATTCCATTAGAGATATAGCAATTACATGTACAATGAATGATAACTGACTAGTCTAACAGATTTACTTACAAAAGTATAAAGAGATTAGACTATGGCTTGGAAGATGATCCTGGTGACTGAGTTCGAGCACTTGTGATAGACCTCAGGATCTCAGTAAGTTCGGCCATTTCTTGATCTCTCTTCCACCTTTCTTCAGCAGCAATTCGTCTCTCTTCAGCTGCTAGGCGTCTCTCCTCCTCAACGATTCTGGCCCTGTTCTCTTCAGCCAGTGCTCGCGCCCTTTCCCCCTCTTGGATCCGCGCCAAAAAGGTGGCAACACCGTTGGTGACGGACTCCATTTGCTGCGCTACATCGGCTTGGAAAGTGGCGAAGCGTTGATCCATCCTGGCGTCGATGTAAGCAAGAAGTTGCGCAGGAGGATGAATTTCTGAGAGTGGCTCCGCTGCTACTTCCATGGAAGAGGAAGGCACATCAGGTGCGGTAGGAGCCATTGCTGGTTCAGATGCAGCTGGTACCTCCATTGGGGCTGGCTCCTTCGCTGGCACCTTGGCTGCTGCTGGCTCCTCCGCGAGCACCTCGGCTGGTGCTGGCGGGCCTTGTTCAAAAACAGGTGGGGCTGTGAAAACCTCCAGCTGCCAGTCCTCATGATAAGGGACAAGATCGCCCAAAACCATAGGAACAGATGGGACGGCAGTGGTCAGCCACCAACCTCTGGAGGGATCCTCCTCCACAATGTGGTCTACCAGCAGAGCGCTGGCAGCCATGTCAAAAAGAATAGCAAAATATGGAGGGATCCTGGGGAGAGCGAGGAGCACCTTCAAGCGTTTGAGCGCGTATATCAACTGGTACCCTCGGCTGGTGCACTGGAACTGGAGGAATGGCAACTTAACCATTTTGGGCCTAGGGAGGCCGGAGGTTCCAGTCAGCTGTCGGTATTCTGCAATCTTCCTCAATCGGCGCCTGATTCGCCTGTTCGACAGCTGCTGGTGGCTTTCAGGATCAGTATCCATGAATGTATTTGCCCAGGCCTCCTCAGATCTCCAGTATCCAAGTCCGAGCCTGGCATACAGTACGGCACGCTTCTCCACTGTCAACTGGCGTTGGCACCAGTCGAATATCCTCCACCTCCGGAACTCCAGAAGCAGTTCCGCATTCATCCGCCACAGGTCTCTGTACCTGGTTATCATCTCCTCATCCACAGCGCTCTCCACTTCCGCTGTGATGGTTTCGGCATACTCATAGAGTGAGTAGTTGAAATACTCCATCGGGTGCAGGGGCAGACACCAGTCGTAGATCCTGGAAGCATAGACTGACTGGTGGGGGAGTCCGCTGATGGGGCAAATGTTGAATGCTGAAGGCTCAGGCACTCGTGAATTTTGAAACGCCATGTTCCCGCGGTGCTCCCACCGGTGTACCCCTGTCACTCGCGATTGGAAGGTATCTTCATCAATCAGCTGGTGCTCTTGGATACAGAGCATGTATGGCCTCCTTTCAGTTCGCACATGTCGTGCTGGCGCTGGGGAGGATGCTGCTGGTCGCCCAGAAGATGTAGAAGCTTCTGCGATTTGTGGACGACTGGCAGGATGGCGAGCCACGTCTTCAAAATTAGGGAAAAGATCCCTGGGCTCCATCCTTTGCACCCTTGAGTGATGTACTACTGGTGCGGATTCCTCGTCGGGAATGGTGATGACTGGCGCAGCTGGGGCTGCTGGCTCCTCACCAGTAGTCTCCATCACTTCGTCTTCCTCCTCAGCTTGGGCAGCTGGTTCCTCGTCCCTTGCATCTGATAAACTCGCCAGTTTTTCCGGGGTGGTCGCCCGCACAACAACTCCTCCACTGGCACCCCCTTGCGCGGCCAGTGGGTCTTCAGATTCACCTCCACCACCCCCTTGCGCGGGTGGAGGGACTTGAGGTACTTCCTCCTCAGGCTGGTACATATCTACAAGAGATAGTACGTCCTCCTCAGCTCCCATGACCATCAGGCGCGTGAAGGATTCTTCAGAGAGGATCTGGCCTGGAGCTGGTGCTGGTGGCATGTCACTTGAAGTTTGGGCAACTCCCCATTTTCCCTTTGCCACCTGATGCACTTGCTCCGCCAGTTGCGCCTGACGTTGAGAATCATGCTCAGCCTTTATCTTTGCGAAGGCTTCATCGCGGGCTGCCAGCTCAGCCTCCCTTTTCCGCTGGTCTGCCAAGGCCTTCAGCCTGGCCTGAGCCTGCTTCTTCCTCACAATGGAAGCTTGTTGATCTCTCTTGGCTTGCTCAACCAGCCTCTGAGCTCTCGTCTGGACCCTCTTCCTCTTTCGGGTCATCTTCTCGATGGTCTCCTCCTCAGTCAGTCCCAAGACGGACTTCTTGACTGGAAGAGAGATCTTCCCTGACGCAGGGTCATAGGCAGCAGCTGGCTGGGGCTGCTGGCGCTGGTGAGTCTTGGGTTTCTTGCTTGAAGGGGGCCTGGGGGCTGGCACTTGTGCTGATGCCCGAGGATGTATACCGGTTGCCTTAGCCACTGCTTCTTCCATAGAGACGAAAAAAGATTCAACCTCTAGCTTCCTTTTCAGCTCATCCTTGGCCTCAGCTGGCAGTGGGAGAGCCACAGCTGGTACTTCCTCCTATGTCTGTTCTGCATCTTCTTCAGAAACAGACTCATCGGGGTCCACAGTCGTCTTCCCCTTCAGCCGGCGTGGCTTCTTGTAGTCGGGGACAGCCAGTTTCACCCTTGTGGCTGGGATGAAATCTGATCCAACCAGTTGCTCCCCTTGGTCGACGTCGTCCCCCATTTCTACCTCCAGTATGTGGCTGATCCTCAGCCCGAATGACACTGCGTGAAGAAACTTCCCGTCAGTCTTCACCGTGACATTCTTCTCCACATTTTCCAGCAGCCGTCTGAAGAAGAATTCGGCCCAATTTCCATGTATCCCATCCACGAGGGCGCACATGACCGAGAACTTCTTTAGGCTCAGTTCGGCGTAAGAGCCGACTTCGCATTGTAGCATGCGTACTACAATGTCACACACCATCTGCCAGTACTCTTGCATTTCTGACTTCTTCATCCCTGTCTTGAAGATAGTCACTTCTGGCTTCTTCCACTCCTCCCACCGCTGGCGGAATTCCACCGTATCATCTCGGTAGTACGTCGCCACCTCTTCGCCGCTATTCCTTATTCCAAATAAGTCTGCCAGATACGCGGCGTCGACGGTGATCAGCGTTCCAAACACCGAAGTAGTGAAAGAATTCCTATCGTCAGCAATGACTGCACGAGCGTAGAACTCGGCAACCATATGTGGGTGGAACACCCTGGGAGTCGCCGTCAAATACAGGCGGAGCTGCTCGTGGTCTATCATGTCCATCAGCTCCGGGCCGTGGTGCTTCTTGGCCAACTTGTCGTTCAGAATCTTCTCTTTCTGAACTTGGGCTGTGCGAATCTGTGCGTGAGAGAGGTGATGTCGGGTGGCTGCTTTATTCAACGAAACGAGCTTGCTGAATGGATAGGTATAATCTATGTCTTCTTCTTTTGCAATGCCAGTGAAGGTTGGCATATGTGATTCGGCTAATGGTAAATCTAGAGACTCGGTGGATGATGAGGATTTATCAGCAGCCGGGTTGGATGAAGAGGCCATGATATTAGGGAATAAGTGTTGTTTGGAAAGATTAAGGAGAATGATCGGAAAATATGAGGGAATGATAAGAGTTTTCCCGATCATGAATGAAGGCTATTTATACTGGTGCCATGCTGGGATGGATGGACGAGATGAATTCGTCAAAAGTGAGGATCGACGGTCATCAGCAGGCACGATTCCCTGTGGCGACGTGCGTGGTCGTGCTGACGTGGGATGGAGCGTGTAGCTGACATGGCACACGCTGATTGGTCACGAGAGTGCTTTTGACTGCGCAATCACTGTGCGCATTAAATGTGGCATTAAATGCCGCATTAAATTCGAAGATATGCACACGCAAGACCAATTTGAACAATCCCGTCATTTCTGCGACAGCTGGCACGACTCTTGGACTTCAAGAGAACGTCAGTTGAGAGCTGGGACTCAACTGGTCATCAGTAGTATATGTGGTCATCAGTAGTATACCCAGTCGCATACTTCCCCCTGCCAGTATGGCCTTCTTACCAGTTGACAACTGATACTCACAACTGGTTCCCACGTACTTGGATAAATTGAGAGCTTGGACTCAATTTTCACCAGTCGTTGATATATCACCAGTTATCTGCTGACAACTTGAAGGATTGAAAGAATTGAGAGCTTGGACTCAATTCATTCCGCATAATCTTCTCTTCACTTCGTCATCATATCTTGGAATTGGGAGCTGGGACCCAATTTTACTTCGACTGATGGTGCATTACTGCTGGCAAATTCGAAATGAGAGCTGGGACTCATTTCCTTCGTTGTTTATGGAATAAGTTCTGCCAGTAGATACCACCTGTGGTTTTGAGCTACCACTAAAGAAAAACATCATGTTTTCTCCTTGGTCTTCATGTTTTCTTTAAAAAATCAAGAACGGAATGAGAGCTGGGACTCATTCTTCCTCAACATTAGGGCTTGCATCAATCTCCATAAGACCGAGTTTGATGCACAACTCCTTGAATCTTGCTTCTGGCAAAGGTTTGGTGAAAATATCAGCCAGTTGATCTTCAGTTCTGATGTACTCTACGCTGATATCCTTCTTCTCGACATGATCACGTATGAAGTGATGTCGGATATCTATGTGCTTGGTCCTAGAGTGATGAACCGGATTCTTCGTTATGCACATAGCGCTGCTGTTGTCGCAATAGATGGGTACACAACCAGTGTCCACTTCATAATCTTCCAGTTGTTGCTTGATCCAGAGAATTTGAGCACAGCAACTGGCAGCGGCAACATATTCAGCCTCAGTAGTAGATGTAGCAACTGAGTGTTGCTTCTTGCTAAACCAGCTGATTAGCTTGTGTCCTAGAAACTGACACGTACCACTGGTGCTTTTTCTATCTATTCGGCATCCAGCAAAATCTGAATCTGAATACCCAATGAGTGTAAGCTCATCATTCTTGGGGTACCATAACCCAAGTGATTCAGTTCCTTTGAGGTATTTCACTATTCTCCTAGCAGCTTCCATGTGTGACTTCTTTGGATTGGCTTGATATCTGGCACACACTCCGACTGAGTATGAAATGTCGGGTCTGCTGGCTGTCAGATAGAGAAGTGATCCAATAATACCTCTATAGCTGGAAGGATCAACCGATTCTCCTTCTTCATCAAGAAAGATCTGGCAACTGGTGCTCATCGGTATTCTGAAAGCCTTAGTCTTCTCTGGGCAGTATTTCTGAATTAGGTCCTTGGCATACTTCCGCTGATTAATGAAAATCCCATCAGCTGACTGCTGGACCTGGAGTCCTAGGAAGTATGTTAATTTGCCCATCATACTCATCTGGAATGAGTTCTGCATCAATTGAGAAAACTTCTCATAGAGAGACATATTCTTTGACCCGAATATAATGTCATCGACATATATCTGCACCATTAGCATATCATCAGCATCCTTGATAATAAAGAGAGTCCTATCGATCTTCCCTTTCCTAAATCCATTACTGATTAGGAACTGTGATAGCGTCTCGTACCAAGCCCTGGGCGCCTGTTTCAATCCATACAGGGCCTTTCTCAGCTTGTACACCTTGGTGCCTACTTCAAAGCCTGGAGGTTGTTCGACATATACTTCCTCCTTTAGCTCGCCATTCAAGAAGGCGCTCTTCACGTCCATTTGGAATACCGTGAAACCATGATACGCTGCATACGCAAGGAACAACCGTATCGCCTCCATTCTTGCAACTGGTGCGAAGGTCTCGTCGAAGTCGATGCCTTCACATTGCTTGTAACCTTTGGCGACTAAACGAGCTTTGTTTCTGATTACAATGCCATTCTCATCTCGCTTGTTCTTGAAAACCCACTTGGTGCCAATCACTGACTGATGTGATGGTCTCTCTACCAAGTCCCAAATATTGTTGCGAGTGAATTCTGCAAGCTCTTCTTGCATGGCATTAATCCAATCAGCTGATTCTAGCGCAACTCCTATGGAAGTAGGTTCCATTTGAGAAATAAAACAAGTCAGGAGTGCACTGCCGTGTCGAGTCTGAACAGAAACTTCTGGATCACCGAGAATAGCATCGGGTGGGTGATTTCTCAGCCATTTGGGAAGATGAGAATCTGCTGGCGTTGGTTCTTCTGTCCTGATGACTGGTGCTTCCTGAACTTCACCAGTCGGAGCAGCAATTGCAACTGGTGGTTGACCTTCACCAGTTGGAACAGTCTCTTCGTCAGCTTCACTCTCTGACTGATCTCCTGATCCTTCTGCGGTATCTGCATCGTCAGCTGGTCCATCCACTCCAGCTGGTTCACCGTCTTCTGGTTCAAAAATTCCAGACGGTATTCCCCCTGGATTATTGCCAGTTCCACTCAGAGAGATTGAGTGTAAGGTCTCAGCAAGGTCAATTGCATCACCGACCCTCCCGGATCGCTGATGGGCAACCGAGGATACTGGTTGTGAAGATGATCCAGTCATAGGTCTAGTCAAACCAGTTGGTTGAGCATTGGAAGAATTCCTGCCCAACTGATCAACGACATCATTGACCTCAGGAACATCTTCAGCCAGTTGTCGTAATGTCCTGCGCACTAAAGTAGCTTCATAAAAAACAACATTGCATGTTATTTCCACAAGCTTGGTGGTCTTGTTAAATACTCTATAGCCCTTGTGAGAGGGATGTCCATATCCAACAAGGACACCCTCATCAGCTTTAGGCGAAAAGGCATTTAACTTCGACTTACCATTATTATGGACATAACATGGTGAACCGAAAGCACGAAGATGATCTAGAGAAGGCTTACGACCAAAATAAACTTCGTAGGGAGTTTTCTTGAGTCTGTCGTTGATCCCGCTTCTATTCTGAGTATAGCAAGCCGTCACCAACGCTTCTCCCCAAAAACTCTGTCCTAAGCCGGATTCTGCCAGCATGGACCGGACCGCTTCTTTCAGCGTCCTGTTCCTACGTTCTGCCAGTCCATTCTGCTGCGGTTGCCTTGGTGCAGATCTTTCATGCTTAATGCCAGCTTCCGCGCAAAAATCCATCAGCAGACTGTTGCAGAATTCCGTCCCATTGTCTGACCGTATCCGCTTTACAGTAGCTTCTCTCTGTTTCTGTGCTTTGACAATCAAATCTGGAAGAATGACTTTCACTTCTTCCTTGGATCTGAGAAGCTTTACCCAGGTATAGCGCGAGTAGTCATCGACTACCACCAGCGAATAACGTCTTCCTCCAATGGTTTGAGGTGCTACTGGTCCAAAGAGGTCCATATGTAGCAACTCGAGTACCCGACTGGTACTGGGGCAGACTGGCGACTGGTTCTTGAAGGATTTCTTAGTTTGCTTGCCCTGCTGGCATGCTTTGCAAATCCCTTCCTTCTTGAATCCTCCCTTGGGAAGACCTTCCACAAGATCATGCTTGGCCAGGTAGTTGATGGTTCTGAAATTCAGATGACTCAACCTTTTGTGCCACAGCCAGTTAGTTTCCATAGAACTGGTGGCCACGAAGCATGAATCTGTCTTCCCGCTTTGCCAGTCGACAGTATAAAGTCCTCCATTCCGAATACCTCTCAGCTTGATCTCGCCAGTCTTCTCGTCCTTGATCTGGCACTCTGATTTCCCAAAGTGAACAGTGTAACCACTATCGCATAGCTGACTGATACTCAGGAGGTTGTGCTTGAGAGAGGTAACAAGGGATACATTTATAATTCTGACATCGTCTTTCTCGATGCAGCCCTTGCTAATAACTCTGCCCTTAGAGTTATCACCGAAAATAACTGGAGGTCCTTTGACCTTGATGAGATCTGCAAACAGATCCTCTTCACCAGTCATGTGAGCTGAACACCCACTATCTAAGATCCACTCTCTCGACCTCTGAAGCTGTGTTGCATGACCCTGTACCTGCAAGAAAGATAAAGAATTTATTTAGGTCCCCGATCATCTGCGGGTCCTGCAGGGTTAGATCGCTGAATGATTCCTTTCGGAATCCAGACTTTAGTGATTTTCAGCTTGGTTTTATCCTTGCTGATATCATCAGCAGCCTTTCCCTTCCTTTTGAAGTAATGTATGAGATTGGTTTGGGAAGGTGTGGCTGTGTGTGTAACTCCTTTGGAAGTATTCTTCCGCTGAGAGTTTCGGAAATATTTTTCCGATTGTGTGTGTTGCCTTCGTGGTCTCTGGAAGTGTGGACCACCATGGCTAGCCTTCACAGCCCTTTGAGAAAACTTGTGATTGGGCTCAGGCCTCCGATAGGTATTCCTCCTATCAGGTATTGTCCTTCTCTCAGAATTACTCTGAGATTTGGATCCCTTGTAAGTATGCTGGTGACTGGCATACTTACGAGGTTGTGCGTGGATTCTCTTGACAGCTGGTGCTGGCTGTCGGATTCCACTGGTAGCTGACGCTGACTTCATTGCCTTAGAATTATTCAGCTTTGTCTGCGTCTTAGGGTGTGCTGGCGTCCTGTCAGCAGAGGATTTTGCCAGTGGAGGTTTTTGTCGTGATGACTCACCTATGTATCTGGTCTTATTATTCCTGTGCTGATCAGCCACACGGGACTGACTGGTATTACCAGCTGGTGCTGATGCATTTACCAGTTTGCCCTTACCCTTATGAGCATTGATTTGTTCGGGTTGGTTTTTGCTCAAATCCTTTATAAATCCCAACCCGGACTTATCAGTCGGCTTTCTCCAATGACTTAGAGCCTTTTCCAAATCCTTGGAGCCTTTATTCAAAAAATTTATTTTATTTTCTTGCTCCAGAACGATGTTGTGAAAATTATCTCGCTCAGTTTTTGCAATTTGAAAATTTTGGAGCAATTCAAAGTGAGTCTTTTTCAGAGTGGCTAGCTCTTCACCGATTGACCTCGATTTTTCAATCTCATTGGTCAAAACAGAAATTTGATCTTTCAGCGAGGTGTTTTCGCCAGCCAAGACATTCTTTATTTCATAAAATTTCAAAAATTCTTGTTGAAGAATGTCTATAGTGACAGCTTCTGAGTCGGAGCAATGCGACTCAG